>JAAEAF010000806.1:0-166853 GCA_011037195.1 Triatoma infestans
ACAGAAGCATTGGATTTTCAAACCTCCTCCTTATGGAAATCCACACTCAGGACCAAATAGATGGGTGTATAGAAATCTGCACGGTATCGCATGGGAAGTTGGTGATATTGAATATGGGGAATGTAATAATATTTTGAAGAAATTCACTCAAGATTATCAATATCTATATGCCAAAGGAGAGGAAAAATGTAAATTTTTGAGTGGCATAATTGATAAAACTGTTTATAATCTACAAGATTTTGGCTGCCCTAGCCTCAAACATCTTTGCACATATCATCACACACAAGCCCTAAAGTGTGAATATCATTCGGATACTAAATATAACTGCTCTGCACAATTTTGTCAAATGTTATTGTCTTGGATGTTGCAAAACGCTTCTAAGGTTGACTTAACAAACGCATCTGTTAGAGAAAACACCTTCAACCATTGGAGATTGAAGCCAAGTGCTGCGCTATTAGCATTCAACGGTTTTGTCAATGTGTCTAACAATTGTGCTAAATGTATTTATTGTGGTGTAAAAATTGATTATGATGTGAATAATTGTGTTTGTAAAATACATAGATCTGATTGTATTTGGTTTCAAATTCATGGTATTCAATAACAATTATCAATAAAATATATTTTATTTATTTTAAAAACAATGTCTTTTTCTTTCTATCACCCAATACATTGCATTAGATTACATAATATGATTACAAATGTCTTTTTCTTTCTATCACCCAATACATTGCAATAGATTACAAAATATAATTACTCAATGTTAATATATACAGATTAACTGGCCACACATTCATGATTATTCGTTATTACAATAATGCCCAATGGCTTTTGTGTTTATAAAATCAGGCATTAAGACCCGCTTATGGTCCAAAGGACTTAAACTGATTTTATTTTGCTCAATTGTTAACAAATTATGTTTAACACTTCTGATCATAGTCATGGAATGTCTTAATGCTTCATTGCTCAATAAGCAAGCGATATAATCGTCAAAAGTGATAAATTTTTTTAGCACATATTTTTTCACGCCTTTAGCCTTTTTCACCATTTCTTCACCCCCCACTCGTAGAGCGTACATTTTCGGCCGAAGGCCAACAAATTCAGTCACTATACATCCCTCAGCCTCATCCTTAAATTTACCTAACACTTTTTTATTTTTCATGAGGTCGGCAATATCAACACTATCGGTGGTTTGCATCATCAGTGGATGATTGGGCAGGGGATAGTTGGACAAATCCAAATAGTCTCGCATATGTAACATATCAGCAAACAAATTGGCCGTTTTGATTAGATATATGAATGAATCAGTATCCGTGTAACAAAGTTTGAGTCTATCCAAGCCATAGTATGGAAGCATTACATCGTAATGATACCACATCATGTGGTACTTAGACAAATCAAGCACACAAAGACCTACATACGTCGCTTTGTCAAACAATATACTGGTTTTAGATAGATGTATTGCGGCTAATGATTCATCATATATGGTGTAATCTAAACAATCAGGACGAGCGACCAATTTCTCCAATTTTTTACAATTTGTCACCAGTTTAATGGAAATTCTACGGCGTACATTTTCCATAGTCTTTCCAAAAACTGAATTATTGAATAACTTGTACAGATCCTTTTCAAATTCGTTTGCAGCCAGTTTACGCAATTCTGTATTATGATGTATATATGGTGCTAACCAAGCTGACTGTTTAAACTCTAGTGTTCTATTGATACGTAGTAGTTTGAGACCGTGTGCCACTGCTTGTTTCAACACCATATAATGACATACATAATTTGTGCGAGGTCCTAAGTGTGGAACAAGTTTAGTCTGCTTGTCGAGCACAATATTTTCCGCTAAGAATGGCAAATCGTTGTGAGCGTTGTGTAGTTCTATTGGATATTCAACATCAACGTCCAATATGTACCCAACATCATCAAACTCTGCCAACGAATCTAAATTTATCCTGTTCGGTTCTTTTACCCATTTGAAACCACCATATGGAAGATATTTACTCATTGCCAAACCGTATAGATTATTGCAATCCTGATATGTTATAAATGTAGACGGATAAGCGAGGTTATAATTATCGGTAAACTTATTATTAGCCTCAGCGTATCTACACGATACTTGACATATCCCACCCCTTATCCCCCGCTCAATCATTAAAATTTGCTCATAGTCTGTGAGAAGTTCAAGTTTGCAACGGGTAAATCGTAACATAGCATCCCACGATAGGCCGGGCAATGTATAATAATATGCGGGGTCTAATTTATGGGAATTAATCGTGACAGTTCGAAACTGTTCAAATACGTCTGAGAGTAATAATATATCAATTTTTAAATAAAGATCACTATATTCACCAAGTGTTTTACAGGAAAATGCATTCCAAACGTTTAATGCATGTTGATAATCATCAGCGCTGATATTCTCGCCCCCCTTAAGACTGCTACCAAACAACTCTATAGGGGGTAATGAGGTATCTTCTAACCGATTCCAACATGTCACATATTCGTATGGAAATACACCTTTCCTAGACACTAGGCCCATTTTATCAACGCTAAAATATTTCGGTGTTTCCACTAAATGTGTAAGGTTTTTCACCAGGTTATCCAAACTATCTGCCATAAATCTGTATGTGTCAACAAAGCGTAACGTTATTTTGTTGGACACAGTTTCTATAAATGATATATATCGTTCACCAGTAGTTGGAATAATCGAGATATCCTTATCATCATATCCTAGCTGTCTAATTAGAAAGTGTGAATCATAACCGCTAAGGTTATGGCAAAATACTGGAACAAAATTTAATTGTCTACATAACAGGTTGCAATTATTGTGTGCTGGCCCTCTATACGTGCCTGATATATGCGAATGATCTTTTACCTTTATATTTTGATCGGTAAAAGGTTGATCACACATATAACAAACTGTGGCATGATGAAACATGTCCTCCTGCTCATCAGTCATAGGAATCATTGGTGTTTGCATGCTGTAGATAATTTCTACAGCTTTGGCAATTTTATTCAAATACATTACACACTCCTTCGCTGCATTGGGTCCTCTGTATATGTATGGTTGGGTTGGTAAACCATGATCAATATTGGACAATTCATCGCTTAATTTAATGTATACACCAAAACTCATCGGTGTGTGCACATGAGTTGTGAGTGTATACACCTCATCAGCGTTAGGTCTACACATATCCACCGGTTCTAATATAGATTCAAAATCTAAGTATATTACAACCGGCACCCGTTGAATGCGGTCTCCATGTTCAAATTGAACATATGGTTTTTCTATTGGTAGCCGGACCCTTGCAGGTTTGTGTGTATGACACAACCTAACATGTTCCTCATAACGTAACTCCCCATTGTAGCGCTTATCAAAATGGGTAAAACAACGTTTACAGATAAATTTCGAAGCCTTTAGTTTTGAAATTTGTTTACCAACAAGCCGACTAAACTTTTTGATGTAAACATAATGGTAATCAGTGTGTGAATTTAGAATTAGCAAATCACGATGGTCCGTCAATTCTTTATTCACAACTTTTACCGGATACACAAGGTCTTTATCATCCAGCGCAAATATATTGATCGATATATTATTGCATGCTTCAAATTTTTCAACATCTTTAAGAGCTGTTGGAAAATTGATACATGAAAAATTATACTTATTTTCCAAATCAATATATTTACTTGGACGTTGTGCATCTTTTCCATCAATAAATTTTGCCAGAATTGCGTATAGAAAACATCTATTATCATAATTTTTGACATTGATGCACGCTTTTTTAGATGCGATGCTGCTAGGTAGTGGTACATATGTGGACGCCTTTAATGGATTATGTTTCCCCACCCGAACCCTTAAACCATCCACAGAAACCAATGACCAACCACTCTTGGACATTGCCGCCTCTTCTAATTCCCTTTTTAACTTATTAAAGGCTATATCTATTACTGTGCTAATATTATCACTCACGTATACCGCTTTGTTCTTAGTCTTCAGAGCCTTTTCCTGGATCTCACCATGCTGATTTTGGAACGTGCAGTCGGCCCACAGATTGAATTTAATGGCCGTGTGTAATAGTAGAGAGTGTTGTATTATGTCCACAACTTTCGACTTAACACTATCCAAAAATGATGGCAGATCCATGCAGCTGCTTGAACGCACAAAATAGGATGCTAGACGCCTCTTGAACGCCGTCTCATAGGGTACGGCTGTATGCTGAAACCCCGTTGGAAGCGCTAAAAGCTCCCTCCTGGAAGGTTCCAAACGCACCTTTTTGGCACCACAGGATGCTTCATGCAGTTGGCCATTATGTATATCTGCTTGAATTGTGTTGCAGTGTCTACATCTATAAATAAATATTTTTACTTATTTAAAACTAAACATAAAAAACAATATCAACTTAAGAAAACAAAAAACTTACACATAACGCCCACGAGCTGTGCACTTATCCTTTTGGTGCTTTAACAGCCGTTTTTTATGAGTATAATTTTTCCCACACGTACATCCATATTTTGCACGTTCTCCATGTGTTAATGCTCTGTGTATTTGGTATTGAGATAGGGTCTCAAATATTACATTGCAATCCTTACACTGTAAAAAACCGGTTGTTTGTAGTATGAATATTAATTATGAAATAATGAAAATAAATTATTTTTCTTACACAAGGCATGATGATCAGTTGTATCAATTCTCCTTCAGAAAAAAAGTGATGCCGAACGCTATCCACAGATCCTATTTATAGGCCGGCATGTACCACTACTATTGGTGAAAAAACACATATAAAAAAACGGACACTTGTTTACATCACTATATTATTTCCTAATTAAAATCATTTTCAACGAAGTTTATCTGCAACTCGTTATCTGGAACTCGGGTTCATGGTTAGGAAATAATATAACTTGCAAAAATATGTTTTTAATTTCACATCATTACACACATAGAGAAAATAACAAAATTATGTAATAATAAATTTAATTTTTAATAATGCATCTTTATCATGCTATCTTAACCTCAGGTCACGGCTGCGCGATATAGAGACGCTCTATCTACATTTTGAACTTATTCGAATTTAATCTTTTTTTTCCCTATCATAACACATGTATTTTTAAATAATTTTACCTTTTTTCCAAATTTATGTAATATATTTAATTTTTAAATTTTACCTCATCTTATTAATTTACTATACTAGTATTAAATCAACTTTTATTTTAACCTTTATTTACCTTAAATACTTTTTACCTTTTTTTATACGTTTTTTCTATATTCTATTTTAATCTTATTAATTATCGTGCTAACTTGACCGGGGGTCGCGGTTAGGGTGTTATCGAACTGGGTAGTAACAAGGCTAAGGTTTGGCTAAATTACAATTTTTCCTTAGTTTAATCTTATTGATTATATCGCACTGGTAATACCCTCTAATTGGGCGGCTCTAAGATTAGAATTTGGCGCCATCTGGACCTGGGGTCATGGTTAGGCTGATATCGCCCTGGTTGCAACCTCTGATTGCGCGGCTCTAAGATTAGAATTTGGCTCCAACTGGACCTGGGGTCACGGTTAGGCTGATCTCGCCCTGGTTGTAACCTCTGATTAGCGGCTACAAGATTAGAATTTTGGCTCGAATTGGATGATGGCCGCCATATTGGACTTTTTTGGTGCGCTCGAAACCCTCTTTATTACCTACTGTTGGCTCTTCTCAACATGCCTCTCTGATTGTGGCGTTGAGTCCTAGGGGATTCAGTGCATCACAGTCTGTGACACGAAATTCACATTTACATGATGTATATGTGTACAGGTTGTAAATAAATTTAATAAAGGAGAAAAAAAAAATAATAATATTTAACAGGAGAGTAAAGTCCTATTATAACTCACGTTCAGTTTCCAGACTCGTATGCGAGTATCTCAACTGAACTCGAGTATGTATGCACAATGTCAAACTTTATTCTCTTGTCAAATAAATAACCATTATATATATTATATATATAAAATATTTATCTATTTAAATTGTTCATCGTCTTCCCTTTTACGTTTATCTATCTCCTGCAAGCTTTTTCACTTCAAAAGTGGTTAATATTGCTTCAAAAGGAAGTCCTATCCTTGATACTCGAATTTGTGATATTTTCAGGAAATGTAAATTTTTCGAAATTGAACAAAATTTAAGTAACTTTCGTTGCAACGACTGTTTATATCTTCTTTCTAATTGCGAAAACAATATTATTTTTAATTAAATTCCTGAATTTGATCATTAAAAAAGTTTTAGGAGTGGAAAATAATAAGAATTACGGAGCAATTTATGGTAAGTAATTGAGGAAACCAATTTTATATTAAATTAAACTTTATTCTATTTGCTCTTTAAGCCAACCACATCATTTCTTACGGCATTGTGACCATGTTCCAGTCAAACAAGTTACAGAAAGGTATTCAAGACTGTCCAAGAATGTTCTTGGAACTTTCTTAATGTTAACGATATCAATTTAAAAGATTTCCTGTAACGTTGGACCGCAGCGGTCGACTTTGAACTAAACTCATTTATGTTTTTAAAGAGAATTTTAAGTGCGAAATTGTTCTTTGCCGAGTTACATTCTCTCTCACAGAAATATCTTTCACTTTTTATTAACATCACCAAGATAATTGGTTTTTAATTCTTTTTCTTTAATTGATCGTTTAGAATAAATAAATAAAACGATGGTGGAATGAGTTGGTGGGCACACAATGTTGCTATTCACACACTCTGTTTGTCTATTATTTACTAAATTCATATCTGTCCATTTAAAATATTAACAAATATATATCTACCAAACTAATAATGTATACACTAGACGATCCCTGGCATTTGATGTAGGCCTTTTGGTGAGAAAATTTCGTACACACTTTTGTTTTTGTCATTATTACTACTATAATCGTCTAAATTATCATTTAAATAATGATTAGACAGAATTAGCTGTATTCAATAGCATTTTTCAAATTGAAGAGCTATTACGCTTTTATGAAGCCTAAACTAGAAGCTACGTATATTGTTTGACAATTTCAATTTGTCTTGCTTTCAGAAGGCACAATATTCTTAAAAAGACGATAGTAGGGCTATGAGGTAGAAATGAATAACTCACAGATGAGAATATCTTTAGTGATAATTTCTGACATTACAAGAGAATTGTGAAAAATTGAGGAATCCATTAATTACAGTGGTTTTTCCAGCTAACAATTTTGACCATAACATTGTTCCGTATTGGATATCCGATGCTACAAAAATGAAATATCTAGGTTTGTACGTTTTGCGATTTTTCAGGTTTGAACATTTTTTAAATAACTAACTTTTCCCACCTCAAAGGCTGGACAATTATTTACATCTAATTTCAAATGGGGCTCAAAAAAACTATATACTTTCTCTTATTGTGATCATTTCAAATTCAGTAGTCAATTTTCTTACAGGAAATAAATGCAGTCCCTCTAACACGAAAAATATAGTGAATGGGAAGCAAAAATACATGTTATAACTTGAGGAAAATTGATTTTTTGAGGGTATTCGAGGATCTGTAGCGCTAAGTTTTTCTCTGTAGCTTTCAGGTAATTAGTTTTTTGTATAGTAATAGTAGCCGGCAATGGTGAATGATAAATTGAGAACTTTAAAACTGACTTACTTGCACTTCAACATAATGTAATATTTTCTGAGGAGACAAGAGTGAGTGGGGCAGGTTAGGGTAACCAAGCAAAGAGTGATGATATTGGTAGCGTGATGAATGTAGAATGGTAGCGTTAGCTCATGCGAATCATATCAAGAGTGATGTGGATAGTTAGAACTCTTGCTTGTTTTAACGGCGAATCTTTCAAGATTAATCTTAAAAACTTGTTGGCTCGTCAAGTTGATCTGACTGTTCTCTTGAAATTTGTATGGAGACTGTTTTCTTCAATGTTGATTTGGTGACTAAAGTTTTTCCTACCACGTGAGCAGGTTCCAGCGAGGGATTGGCTTCATAATGGAAGCTCATTCGCCAGTACATGGTAGTGGGGATAATGCGTAATTGAAGTGCGCTTTGAGACTCAGCGGGGTCGCCAAGATGAGCCTGATAATGAAACTATTGGGTCCAGTTTTTGTGTGAAGAATTTGATGGTGATTTGTTCCGTTACATCATATTAATTTGGTGACTGATCGTGAAGCCCTCAGATGGTCGCATTATTCAGACATTCTTCTAGCGTTAGAGACAGGTTCTAGGTGAGAAATTGGCTGTCTATATGGAAGCTCATTCGCCAATATATTGCAGTGGGCATGACAATAGTGTAATGTGTAGTTGACGCGCGCATGTTGGCGTTTGCTGCTGCTGATATTGGAACTATGAAATCCATAGATCCATCCATTTGTATGGCAAATTCGCTGCCTTATTTCAATTACAGTATCCAGACAACAAGTTTAGTTTACTTATATTAGCAGTTGTTACTACATTTATATGCATTTATATGTAAGATCCACTTATATTTATATAAATTTGTAAAAAAAATTGTCAGTAACATTTCAAAAAACTGCAGAAAGAGAAAGACGTGTTCTTTTATATATTTTTTTCTGTGGTGGGAGGGGATAAAGGGGCCTATTGCACTGCGACCTACACGATCTATTGCGTTAAGCCTCTCGGGTGCCTTAGGTAAGTCTACAGCGCCCTCTCAGATGCCATGGGCGAGTCTCTGCTTACAGCACCCCCACCAGGTTAAAATCTTAATATCCTGGAGAGCTCTAGGGAGGATAATATCCTCCTCTTCTTGGTAACTATCCAGGTTCCTAAATCTTTCCATAATGGTAGAAATAGCAGTCCATTATCTCCCCACAGAATCTGCACATGCTTACACATATTTCAAGCCCATCTTCTTTAGGTGTCCCCTGAGGCTACAATGCACCGAGAAACAACCCGTAAAGATGCTGTGTTTATTCTTACTAAGATTGACATTTTTTGGCTGTAATTTTCCAAGCAGATCTTTGCTTGCTTCAGCCCTGGGAGAGAATTCCAGAGTTGAGATCTCTTGGCCCGTTTTTGTATCTTTCACATTTTCATAATTCATTATATATCGAACAAAATATCCTTCCTCTCCTCATCCTTCCACTTGCAATATGGTTTACAACTAACATATTTGATAGTTCTATTTTATTATGTAATATACCTATGTATTTATCTTATAGCCGAATCGTGACCATAGAACATTTAAAATAATGCCATAAAAAATTCTGAAGGAGTCAAAATAAATTATTCTATGGTACTTATCTTCATAATAATCAATAATTATAAAAACATATTTGTCATAATTTTTATATACAAAACAAATAATTAATATAATGGTATCTTTAATTATTTATGCAAATTCAAATGAAATACATTAATTATAATAAAAAAGTTAATAAATATGATTTTGTATAGAATTGTTCAGTATAGTATGTATATTTGTAAATAACAATGAAGTAGTAAAAAGTTCTGGTATAAGTCAATTTTCAGATAGAAACTTCATATATAGTCTAAATTTAGCTCCATTTTCAGAGTGAGAGGAAAATATTTTGACAAGTATTGACCATGTTTATGTTATCCCAACCAGCTAGATGGTCTTATGAACAATATTTACTTGTATAATGTGGTGTAGTAAAAATAGTATATATTATAATATAAAACATGAATTCACTTAAATTTAAAAGGTTTAGTACAATGTTGCATATTCCTAAACCTAAACTTTAAATCTTGTCAAATCTATTAATTTGTCATTTTAATATCAGAGAAATTGCCAACGTGTGAATATTTCGAAATTATTACGTCACCGTTTTGAGCACAAAAACCCTTTAACGATATATAATATAAAGTAATGTTCTTCAAACTAGCTACTGCAACCAGTTGCTAAGTTGGTTCGGTTTAAATAAAACACACTAAACTTCTAATCAATTTATTGTTGAGCACAATAAATAACATATAAAACACTTAAATGCACTGTATAAACCAACAAAAGTTCTCTCAGTTCACTTTTTCAGTTTTAACAAGCGCGCACTCCATTTGTAACAAGGCTGACCCACACGAGCTGTTCTTCTCCTATTTATACCACTGGAGAGGTCCTGGAAGTTTCTCGAACATTTAGGCCGCGGTAGACCGTGTGAGACCGCTGTAGAAGAATCTAGAAGCGCCCTGCTAGCGCTTCCCAGCGGCCAAGAGGAGAACTTGATGTGCCAGCTTCTTCCCCTAGATGGCACTAGTGTCTGCGTTACTATATATATAATGTATATATATATATATATATATTATAGTGGTGTGTGTTTTTGTATGTTTGTAGTAGTGATGTATGAACAAACAACTCAAAACCGAAAAAATGAAAATTCATATCTATATGGTGAAATCATCGCCATGATCAAAATCAGTTTTTTACTACCTCATACTTACTAGTAAGTTTCACCGGAAATACATGTTTTAAGGTCACTTAAGTACGAAAAAAGGTTTCTAGTAAATAGTCTGTATGAGTGAGTGTGTGTGTGTGTGTGTGTGTGGTGTGTTTGTGTACGTAGTAGAGTGTACGTGTTGTTTATGGGCGTGTTAACAAAATATCTCAAAAACAAAAAAAAATCGCACCACCATATCTGACTCGAAGGTTTCGGGCCAAAATCCATTCAACCGAATTGCAAAATATTGAATGTTTTCTTTTGTTTTTCGCGATTCTCTCGAATACGACTCCAACAATTTCTTTAAATTTCGTATACTATCTACACACATAAATATCTAGCACTTTTATTTGTAAAAGGGTTCCCAGAAAAAGTTGATTTTTTTGCGAGGGTTGATGGAACAGTAGCGTTATGCTTGCTGTAAAGTACGACTTTAGTGTAATTATGATTTTATGATTTTACCACTTACCTAATATGATATATTAATAGAAACTTGTATTGGTGCAAAGAGTTCAAACAGCTGTGCCAGACATATAATTGGGTAAATAATAATTATCTTGTAGAGGGTAAAAAGTAATGTTTTGATGGGTTATACAACAATATAAAAAAGGAATTTAAAAATCATTTAATTAGTAAAGTCAGGGACCTCAACTACTTATTATATATATGGTAAATTAAAATTTGATCTGGGAGAAAATAATTATATATGTGACAAATATAATATGAATGTAATAAAAGTTATAATTAAATTAAAGAGGGCAGCTATTGAAACTGAACTATAACTAGGCCAGCAGAAACTTATACTTGTATAATGTGCAATAGCGGCGCCGTAGAGGATACTCTGCACTATATAGATGGTTGTTCGGCGTTAAGGGAGTTCCGGTTGAGATGGTTGGGCAAGTCTACTCTGTCTATAGAAGAGTGTTTAGAGTATTTGAATGGTACAAATTGGATAGACTTGTATAATTATCATATTAGAGCCTGGAATTATAGATCATTTTTAATAGGAGAGTTTAATACCTGAACCTTGATCACTTAAATTAATAGCCTACTTTATTTTATTTGTAATTTGTTTTTCTTTTTTGTAATGATGAGGAGATTCTATTTTTATTTTAATTTTGTAAGTTTATTTCGGTTATGTTCTATAACTTTAATAAACTCGTAGTATAATTCAACTCTGCAGATAGACTAGTTTCCATGCATTGTGTTATTTTGTAGAAATTGTTTAGAAAAGCTGTGTATTTAATTTATAAATAAAGCACATTATTATTATTAATATGAACTGTTGTGTATTAGATGAAATGACAAATTCCAAATTTGAATAAATTACAATTTATTTTCGTTTGTGTGTAAATTTCTGTTACTTTATATTTTCCTATGGTATTCCTTAACGCAAAAGTTAATGTTCATTACAAAATTAACTTAAATAAGCCAACTTATATAAAAAATAAAGTTTATGAAAACACTTCTTTTAAAGATAGTTTCCCAGGCACATTGCACCCACAGTGTTACTTTGTACATTACGCCTGACAGAAGGATAAAATATATAAATAATTTTCAATACATAGGAAAATTGAGTTCTACAGTTTTTTGAATTCATAATAATCCAAGAAGCAGGTGGTGAGCGGAGATCGTGGACTACATATTAAGGCATAAAAATAAATATTAGCAAGGTTAAACCTGACAAAAATTTGGTTTTAGGAATAATTATCTATAATGGGTGTGCCCGCCAGCTATAGAAAACTGGTCCATTACTAAGATAACAAAAATATTCAATTATATTTTATTATTGAATATGTGGATGGGTCTGCAATGCTCTGGATAACATCTGTATTTTATCCGTCGTAGCAGTCATATTTCTTTTATTCCTGACCGGTTTCGTATTTTCATCCATAGTCAGTGTAAATTTTATCAAGTTCGTGCAGAGATTTCACTTCAACGTTATGTTTCTGTTACACTTGACACTTTTTGTTTGCCGTTTGTATGTATGTATGTGCATGGAGGTTATAAGGTTATGTCACTGTATGTGTGTGTGTGTATGTGTTTAATGATATAATGGAATTACTATAAATAATGATTAAACACTAGAAAATAGTGTATAATAAATAGCATTTTCAATGGATACTTTATAACTAAATTATAATTGTGGTGCTAAGTATCCTTAGTGATTCATTAAGTTATTTTTATTAGGAAGGGGGGAGAGTTATTTCAGGAGTATACTGTACTAATAATAATAAATAAATTTTTAAAATGAATAAATAATTATAAATATTTAAGAATTTAAATTTAATAAATATTAAAAAGTATAAATAAAGAATAATAAGTAATGAAAAACGATGCAATGTTTATAGATAGTCAGAAGGTTGTAAAAATAATAAATAAAAATGAAATCCAAGCAAGCATAATACAAGAAAATAATATGTAGGCAATATTGATAAGTAAAAGAAGGTTAGCGGCAGCCGGCAAATTGGAGATGATATTAAAATAAATAAATAGAAGAAATCAAAGGTATTTGTTTTCATTTTTTATCATGTTTATTTTTAAATGATATTAATTTATGTTTAAATTACATAAAGAATATGCTGAGAGAGATGTGGTGGTTGCATTTTTTTAAGGTATTTTTCTAATAGGGCGCAATAGGATATTTCAAAATTACATTATGCAAACAATCAGTATTTTAAATGGGGGAAGGAGAAAATTTGGATTCACAGGCTAGAATTAATACGATGTGCATGCATCATGCTTTTTGTTTTATGTTGTGTTTTGTTTGTGGACATATATTTTATAGAATTCCATATATGAATAGATGGGTAAAGCTAGCAGAGGTGACGCGGTAGGAGAGAAGACGCAGGCTTTACTTCTCTTGTTTGCCACCAAGTGGCTTCATGGAAGTTAGTCGACGAGTAGAGAAATCAGAAGTGATTGTATTGGAATCAATTATCGGATTCCGGAGGTATGAAGTCAGATGTCTTGAAGAGGGATTTATTAGGCGGAAGTAAGTTTAGAGATTTCAGAGAGTTATTACTTGAAATACTAAACACTGATTTTATAAAAATAGACTATATTTTTACATTAATTTAAATGTGTGATTTGGTAACTGCAATTAATATGAACTGATAGAATTAATTAAATAATTTAGAGAAATAAACAACAAATAATTTAAAATGATTAAAATCAATAAAACTAATATGCACAACTATGAAATGTTTGATAGAATAATTAGAAGTTTGACCTTGTATAGGGACGCGCTCGCGGAACTCAAGTATAACTGCTGTAATGATATTACTGATGTAAATGATGTTACTGATGTAATTATCCCCTCCTCCAGTGGGGCGAAGTTTATGAGACATCTCTCGTAGTGTGCGACCTTGGCCAGGTCGGTGACCAGTGTGATTTAGGTCAGTGGCCAACTTAGGCGACAGATGGCCGCCCATCGGTGATTTTCAAAGACTGGTAGCCTTGCATCGGCCAGGTGGCTTCTGTTCAATAATGATCCTTGTTTAAAAAGGGTTTTATCGGTGCTTGTCTTTGATACTGATGTATTGACCCTTGTATTGAAAAGGCTTTTGTTTGGCCGCGGGCCTTGTCTTGAAGAAAGCGGCCGGCTGGGCCATTTTGACATTGCTATGACATTACACGATTATATCAAAATTCTTCGGTTATTTTGTGTGTTCTTCTGTGTTCTAGGAACATTTATACGCATCAGCGTGTGTTTTTATAACGTGAATTTTCAAAATGCTTAGTACATTTTTTTATTTCTTTATACGTATACTATATTAATTGCAATTGAAATGAAAAAATTCCAGCTATCGTTAAAGTTGGACTCATAGACATAGTGTTTACCAAGTTTCATGACGATCAGCCATGTTACCTTCATAGAGGAGAGGTCTCTTCGCTATGGTGCGTCAACTATCCTACCATAGTAGGAGAGACGATGGCCAAATGTAGTGTATTTGTATTTCGTTTCTGGAATAAATGAGAATGTCTTTATTTTGTAAAATAACATTTTTTAGCAGATAATAGTAGTTGACATATGTTTTATAAGCATTACCTCTTTAATATATCTCCTATATTTTGATACAGGGGATAACTTTGAAATTGCGTCATCTCTCCTAGCTTTACTATGTCTTTTATATGTTTATTACATGGTTAAATGGAACCATTCGTAAGGTTTTTACCTTTCCTGTGAAAACTAAAACTAATTTTTCCCGAAAAAATGTTCCAAATGAAAGTGATACATTCATTTCCATGCTGTTAGTGTTACAAATATAAAAAACAATCGTTGTACTTATTTCGGTGTAAATTCTAACAAAAAACATAAAAACAAATTTTTTAAAATCGCATAGATATTTGAATTCTCTAACTAATTCTACTCTCTCTTCTCCAACTTCCAAAACACAACCTATCGCCATATATACTCTGTTTTGTCGAAATTTATAATCAAGCCCCACAAACTGTAGTTCATTTTTAAGTTTCCGCATCATAAATTCCAAATGTTTGTTATCTTGTACAAGTATGACCTGATCATTGGCAAAACAAATTGACCATAGGTATATTGGTCGTCAACCGGCATTCTCATTCCTTTACGTTTCCTGTTCCATGCAACCAATGCCATTTCCAAATATATTTTAACCAAGGTCAGCGACATCCAGCAACTCTGCTTTAAACCCTTCCCAATTTCCACCTTATGAAATTCAACAAATGTAGTGTATTGTAGTGGAAGAAAGCAATGAAAATAAATAGTTTAGAGTTTAGAATATTTTATAGTATCCAAAATTGTATTTTAATATTTTATAATATCTTAGTGCTGTGAATTTACCTTCAAAAAGAGTGTATTTTACTGTAAAGGTACTGTAAATTGGGGTCATGACAAATAGAAAAACAAAGGCACAAAATCCCGTAAGGTTAATTCTTTTATATAAGAAAATTCCCCCGCTAGAGAGAGAGCAATTCTAAAGAATAGGGTCGGCCATCAGCTTTCAAAGAGTAAAGAATCTCACTTCTGCTTTCAAACAAGGAAGTCTAATTCTGCTTTCAAAGCCAGAACACTTCAGGAATCGCTCTCTTCGTATCAGTGCCAGTTTCACAATATATTAAATAAGTTTATAATATCAAATAAGTTGTAGTTATTATTTGAAAAATTATATTTAATTGTTAACAGTGGTGATTTCTTAATTATTCTTATTACTTCTATCTCTTGCCTCAAACACACTTACAAGCCCTTTTCACTAAAACGCTCAAGCCACTACAGATACATATCGCCAATACATTACAGTATCAATTAAATTTCTTTGTGCAAGTCTATGTTATCATTATGACAGAACCATCCTGATGATGGGCGAACGCCCGAAACCGGATAATGAACCCAAAAAAAAGCAGAATATCACGGAAAATATCTCTGATGTCATATTATTTAGTCTTTATTTCTGGCATTAATCTTTTCTATTATATCGCAGGACAAATATATTATCCACTGTAATAAAAGTAATAAGCCTTAATGTTTTAGAGAGTATACGAAGTTTGAAGAAGATTATTGGAGCCTTTTTCGAAAAAATCGTGTAAACTAAAAAAAAAAAAAAATCACTAAGTTTGAGGATTCTGCTTCGAAATCTTCATGTCAGATAGGATAGTGTACCTATCTAAATGGCGTACCAAGTTTGAGCATTCTCTGATTTTTTTCATTTCTAGTTAATTTGTTCATGCATACACACACATAAACAGACGATACTCTATAATCTTTTTTCCATATACTGCAGACCGCTAATCCTGTATAAGTCCATGAAAAGTGAACTTCGAGGAATTTGACACGTTCGCAGTAAGAGAGAAAGTAAAAATATGTCTATATTAAACACATAAGTTTCTCGAACTTCATTCTCAGATCCCAAATAGCTACTATTCTGCCATCTTGGAGTTTTTACAACATATATTAATAATTATAGTAAAGTATTTGTTTTGTAGATAGTAGTGACCCTATAAGAAAGTCTCAAAATGAAGGGCGTAGCCACACAGCTTACTCCGTAAAGGGAACGAACTAGCTATTTCTTGGATCCTGCTCGGGCTTTTTACCTTACCTTCAATATCCTGGCTTCTGCAACATTTGTAATATAATAATAATAATAATAATAGTGGTTTATTTAGACTAAAGTTACAATTGAATACAATTTGAAATTGGTTACAAACACTTAGGCATGGACTCAAAGTCCGTCCGCCAAGTTGACTCTTACCATTTTCTGCAACATTTGTAAAATATGCAAAGACAGCACCTGCAGAGGAGCTACTACCTGGCTTTAATAGATAAACTTTCATTTTTTTTTAATAAATAAAATTTTGAACCTAACTTATTATGCAAAAGTATATAAATTTAATTTAATTATGATTCTATATTAGAACTTCAATAAATAAAAAGTAATTGAGAATTTGTCTAAAAAAAACACACCCAATTGTGGATACAATAAGTATCTTTTAACAAAAGGAATTCCCCCCGCTGTCGTATATAAAGTAACAGAACTTGGAACTCAAACTATAGCTGAGTCTATATCAAGTGGAGGAAACTTTTCAAGTAACGGATCAGTACGAGAATTGGCTTCATTGAGTTTCGTTGAGAAACTGTACGCGCCATTCTCTACTATCTCTCAAGGACCTATCAAACTTTCTCCTAAAACGTAAATCCAGTTTATAGTTGAATGAAGTGTAATTGGATGCCCACACGAGCCTTCTTCATCAAATCCATATCCTTCTTTTATATAATAGCTCTTCAAATTGAATTTTAAATTTATAATTTCGAATTTGAATTTGAATTCTATTCGTTCTTTAATTTTACGGAATTTCAAATAAAATAACATAATTTATTTTTTCCATGGTGATAGACAAGCTAATAGCAAAAAATAATAAAATAATAAAAATGTTAAAGAATTTTCATCGAGCAAAATTTTGTTTAATAAATATATAATTTAAATGATATACAATTTATTTAAACGGACTAAAAACTCTTTCAATTTTAAAGCAATCTTGGAAAATAGTGGAAAACAGGTTTATAAATTGTGCACAATAATAACCTTAGTGGCATGCATCCCAACAAAAGGTTCTTGTTATTGGCAGGTTATTATTTCTTCACTTAATTTCAGGTAGAACAGAAGCAAAAACTGTATAGCGAAGAAAAACAGAAGAGGAAAACCTGCGTTGAAAATTCCAACAATGTTATGAAGAAATTTGGTGAGCATCAGTCAAGAAAGAAACATTCAATTATGCCAACCTTTCTATAGAGTTTCCTATCTTTATCAAGGCTTTAATATATAGATAGTCGTGAAGATGTGGAGAAAGAATTTTTGAAACATACACATTTGTTACTTCGCAGAAACATAAAAAAGAAAATTAATTGTTACTAGTTACATGACTCAAATCATCTACAAAAAATCCAACAATTTTCACTATATTTCTCAACTTTCAACTCACAATTCTTTTTAAAAATTTGGAAATTTTGAACATGTTTAGTGGCCATAAATGTTCTTACTTACATTGTAAAATGGACGTTGAGATTCCGTCACAAAAAAACTATTTTCAAAATTTTACTGACGTTTCGGCAAATTTATTGCCTTCTTCAGGGTCTGTACTAAAAGTAATAAAGCACACTGCAAATCAAAAATAAAGAATACTACACAAAAATGCAAAAAAAATAAATTAAAGAAATGAATAAAAATATTATATATATTGCAAATTGAAATTTATTATTGGAGAAAAAAAAAAACAATTAAACTACATCTCAACTATTAAATTTTAAAAATTTGTACGTAGTATATAAAACTGTAAAAAAAATTGGAAATCTAACATAAGAAGTGAACTTACACAAATTTTTCTTAAAAACTACAGTTTAACTTGTGATATACCATCACGAAGTGTCAAGGAAATAGAGTGTGTCAAGATTTTATAAAGGGCTAGGAGAATGGATGGGAAAAACCGTGTCTTACTGTTTGTATTGTTTAGGAAATTCCAGGAGACTTTAGAGCTGAGGGATTGGTTGTTAGTATCTGATCTAAAATTGATAGCAGATTCATCTTTTTTAATATCTACCATTCCTAATATATATATTTTTTTTTTTTATAATATTGTTAATGGAGAGAATTATAGTGTTTTCTATGAAATGTTTGATTAGTGCTGTAGTCATGTCAGTCAATTTTTTTCTTTTGCAGTCGTATTTATGTTGAAACAGTCTATTTTTTTAAAATATTGAGATGCCTTTCCTATGTATTTGGCAGGACATGGTACACAATTTATTTTATAAATAACGTCTGATAATAATGTTGTCTTTGAATTTAGAAAAGAGTTTTTTTTTTTTTTAAGAGAAATGGAGTTTTTATGGTCCTCTCTTTTGGAAATAATTCATTCACTTAATCTATTATCTGGCTGTATGTAATAGTTGGGAGGAGGTAGTAAAAATAAACAATTTTTATGAGAATTTGTTAATTTTATCCTGGCCTGGGACAACTTCCCAGATGCATCCTCATGCTACCAGGCGCGTCCACAGGTTGCGGATTGTGGAACGACCATCAGATATGATGGCTAGCTGCGAGATAAGCAGGTTTTCCTGACGAATAAGCAGTCGCGGACAAGAGGCTGCACAACGGAGAGGAGGTGGGCTATCTGGTGACACAGGTAGCCCAATAAAAAGGCTTCAGAACTCAATGATGATGTGCAGTAGTGGTGAATTAGCGCCGCCACTTTAAAATAAGCGCTCTGTCTGGGGGGATGGACCTCTACAGCCTTGGCGGGCAGCCATCTACGGGAAGGTGACCCCGAAAGAAAAACACTCCGGTCCTCCAGGTAGGGGGTTGGTGTAGGGTTGACACCCCGGCTCCGCAAAAAATATATTGTTACGAAACCTCAAAGAAAAGATAAAGCCGGACAGATTCAACGGAAAAGACCTAGGCGCGTGAAAAGGAAAAATGATATTAAAGTAGCGACGTGGAACGTTCGTTCCTTATACCGACCTGGGGCACTTAAGCTCTTAATAGATGAATTTGATAAATATGAGTTGGATATACTTGCAATGCAGGAATGAGGTGGACGGGAAGTGGAGTAATGGATAAAAGAGCGCACACATTGTACTATAGTTGTGATGAGAAGGAACATTTTCTTGGCACTGAATTTCTCATTAGTAAGCGATTGAGACAAAACATAATTGATTTTAAAGCGTGCTCGCCCAGAGTGTGTATGGTACGACTTAGGACAAGTTTTTATAACTATAGTATCATTAATGTACATGCCCCCACGGAAGAAAAAAACGATGAAATTAAAGATGAATTCTATGACTTAGTGGGAAGAGTGTATGATAGATGTCCGGGGTACGATCATAAGGTCCTCATAGGTGACCAAAATGCTAAAATAGGCCGCAATTATGATAGCTCAAGCATTGGACAATATAGCCTACATGATGACTTTAATGAAAACGGCTTCAGACCTCTTAGCTTTGCGGAGGAGAGGAACATGGTTATAGGAGGTGCGCTTTTTCAACACAGGGAAATACACAGAGGAACATGGACATCCCCTGATGGCAGAACTGTTAATCAGATCGATCACTTTTTAATTGACAGAAGACGTAGATCCGATTTAATCGATTTAAGGGTGTTCAGAGGGGCCAATGTGGATAGTGATCATTCCCTGGTAGTTGGCAGACTCCGCGCAAGAGTAGCCAACCATAGGAAGGAGAAAAATTTAAGTACAAAGAAATTTAACCCCCAGTTGCTTCTGACACAAAGTGTGAGAGAGAGTTTTCAGGGAAAGATAAGGGAAAAGCTGCAAAATACCGTAGGCAATGTATCTGGTGATGTATGGCTGGATGTGAAAAACTCTGTAATGTCTGCGGCAGAGGAGGTCCTGGGATATGCTCCGAAGGCCAAAAGAAATAACTGGTTTGATGATGAGTGTAGGGAAGTGACAGAGTTAAAGAACGACGCCTACTTGGTAATGGTGCAGAAGAGGAGGACGCGAGGGGCGGAAGAGGAATACAAAAAGAGAAGAAGAGAGGAGAATAAGGTACATAGGCGGAAGAAAAGAGAATCAATGAATAAAGCCTTACTAGAAACACAGAACTCACGTCAGCAGAGGATGATGAAGGATTTTTATAAAAAAGTGAACTGTGATAGGAAGGAATTTAAACCCAGTACGGTAATGTGTAGAGACAAGGAAGGAAATATCATAGGGGATACGAAGAATGTCCTCGTCAGATGGGTGGAGCATTTTGATGAACTTCTGAACTCGGAGGCGAATGAAATCGGATTGGAGCCGACGGGTGTTGCAGTCTTGAGTGAGGAACAAGGGGTCGCAAATGAGGAAGACATCCCACCGTCAACTGATGAGGTCTGTGAAGCCCTCTTTAAATTAAAGAACGGCAAAGCCCCAGGAAAAGATGGACTCCCGGGTGAACTATTGAAGGAGGCTGGGGACGAATTTAATAAGCAGCTAACGCAGGTAATGAGCCTGGTGTGGGAACATGAGCGTATCCCGCGGGAATAGAATACAAGTGTGATTCACTTGATCCACAAGAAAGGAGATCCTTTAATATGCTCTAACTGTAGAGGCATATCCCTGTTAAATACAGCATATAAAGTTCTCTCAAATATTCTGTTTACAAGGATACTACCGTACATTGAAGGCAAAATAGGCTTGTACCAATGTGGGTTCACCAAGGGAAAGTCAACAAGTGACCACATATTCCAGGTGAGACAAATAATGGAGAAGACACTGGAATATAATATGGAAACGCACCATTTATTCCTGGATTTTAAGTCAGCCTATGACAAAGTAAACAGGTCAAAGTTGTTTATAGCTATGGAAGAAATGGAGATTCCTCCGAAACTGATTCGTTTGATCGGTGCTACCCTGAGTAATTCTGAGTGCTGTGTCAAAGTAAAGTCAGAACTGTCAGATCCTTTAAGGACCCAAAATGGATTGAAGCAGGGTGATGCTCTTTCCTGCCTCTTGTTCAATATAGCCATGGAGAAAGCCGTAAGGGATTCAGGAGTTGACGTTAGTGGGAACATCTTTTATAAAAGAACCCAAGTACTCGCATATGCCGACGACATTGATATAGTGAGTGGAAGTGTTAATGAGCTGAAAACATCCTTCAGGAAAATAGAGAGGGCAGCAAGAGAAATGGGCCTGGTTAACCTGGATGCCTGGATGTTGCAAAGACTAAATATATGCCGGTTAACACCAATAGATGCAACAACTCCTTGACCATCGACCAGTACACGTTTGAGAAGGTGGAAGGGTTTACATATTTGGGCTCGTATATTAACAGCACTCACGATGTATCACAAGATATGATCGGCGAATATTGGCCGCCAATAGATGTTTCTATGGACTCCAAAGGCACTTTAGATCAAGATTTATTGAGAAGAATACTAAAGTGATGCTGTATAAAACCTTAATACGTCCTGTGCTCATATATGGATCGGAAAACTGGGTGTTGAAGAAAAAAGATGAGCAAAAGCTAAATGTATTTGAGCGAAAGATCCTCCGGAGGATTTACGGCCCTATTAAGGAAGGTAACGCATGGAGATTGCGGCATAACGCGGACCTGTACGCGCGATATAATGAGGCCCCTATAGTAAGTGTAATAAAAGTGAACCGGCTTAGGTGGGCGGGGCATATCGCGCGGATGAGTGAGCGTGTACCGCCAAAAAAGATTGCTACAATTTAAGCCTATGGGAGTACGGAGGCAGGGCAGACCTAAAAGCAGGTGGCTGAACCAGGTGAATAAGGATGCCATGATCGCTGGAGTGCCAGACTGGAGGAGCAAGGCACAGGACAGGGACGGGTGGAAGCTTTTTTTAGAAGAGGCCAAGGCTCGATTCGGGCTGTAGTGCCGAAGAAGTAAGTAAGTAAATAAGTGTTAATTTTATATTTTATTAATCATTGCAGTAAGAGAAAATCAGGTGAGTGTTTCACACATCACACCAGATATTTCGTTTTTGATTTGCGATATTTTCTTAAATGTAGGTTATTTTCTATTGGTAGTATCTAATAAGACTGTTTTTCAATTTGGCATTGAAATAAATGACTCCATTCCTTTAAGCTGGAAAGTTTTTCTGTTCAGAAAGAAGAAAATAAATCTGTAATTTCATTTTCCACTAAATATTTTAAAAATCTAATCTAGATTCTAGTCGAATGAAAAACAAAACTAACTTTGTTGATAAAAAGAGAGCTCTTTAAAGAAGAAAACCAGTATTGTAAACTAATGCAATTTGCCATCCCTCTCCATTTACCTGGAAAAAGCTCTCAAGAAATTTTCTTTTGAAACACATCTTTACCAATTGTGATAAAATAAGGTCTCTGTATAATCTATTTGAGGAGCTGGCTGAAATAGGACAAAAATATATTTTGTTCTTAATAAAGTTGTTGAAAACGACACATTATTGAGAGCTACTATAACGTACATAATAGACGGAAGCATGAATCTGCGTACAATTAATTTCATTTTAAGAATGGGGCACTCAATGTAATTTTATTGCACAGAAAAAAATTATTGTGACAAAAGTAAAAGAACACTCTGTATGTGTATTCCAGCCCAACAATTACCTGTGCTACTGAGATAAAAAGACTAGGAGTACAAAACTCCAGAGTCGTCATTTACTCTGATAACCAAGCGGACTTGCGAGCAATTAGCTTGTATCAGGCCAGCTCGAGGCTGGTGGAAGATTGTTTGGGTATACTCATGGAAATTAGTAGCCAAAATAAAGATTTTCTAACTTGGGTACCCGGGCATTTAGTTTTAAGGGCAATGAAGCGGTAGATCGCCTGTCCTGAGAGACTCTATTGGTACACTCATTGGACCTAAACCTTTCTGCGACATTGCAAAGCCCTTATCGATCACAAGATCCGTTTAAATCCCAGGCCTGAGGCAGGCGAAAATGTTTGATAGCTTCTCGCCCAGTCTTACTGCAGATTTACTCCAATGAGGCCGTCTGTGGACTCATAAGCACACGTATTGTATGGGTGTGACAAAGGATAGCTAATGTAGGTTTTGTCAAAAAGAAGAAGATACCTCATTGCACGTACTGGTTAGTGTGAGGAACTTCTATATCTGTGATGTCTTGAAATGTATTTGGTGTGTTGAGTTGTTGTATGTTCTAGTAGCTTGTGTAGCACGAGCGGTTTAGTAAAAGGGCTTGTAAGGTTGTAAGTATGTATATTTAAGAGAGAAGTATCAAAAATCAGAAAGTAGTCACCACTGCTAACGATAAATATATTCTATTAAAATAATAGATGTTATTTGCAAATAGTTATTTGCAAAGAAATTATTAACTTATTAATATGCACTGATGCTAAGAGAGCGAAAAACAAGTGTTCTGCTTCGGTGTCTAAAACCAACTGTGTTGAAGGAATGTCTTCTAATTGTTATTTCAAATCTTCCCCTGTGAGAAGGAAGGGTAGACAATGCTAACAAGGTTCATAAACTTTTCAGTAACTGTACTCTTCTACCTGGGTTACCCTTTTGAA
The DNA here is from genome assembly GCA_011037195.1 of Triatoma infestans. Lineage (NCBI taxonomy): Eukaryota > Metazoa > Arthropoda > Insecta > Hemiptera > Reduviidae > Triatoma > Triatoma infestans. The sequence goes on from JAAEAF010000806.1 coordinate 23,886, forward strand.
TTTTAGGACATTCTCGAAATAATATTTTTGAAATAAAATATGTTTCTGGCATCCATCACAGCCTCCCCTTTGGAGAGAAGAAATTGACACCGGCAAGTTTCACACAATAGACTCTCTCGGGACTCCTAATTTAATAAAACAAACAGGGCTTGAGAGCGCGCTCTGTGAGGTGTCTGTCTTCAAGGATCACCCAGTGCCCTTGGTTCTCTGTCTTCAGACCCCAATGCCTAATTAAACAGACAGTCCTGGAGTGGGGATCCTAATTTGTGGGTACCACAGTAGACCCTTAGTGAGTCGCGATGGCGTATGCGGTATAGCCAATCCCTACTAAGTTGAATGAAACCAGTTGATGCCTTCATGTTGAAAATCGTAGAAAACTGAAGCACTGTTTAGTAGAAAGTTTTCAGCTTATTGCCGCATTTGGTTTTTGAGATCTTTTGTTTTGAGCCGCTATAATATGTTTTTTTCTATTCCCGGAGAATAAGCAATTTCAAAAAATTGAACCCGATCGCAATTCTCCTCAAAGCAGCAGTAAGAGAAAGTAATAATCTAATCATTTATGAGAAAGATAATCTACAACAAAAAAAAGTATGAGTGGAAAAAGAAATCTGAAGCCAGTTGCGTGGTAAACTGTACACTTTATATTTATAACCGGAACTGATTTGAATGTCTAGTTATTATGAATCTGTTATAGGTAGTCACGCATATTATAACTGACTCACCAAATGTACACAACTCCCCCAAACCGGTGGCGCAATAAGTTGCATTAATTTTACATCAACTCGTCTCGTTATTTCACACCCTCTCTAACAGTAGTACACTATGGTTTGCTTTTGATCTTTAACGATGCACAGACCTGTCCTGCCTCCTCTATGCGACTACGGCCCATCAACACCCTTCTGTTCTATTACTGGTCCTTTCTCTAATTAAAACCAACCAACTTATATGTATATCTAAGTACAGACAAACGTACTAGATTCTAATTCCAAATCGTCATTTATTTATCACAAATATGCATATATCTTCATAAAATGAACTTACACATAGAAGGAATAAGTAAGGAATAATTATTGAACTTTACATACATATATACATGAACAAATATTTACCCAAAGTTTAATGCCTTTGTTTAACATTTCTCTTAGAAACAGTACTAAATTAAGTACTTTATTGCATACAACTTACATGCTATATGAACCCAACTCTGCGGTTATAAGTACTTTTGTGGTTTAATGTAATTATTATATAATGGGTAACAATGTATTAAATAGTTATAATTAATTGCTATCTAAACAATTTTATTATTCACACCAATGAAATTTAATAATATCGGAATTTCACTTCCAATATACTCCGTTGCTGGGAATTTGCTTGTACAAAGTTTGTATTTTTACATCCTCTTATTCCTGGAAAGAATATATTGTGATCGTGTCAAATTTCAAAACTGAGTATTTGTTTTGAGGGCCCCTGAGATCGAAAGAAATGTTTTTAGCGAACGGTCTATGTACTATGTTGTGTGGGTAAATGTGTGTGGTGTGTCTAAGTGAACGGCAACGAAGTATCTAAAGGACGAAAAATGCAAGAAGCTCAAACTTGGCATTACCACCGAATCTGACACGAAGATTTCCGGCTGAATCCAACAACCGGAAGTGTATGTTTACAGAATGTTTTCTTTCAGTTTTTGTGATTTCCTCAAAAATGGCTCCAACGGTTTAAACCTTGTATACTGCTACTTTACAGAAGAGGCTTTTGAGTTTTTGGGAATATTCTCGTAAATAATTTCCTTTAAACTTGGAATCTACCCTGCAATGATATAAAACTATATCTTTGATTTTTGAATCAATTTAAAAAAAAAAAAAAATGGACATTTAAATTGATTTTAGATAATTCTGCGGTGTTTGTTGCATTAAATTTTAAAAGTTATATGGAGTGGGTTCAATGTTTGTGGCGCGGTCTTATGGATTACAATGTAATAATTACTTTTTTCCTACATGAGTTAGTAGGTTGTTATTTGTCCCCTAACACCTGTATTTTTATGTTAGGTCAAATAAATATAGTTTTCGATTCATTATAGAATTCATACATGACCTTATTCAACAGATCTTGGTGCTTGAAGAAGTGCCAGAGGAGTGGAATACGGCGATTCTCTGTCCCATATATAAGATAAATTGTGCAAATTACAGAGGAATAGCACTTCTGCTGGCGCTGTATAAGGGCCTTTCTATAGCAATATATAACAGATTAACCGTAGGGGTGTGAACAAACGATCGGAGAATACCAGTGCCATTTTAGAAAGAACCGATCAACTGCAGACCTTATATTTTCGTAGGGCAGATGGTTGAAAAAGCATATGAATATAACATAGACCTGCATAATGTTTTCGTTGATTTTAAGCAAGCCTACGATTCTTTACACAGAATGGAACTAATGAAAGCCATAAGAGGTTTGAGAATCCAAATCAAGTTGATAGCCCTGGCAGAAATGACTTTGAAAGAAACAAAATGCCGGGTGAAAGTACAGAATGTCCTCTCCGATAGTTTCTCTGTTACTAATGGTTTGAGGCAGGAAGACCCGCTAGCGCCGGCATTGTTTAATCTGGCATTGGAATGCGCAGTAAAAGCAATAAGGACCAACTCTAAAGGTACTATTTATAATAATAGACTGACCCAAAACCTTGCGTATGCAAACGATGCACTCCTTACTGGACGCACTAAAACAGCATTGGAAGGGGCCCTGGAGGAATTTGAAAGAAAGGCTATGACTCTTGGCCTGAGAGTGAACGAAGAAAAAACTATTTACATGAGATCATCCAGGAACCAAGCTGCGATACCTAGAAGGTGAAAATTAATGCTCAATAGTTCGTAACTGGAGATAGACCCAACAACTCGCGTATGCAAACGATGTACTCATAACTGGACTTACTAAGCAGCACTGGAAGGTGCCCTGGAGGAATTTGAAAGAAAGGCTATGACTCTTGGCTTGAGAGTCAACGAAGAAAAAACTATTTACATGAGATCATCCAGGAACCAAGCTGCGATCCCTGAGAAAGTGAAAAGTAATGCTCATCATTTAGTAACTGGAGATAGTTTGAAATACCTGGGAGCGATTGTGACGAACAAAAATAAAATGGAAACCGAAATTAAAGGACGAACAGCTGATGGCAACAGATGCTATTTGCATTAGCGGAGGCTGTTCGCTTTAGAGGTTTCTCACGTGACGCCATGGTTCTAATATATAGCACTATAATAAGACCACGTATGCTAGTGAGACGTGGGTACTGTGAGATGCTAGTGAGACGTGGGTACTGTCTAAAGAGAGCGAAAGGTTGCTTAAGGTGTGGGAGAGAACGGTCGTAAGAAAGATTATTGGCCCAAGCTTTTGAACAGCCAGTGAATGATTATGAAAAATGAAGAATTGTACCAGCTGTACAAAAATTAAGACATCGTGACCTTTATAAAGGTCGTCTCCGCTGGTAAGGTCATGTGGAGAGAATGGAGGAGGTTATATTGCTCAAAAGCTTCTTCTATGGTCGACCCGGTGGAGCTCGCCGGAGAGGAAGACCTCGCTGGCTGGACGGTCTCCAAGATGACCTCACCTCAATGGGTGTTGAATGAGGTGGTTGGGGACCACTCAGGCGATACAGAATGAAGGCCAAAGACAGGGATGTATGACAGATGCTTGTGGGCGAGGCCCGGGTCCTATAGGACTGTTGTGCAATAATAGTAATAATAAATAAATATAGTATGAGTTTACACAATATGTTATTCTCTAAACAATTTTAATAATAGAAGTCAGAGAAAGTCGTGTTTGTGTTTCATTCGATTGTAGAATCGATTCGGAGATTTCTCTTACAATCGATTACGAGAAGTTCAATTTTATTTTTTCAATTTTAATTTTCTCATGACTGCTTTCTTTAGTTTAAAATATTCCGAAATTTTACTTTCTCTTGCTTATTGGTTATATAGAGGAAATCTTAAAATCTTGACGAATTTTCGATATTGAGTTCCCACATACTACGAAAAAAATAATTTTTTAGCAAATAGTGTGTGTGTATGGTGTGTTTGTGTGTTTGTGAACAAAATCTAAAAAAAAAAAAAAATCGCATTAAGCTCAAACTTGAATTCATCTTTAGGTACACTACCGCAACTGACACGAAGGTTATGGACAAAATCACCTTCCGACTCTACTAAATGTTTTTCTTGTTTAATTATTTTCGCCATTTTTATGAAAGTTGCTCATAGATTTTCTTTGAACTTCGTATACTGTCTAATCGGATAAACGCTTATCACTATTATATATAATATTTTAGCCGAAAAATTGATTTGTGTGTGTACTGGAGGAAGAGCAACGTTAAGATTTACTTCAGTAAGTCATCAGTATGTTTGGTTTGTCTTCCTAAACAATGATGGATTATTGTAGAAGCTTTGCTAACATTCCAAATTTGATGAAAATTGCTACCGGAAATACGACTTAGTAGAATAGATTTTTAACTTTTTGAAATTTTCTGAATTACGGTGAAAACACATTCATTTTTTACCTGCTATATATGCTAACCACTATCTCTATATTTCTCTTAAGGAAAACTTGAAAATTTTTTATTTTATCACTTGAAGTAAGTGAAAGTCGGGGAATTTTCTAATCACAATTTTTTTTTTTAATATTTATTAAATGAACAAACCGGATATCCTGTATCTTCGGATATTTTAAGGTAACTTGCTAAACAATAATTAATAACATCATTTGCTAAAGATTTTCTATTTAATGTTGGTCACACTCGTATTGATCTTGTAATGACATGGCAAAGTCATTGACATCGGCAAAGTACACCAAAGAAATAATTTACAACTAGTGGTTCCAGCCAGCTGCTATCAACAAAGGGTGAAAACAGTAACACTGTTGGCCGCCGACAGCCGCGGTCAACCAAACAAACAACAAAGCCTTTTCATCAATTCTCACATCAAAAGGCAGGCACCGCGATAAGTATGGCCACTAAATAAGGTCAGCAAACTACGAAGGTCGCACAAGGCCGCACACTAAGACAGATGTCTTGGTGTGAGTGTGAACAACAGTATATATAAACTCTATGATATACGACGAAAGGATTATATATCTCTACAATCATACGAGCACGTCTATATACACGAGCGGCAGTTTTCGCGTCTATACACAGTTATATTCAAACTTATCATTCTCTTAGTTGTGCACTTTAGTTAGTTATTTTATCATTCTAATTTATCTTCTATTTATTACTAAGTATTTTATTATAATTATTAGTTACCATTTCTAACGTTCAAAGTATTGTTCAATTATAGTTATTTTTATATAAACCGTCTAATTATTCGAGCACTAACTTCCCAAAATCTCTCCACTAACTTCCGCCCTCTTCAAGACATCTGTTACTCCAGGAATCACACATCAAACGATTCCATTACATCTAATATCTGATTCCATTACAATCTTAAAATAGATATTAACTAAGATAATATGAAGAAAAACGTGATCAGAATTCTGTACATATCCCTCGCTTAGTATGATTGTTGAAACGGAACATAGGTTATCTATGAATCAAAACTACTTTGTACCAGCAGAACAAATACCGTTAAATTGTTTTGTTTATACTTGGTGCGAGTATTATACATAGATCAGGCTGAGAGATATGAGTTTCTTAATATATGTTTTAAAAAACTGTAATGCTATAAACTTGAAAAACTGTGCAAAAATTTATCGGAGAAATCATCTCCAAATGGACAATTATTAAAGCTATCCACTATTATATTAAGTGGATCAAAGTATTCGGACAAGACCAAGTTAGTCAAGTCAGTCTTATCACTGAAGAGCACTGATAGATCTATAGCCAAATTCAAGGGGTGCAGATCAGAAATTACGTCTCCAAATTCCTGTCAATTTCAATGACGAAACGAATTAAGGGCTGGGCTAAGAAGCGGCATCCATAATTAAGTAATCTGGGCTAATTAGGAAATTAACAAAAACTGAAATAACTAAGATGATTGAATTATAGGAGGATTAACAAACAATGAGACAAACAATTGCAAATTAAAAAAACATCTGTTATGAATAATAATACAACATCATCAACTGTGGACATCCCTTGACGTCAGCTTTTTGAACATATTCTAAACCTCTGGTCATTCAATAATCACATGTTCTCCAGAAAACTTACCCTTGAAAAAAATAACTTAGTGAATGCCACGATAATTATTATATTGAATCTAAATAACGGAATGTTAGCAACGTGATCAGCGAAGTGTTGCTGATGATATTTTAGTAATTGAAAGGTCCAATTTTCTCTTGTTTTTCTTTTTGTACTATCAATGGTACTACTTACCAATAATCGGTTTATGTGAATGATGCTTCCACTAAAGTAAGCCTGCGATCTGGAAAAGAGGATATGATTTACAAAGGAAGTAGTATTGTTAGAAAAAGAACGCGCGACTACATATTCCGCAATCAGCGGTGGAAACTAATCAAAAAAACCGATAGGAAGTTCTGCCACATCTGCCTCACAGGAACTTGCAACTTGCATCACCAGATTTCTATTTGTTGGTTCCTTTAACGAATCATTATGCACAAGTCAAATATCATAGCATCGAAGAAAATGTGCAAAACTGCTCAAACTTCAAGACAAGTTATTTTTAGCCGTCAAAAAAAAAAAAATAGATTGAAATGGGACAAGTTTATTAAGGGATTATATTGAAAAATAGATAAATTTTGGGATTAATACCTCACACTGAAACTAAAACCAGATATATCATTATTTATTGAATGATCCTCCTACTAATTATTTTCATTTTCTCTTACTGCAGAGTTTTCACCGGAAATACATGTCCTGAGTTCTGGGTGCGAAAAATTGGTTTTTAGAAATTGATCTGTGTATGTGTGTGGGTGTGTGTGTGTGTGTGTGTGTGTGTGTGTGCCTTGTGTTGAATGCGTGTCTGTCTGCTAAGTGTAAGTGCGGTCGCATAAATCAACACGGAAAATTGTAAATTTATATTTTTATTTGTTTTACCGGAAGGACCATCAATAAGTTTTAAATCAAAGTCGATCAAACCAAAGTATACCATTTTCCTTTAAACTTATTATATAAACTGCACATATAAAGAGCTAATATCTATCTTTATTAAAATAAATTCTCCGGAGAAATTCATTTAAATTTTTTTAAATGAATGGGTACTCTTTTATTTAATTTTAAGAGAGTGGTGGGGTTGTTCTTTTTTCTAAAGTGTTATTTTATTACGAAGTATTGTAATCGTGTCAAATTTTCGATATCCACTTTTCACCAGAAATACAAATATTTGAAGTCGTGAGTCGAAAAAAGTGGTTTTTAAAAAATGGTCTGTGTGTGTATGAACAGCATAGCTCCAAAATGAAAAATCGTAGAAAGTTCAAACTTCATGTTCCGTTTAGGTAAAACCATGGGATCCACAGTACATTATCTGTCAAAATTCCTCAACCGGAAGTACCACTTTACTGAATAGTCTTTTTACGTTTTTGCAATTTTTCCAAAAATGACTCCAACGATTTTCTTTAACTCCTGGGTATTAACTACACAACAAAGCTCTATAATTTTAATTTGACAATATATCTCCGGAGAAAAAAAATTGTATCATTTAAGGCATTTTGGTGGAAGGTAGGGGGTGTTTTCCCCCTGTAAAGTACTATTTTCAGTTTATTACCAATTCCATAATCATCTAAACAATATTATATTAGAATTAAATATTTTGTTGAAATTTCCGGGTTTGATGAAAATCGGATGACCGGAAGTACCTTTTTCTTTTTACTGAAAAGATTTTATAGTTTTCTGCTATTCTCTCTAAAACGGCTCCAACGATTTCTTAACTAGGAAGTGAACCACACTATAAAGAGCTGGCAACTTTTATTGGAAACATTTCTCTGTGAAGTCATTTAACGGCTTTTGGGAGAGGGGTGTTTTAGTTTTTCTACTAAGTGCTGTCATAGTTGATTATAACAATTTCTACCATCTAGACAAAATTAATTAGAAATAAATAGATGGTCAAAATTCCGAGTTTCAAGAAAATTAGTAAACCGGAAGTACGTTTTTACGGTTTACGGGTTATTTTCTCCATAAAAACACCAACGAATTTCATTAAACTTGATAGATTGTAAATTGTTGTAGGGGATTATTGCACTGCTATCTGAAAGATCTATTCTGACCCTCGGAGTCTTCTCAGTGCACTGCCGGCATCCAAGCAGTGTTCTCTAGCTATTGACAACATGTTGCTATTGCCCATCACCGGACAGTGAGTTGTAGAGGCTCCTAGGAAGTGAAAATCTAAGAGTAGCAGGCTGGATTTGAACCCGGTACCTCCGCGTTGCTAGTCCAGCGCGCTATCATTAAGCTAATTCCTACCTTCAGAGTAGAGTGTATGTAGTTTAGGTGTATTGTGTATTGTTCTGACGAAGTGCATGGAGTACTGAGCTGTGGTAAACCGTGGAGTCGCTATTCCCCAAGTAACTGCATGCATACCCATTGCGTAGGGTTACCATATATTTTTTACGCAAACCGGAACAGCGAGTTAAAAATAAAAAAATAAATAACTTAATTTGTTTGATTTTTACTTTCTCTAGTAAGAGGAAGTATTGTAATCGTGTCAAATTTTCGATATCCAGTTTTCACCGGAAAATATCCGTTTTGAGGTCCCCTGAGTCCAAAATGTTGTTTTTAGCAAGTGGACTGTTTGTGTATTTATGTACGTATGTATGTGAATATCATAGCTCAAAAACGAAAAACCGTAGAAAGTTGAAACTTGATATTCCGTTTAGGTATCACCATGGGATCTGACACTACGTTATCTGTCAAAATTCCACAACCGGAAGTACCACTTTACAAGTTGGATTTTTTACTTTTTTGCGATTTTCTCCAAAATGGCTCCGACGATTTTCTTTAAACTTGACACATCAACCATACATACCGAGAGCTACAACTTTTATTTGAAACATTTCTCCGCGAAAATGCATTTAAGGGTACTTTTGGGGAAGGGGTGGGGTTAGGTTTCCATCTAGTGCTATTTCCGTTTATTAGACAATTCTATCATCTAAATAATGTAATTAAATAATAATGTTGTTGAAATTCCGAGTTTGACAAAAGTTGGATAACGGAAGTGCTACTTTACAACTTTATTAATGATTATTCTCTTTTTTTCGCAATTTTCTCAAAATTGCTTCGAATCTTTCTTTTTTTGAAACTTCATATAATAAACTAACATGCAACGTTCTACATCTTTTATTTAAACATTTCCCTTTCGGAACATTCTTTTAAGGCACTTTTAGAGGGGGTGGGGGTTATGTTTTTTCTTTAAAGTGCTACCCATTAGTTTGATTATAACAAGTCTCCACCAAACTAAAATTAATTAGAAATAAACAGATTGCTGAAATTCAGTTTCAAGAAAATTAGTAAACCGGAAGGGCACTTTATGAACAGTTTTTCTAGTTTTCGACGAATTTCATTCAAATTTGGTGCACAAACTTTGAAATTTGTCAATTATAATTTTAAGAACTGGAGTAAGAGAAAGTTGTGTGAATGTTTCACACAAGATTTTTTTAATTGTTATACTTTATTAACTTATACTTTTATAAATATTTTGCTATTAGAAATTATTAATATTATTGAGTATCACAAAAGTAAACTTATATCGTAAAATCATCGCAAAAATGTAGGTATTATAATATATAAAAATATAATAAATTGCACTTGCATATTATTAATTGCAGTAATATATGTATATTATTTACTTGTACAAGAATATTTCTCGGAAGATTGTGTCCTTTTTTTTTTTTGGAAGGTTTCGTCATTTCTAATTAGGTCATAAAATTCACTACATTTCAAATTTATATTAGTTTTACAAAATATTTGTATTACTTTTTACAAAGATTTATAACCTGCAAGGCAACCTAAGTTTCAGTAACATTTTTTTAACAGATAGGATATATCCAAGTATATAGGCAGCGTGCGATAAGGAGGAATCTACAAGATCTTTTATGATAACAAACCCATGTCACCATTCAGTCTTCCAAGAAAACAAACAAGTTTCTTTATATTTAATATGTATTAAATTTTTTTTTTTTTTTAACTTTAAAAACCTGCTGGGACAAGTGCTTAAAATCGGGATAGTCCCGGCCTAACTGGGATATATGGTGTCCTACCATTGCGGGCAGTAAATTTGGTATACTAACTGTAAAATTTGTCAATTACAATTTTGAAAACCAGAGTAAGAAAAAGTCGTTTGAGTGTTTCACACTAGATTTTTTTTTTAACAATTTAAGGCGCGTCAACATTTCTATAGTCATTGAAAAACGTTTAACTGACTTTTTCCGGAAAAATGGTTTAAATAAAATTAGTAGCTCTTTATATGTGTAGTTGATATAATAAGTTTAAAGTAAATGAGAATCAAGTTCCAAGTTTGAAGAAATTCGGTTGATTGGGAAATACAACTTTACTAAACAGTTTTTTTTTTTTTTTTCCAATTTTCTGCCATTTTCTCTATAAAGACAGTGAAGGGTTTCATTAAACTTGGGATGCTACTACACATACGGAGAGACCTGTTTCTTTCGGTTGAATTTTTTTTTTTCGAGAAAATTCATTAAAGGGATTTTCATGTAGAAGTGGGAGGTTATGCATTTCTCAAGGAAATGTTTTTTTATATAGTTTAGAATCTTCCATTCATGTAAATTGAAGACAACTAAAAATCTAGTAAGAATTATATGTTAGTACAGCCTTAGTCTATTATAACTGTGTTAATTACAGTAAGAGACAGTCGTGTGCTTGATTCACACCAGATTTTGTTAATTATTTTAGTAATAAACAGCTAGCTGAAAATGGCTGAGATCCCTGCCCCGGTATTGCTAAATCTTTTCCTCTAATCATTTAACCAATTGCTAACATAATGAGAAAGCCAGAATATAATCAGAAAGAGTTCACATTAACCCAATAACAAATCAGAATTTAATCCGATAGATTTCACTCACTGAAACAGGCATTATCCTCGTTCAATCATTTATTTAACTTTGTTGTCAAGCTCCCTTATAATTATAGTGACTAAATAATTTAGCTTTGGAAATGAAATGCAATAATCTCTACAGTTTTATAAGATAAAGCTGCTCTGTCTTTGATTTATTATAATATTTTTTAACCATTTACTGTATACTTAAATAGAGCACCTAAATCTTTTGTCCTTGGTGATTTTGTTGTTTTAATGCCTAGGTATTAAATACATAAACATATAACACCTGGTGCCACGATGAGAATTAATATTGTAAAATTGATGTAGAAGTTTGGTCAGAAGATAAAAAAAACTTATTCAGGTAAAAAATGTATAATGAAATTCTTAATAAATAAGTTCAATGTGATAAATCATCATCAAGTAGTGTCGGTGAAAATTTGAAATTTTGTTGTTTGTTTGTTTTTTGTTGGACTGAAACAAGATATCAATAATTTTGCAACAGTAAATGTAACTATCGAAAATAATAACAAACGTTGGGATTAATAACAAATTTACAAATAATTACAATTAACAAGACAAATGTGTAAAAAATCTGGTGTGAAACACTCACACAACTTTCTCTTACTCCTGTTCTCAAAATTATAATTGACAAATGTTATAGTTTGTGTACCAAATATAACGAAATTCGTCGAAAACTGAAAAAGCTGTTCAGTATAGGCGCACTTCCGGCTTACAATTTTCTTAAAACTTGGAATTTTGGCCATCTGTTTATTTCTAGTTAATTTTGTTTGGATGATAGAATTGTATAATCAACTATGATACCACTTTAGGGGAAGTTGCAACCCCACCCCTCCCCTAAAACTGCCTTTACATGAATTTGTCCAGAGAAATGTGTGTAGATCTTTGCATTTTTATTTTGTATACCTAGTTTCAAGAAAATCGTCGGAGCCATTTTTGAGAAAATGCGAAAAAATGAAAAAATCATTTAGTAAAGTGTCAAAACAAACGCACTTCCGGTTATCTGATTTTTTTCAAACTCGAATTTCAACAACATATTTAATTCCAAATTACCAGTTATTTAGTGACATAATTGTCTAAATAAACTGAAATAGCAGTTAAGATGACAACCCTAACCCCACCACCACCCCCAGAAGTGCCCTTAAATGAATTTTTCTGGAGAAATGTTTCAAATAACAGTTGTAGCTCTTTGTATGTGTAGTTGATATACCAAGTTTAAAGAAAATCTTCGGAGCCATTTTTGAGAAAATTGCAAAAACGTAAAAAAAACAACTAGTAAAGTGGTACTTCCGGTTGAGGAATATTGACCCATAACGCACTGTCAGATCCCATGGTGATACCTAAACGTAATATCAAGTTTTTGCCGGTTCTTACGATTTTTTCGTTTTTGAGCTATGCTGTTCACATACACACACACACACACAGACCATTTGCTAAAACCACTTTTTTGGACTCAGGGGACCTCAAAACGGATATTTCCGGTGAAAACTCAATATCGAAAATTTGACACGATTACAATACTTCCTCTTACTAGGAGTAAAAAGAAAAAACGAAATAGTATCTATGGTAACAGGTGAAAATAAAAATATAAATACCAGCAAATTACAAACATCAGGTTTATTGTTATTGTTTGCTCCCTAACAAAAAAAAGACAACGGAAATACAATAATCGTTGATTCCCATAACGTTCCGCACTATTTATGTGCTAATAGTCACATTGAATTCTTAATAGAGAATTTTTCTACCATAGAGATGAATTTAATTTTATGGCCGTAGTATAAGTTAACAGTTTTGGACATAACTGTAAATATTATAGTCCCCATTCTTGTTCAGCTAGATAGAACCAAAAAAAAATCGGATCAACCATAGTAAACTAGTTTTATTACCACCTTTAGTTGTCTAGATTTTGTTCTAGAACTAATCTTTATAATTCTATGATAAATATTAGAATTATTTATATTAGAAGGGAAAAAAAGGCTTGGGAATTATTTCTAATGTAGTAATAATAAAATAAAAGGAAACAAATAAAAATCAGTGGCCATAAAACAAACATAAAATTGTTAGTACAATAATATTATTTGTTGATATTTATATCTACAATTTATTATGTTCAATAAACAAAATTAGGCTAGTAAAGACATTTTTGTACAAAGAAAAGTGCCGGAAAACTCTTAAGAAATTAATCTATAACGTATGTATAGGTTACGAATTCAGCTGGTCTTTTGGCCATAATATTTGGCAGCAAGAGTTACCAAGAATTTAAGGAGAGGTTAAAGTTCATAGAATTAATTGTGGTCATAAAGGATGAGGGAAATAGAGAATTAGGGAAATAGATTTAGGAATGTTAATAAGAAATTAACTAGAGATGTGGTTGTAGGGGTAGTGAAACCCCACCACTCATCCACTCTAGCGGAGAGAAACAGCCCCTCTCGCAAAAGAGAGGAGAGGCTCGGCCAGTGTATATATATATGAGAGATAGGCAATCAGAGATCATTCAGATAGAATTCAGTTGATTCACACATCAGATATCACTCCGTTATTATAACTCTCATCTCTCCTTATATATCATTTAGCCACGTCAGTCTGTCAGTTCAGTTCAGTAGTTCTTAACTCTATAGTGTAAAGTCCTTGGCAGTCAGTCATATATATTTATATCAATTACATATCTTAACCATCTTAAGGTGTTTATCATTCATCAAATCAAACAACCAAGCATCTCCTCACAACACCCTTACATGTTGAACATTGTATAGTGAATAGAAAACACAAACTGCAAAGACTTTACACTGTTAATAGAAGTTAGGTAGCGAGAGAATAATAAAGTGAGAGAAAGACTGGCTGAGAAATTAGAAAATAGGCTGATGTCTTCTGACTCGTATTAAAAACTGTCGTAAAACTGTCCTGAACTGTACTGTAGCTATGTATGAATAGAATTCTCCCTACCTAGTCTGGCCTAGATGAGGATAACTATTGTGTGATTCAACTAAAAAATGTCTGATTCTTCGCTCTTCGGATCCTATGAACCTTTAATGATTCGGATACCATTACTGCGATATATGCCATTGTAAGGTATATAACATGGATGATATTACTGGACAAATTGGATTATTGAAGATGGAGATCAGATTTGATTTCATTCAGATGTGAGATCAGACAGGTTATTTCTGTATGTACTGATGACATTATGTTGGATACAACAAAATAATCAAGGAGATAAGGAAGTTTATTTTAAGAATGTAGGTAGAATGGAAATATAAAGGCGAAATCCTGACACTTTATCTTCCTCACAAACCTATCACTTATTTATTTAGGTCGGTTATAATCATAATTAATCTTTAAATAATTAGAAAAAAGGAATATAAATTAAATAAAGTTAAATTAAAATATAAATTTTATTTTATAAAATACAAAAATGTATAAAAATAAAGATAAAATATAGAATAGGTACAATAAAAACACTTAAATTCAAAATATATTCACTGTACTTGCATTTCTATTATTAAACATGTTTTCTCATTTAGTTTTTTTCAATATTAGTTGAATATTTACTTTGTAAACGGAATACTCCTTTACTTTGAAGTGAATCCAAAATTACATCTTAGTAAAGACTGATTCTGCAAACGATATACAAGTTCATAAAAGTAAAGTGAAAGTCTAATGTACAAGATGGGGACATTGAATATATTAGGGTTGGTTTCTTGCAATGTTAATAAGTACATTCAGTTAACGCTGAGATTAAATAAAGGGGTGATACAACACAGATGATTCATTCTCTTTATAAAGTTTGATTATAAAAGAAACGGTCATTAATGCGGAAAGTTATTATGGATTAACAATAATCGAAATTTATTTTAAATTGACAATTTTCTGTGTTCATGATAGTTCATATCATTATCGGTAAAATTGGAAATAATAATAATAAAAAATTTTTTACAAATTCAAATTGAACACCATTTTATTCCTCTAATAATATCCTGCAATCCAAAGAAAAGTAAAAATCACTAAAAAGGGATGCAGGTCTGAGAAAATACAAAAACTAACTCACCACTATTTACTGTCAACTATAATTTGGAAACGTTTAGAAAGACTGTAAAAAAGGGAAGAACAAGGCGATAGAGCTACTCTTAACTGTTTAAATGATATTTACTAATCGAGGATCTCTGTTTCATCCAATCTTATGACACTACTTCTTTTACTTGCAAAGGATCAGGTTTGAAACAGGCAAGAAAAGACATCAGATGAACATTATTCCTCAACAAAAATTTGTTAATTAAAAAACAAACTTAGTTTCTCGACAGAACTGAAACTTTATACTATTTGAAAGAAACGGGCAAAGGGCAACTAACTAAAGAACTTTTAATTTTTGTACATGCATATTTCAGTTGTTTATTTAGTTGTTAGTCTGACGACTTTGGTGTAAGCAAAAGTGTAAGACAGGGAGACGCCTTATCATGTCTAAACTTTAACCTCCTGCTAGAATATGTGATTCGTAAGGCCAACATTCAGCGGACGGGTACAATATTCCACAAGTCTGTACAGATTTTGGCATATGCAGACGATGTGGATATTGTGGAGAGTCCTTTCGAGGTATGGAAGAGGCATTCCTCAGCCTTGCTAGAGCGGCCGGCGAGGTGGAACTGGCAGTAAATGAGTGCAAGACAAAATATATGATTGCAGGAGAATCAGCGAGGTGCACCAGTAGCATGTCCAAAGGAGGTTTCAATGTTGAAAAGGTAGTTTCTTTCACCTATCTTGTATTCACTGAGGACAACGATGTATCCGCAGAAACTCAAAAAAGAGTGGTGCAGGCAAATAAATGCTATTTCGGGATCAGCCGACATATTAAGAGTAAACTTGTAACATGGAATACAAAAATTATTCTTTACGATACGCTCATTCGGCCCCTTTTATTATATGGTTCTGAGCCGTGGACAATCTCTAAAGGAGATGAACCGGATCCTGCAGCTCTTCGAAAGGAATACCCTTCGGAGGATTTATGGCTCTGTCAAGGAGGGTAGGAACTGCAGGAGAATATCAAATGACGAGGTGATGGATCTATTCCAGGAGCCAAGCATTGGCAAAGTCATTAGACTGGGCAGACTGTGCTGGATAGGTCATGAAGCAAGGTAAGCAAATGATGAGGTGTCCAGAATGGTCCTTGAGGAAAGAATCCAAAGGACAAGGATAGTTGGTCGTCCTAAACTCCGATGGGATGGGCGAAGACTCTAAAAAATTATTCCGTGTGAGAAACTGGAAGGCTGCCGCACTAAACAGAGAGGACTGGCGGAACCGGATCGAGGAGGCCAAGGCTCAGTAATGGCATCATCATCATCATTTAGTTGTTAGGAGATAGTTCTTATTATTCTCTGATTAAATAAACAAGAATGAAATAATGTTGAGTGCACCCCATTAAATGAGCTAGAAATGTCAACCATTTTATTACATTGGTGACGTAGAAAATTAATGAGGTTATAAAAAAGTAAAAAGAAAAAGAAATAAGAGCAGCTAAGAGTTGTTTATTATTCAGCACTGAAGTATTACTAAGTTGACACTAAAAGCGTATTAAGGTATCTAATAAAACTATTTTAACGGCCATTAAAAGAAGTTGTATTCTCTAGTGGATGTTACATGAAGGTTTTGCATGTACGTTTAATGTTTGTTTTGTTATTCATTTATACACCATGTTCTTGCTTACAAGCGCTACTGTGTACTAGGTTTACTAAATTGAGATGACAAAATTAAGGAAAACTAATCATTATTTACTCTGTTACTGCTTGCTTTTTTCAGTAGTAACAAGCTTGCGAATAATTTAGATAAAAAAAATATGTTTCCATATGTTTTTAATTCATTCTTTATGAAAAATGTGCTGTTAAATTAAGAAGTGATACCCAGTCCGGCAACGCGACTCTAAGGTGTCTTAGTGGCAAATTATTCCCTGTTATTAATATAGCTTATAAAGCTTAAGACATATTTAAATGCCTCCCACGCAATTGGCGATCCACGCTTCGAATCTCTAAAGTATCATGTCGCCATGATACGTACTACAAATTCTCACTCTCAATAAATTTCTGTCTAACCATTTCTTTGCTACCTACCTCCGACCACGAAACCTAATCGATTATTGGACATAAAGCCCGTCTGATAAAAGAGGCATTACTTTCTTTACTTAGTATCACACACTTAGAGGATAGTGTCAAATAGAAATGTAACATTTATTTTGGAATTATTTTCTACGAAATCATGTACAATCGTAAGAAAATTATTAGTGAAAAATTGACCTCTAGAAGTGAAGTGGTAACCATAAACCACTTTATATTCTTTTCAAATAGTACAAGCTACTATACCAATCTTTCTCCTAACGAATTAAATCAATTAAGGTTAGCAAGAGACTTCCCCAGGCTTTAATGTTACCTAAAATATTTTGTTTCGCCAATTATTAAGTGCTAAAACAACGTAGATATTGTCCAAAAATTAACATTATCAAACCAGTATCAGATGTTGTGGAAAAACATACATCTACTCCCCCACCAAAAACATACATCTACTTCCCCACCGCTCATACGCCTTCATCCCCGCTACTACAGCTAGCACCCCCTAAATACTTCAATAAGGAAGGGGGCAAGAAGAAATCTAACTGGCTCAACAAGAAACTAGGAGGGACTACGAATTGTAGGTGGGTCAAGAAAATTCGTATAAAAGACAACGCTACATCACATCAATCATGAGTAAATCAGTAGTAATCATTAGTGATACACATACGAGCTACCCTTCTGTCTGTCTCTCTCTTTCGCTCTATCAACTAGTCATTCGGCAGTTTAAGTAAATATTATTAATTATATCACTGTGAAATTTACCAGTGTCTTCATCAATAACCATCCCTTCACACAGACATCTACGCAAATTTTAAAAAACATAATTCTGTCTATTACACTTCGAACAACACTTCAAAGCTGGCTTTAATCAGATAATCCGTTGGATACCAAACGAGTTTAAAATTCCAACAATTTTTTACTATCTCTTACTTGCTATGAGAGGAAGAATTACGAGTATATCAAATTTTCGAAAAAGATTGTTCGTTACAAGTACAAATACCCTGAATCTCCTGGAAAAAATGTTAAGGAGGAAGCTTACAATTAATATTCCATAAGTTATTAACATCGCATCTGATATTAACGACAAGGACAAATACTACTTGGTACTTTTTAACTAAGTAGTTTTTCCAATTTCTTGAACTTTTCTCAAAATGATTTTATAATGGATGTGAGAGGGAGAGAGAATTAGAGTGAATGGATTTCAGAGAAACAATCTAGATGATATGCTAATTACGAAAGAACACACAAATTGCAAGGATTTTAGAGTAAAATCGAATATCAACAGCGAGAGAAATATAATGAGACAGACTGGCTGAGTAATAAGAAGGTGGTAGATAAGTTGCTGACTGGTTGTACAGTTGTAAACTGTCCTAAAACTGCCGTGCTGTCGTTCTATTTATATAAATCACGAACACTCCCTAGGCTTTCTAGTCTGGCCTAGGTGGGGAGTAACTAACTTATGGTTCATTAAATGTTTGCTTCACCGCTCGTCGGATCTTATGAATCATTAATGATTCGAATCCCATTTTAATTTCAACCATTTTACAAAACAATTGATTTTCGGAAGGTTTTATGTAACTGGAACATAGGATTTTCTCTAAAGTACCACTTAAGTGCAATATAAAACTCTAGACTATGCCATACTGTAACATAAATACTAATTAGTTTGCTAGAATTTCAAGTTTAATGAAAGCTCGAAAAAACTCTATAAACACCAGTAAGTTTGACCTTTGGAATAGGATTTCAAGTTACTTGAAATTTTTTTCGAAATGTGTCCAACTAATTTCTTTAACCCTGGAATGCTAACTGCACTTCAATTTGACGAATTTTTCTGGAAATATCGGTTTTTGGCGTCCTAGGGAACAATTAGTTAAACAAGAACAATCCCCACCACCTTTATTTATATTTAATGAAACTTAACTAAATTTCAGTAAAAATTCGAAGTTTAAAAAAAATTTGCTACTCATAATTGTAATAGTTAGAATAAGAGAATGTCGTATGAATGTTTCTTACCGGATTTTAAATATGTGCGGCATAAAATTCCTTAAATTGAAAATATAAACAAAAGAAGAAGAAGAAGAAGGGAGAAAATAATTTTAGGATAACTTAGCTATGTATTTTTGGTAAATCAAAAAATCTGATTCCAAAAATTCGTGCTCCAATTAGGATGAGAATCATTAAGATCGCGAGGATCTGAAGAACCAAGGATCCGAATCAATAGGATTCGAATCATTATTTACTCCTTACCTACCAAACTAGGGAAAGAGAATTCCATATATGTATAAGGCTAGAGAGGAAGAGTTGAAGAATAATTTTACAATAGTTATCGAGACCAGTCATTCAACTTCATTCTACATTCTATTCTCAGCCAGTCGGCCTCTCTCCTCTTAATTATTCTTTCACATTCCTTATTCTCAATATCATATAACAAGTGTAAAGTCCTTGCAGTTTTAGATTCTATTTTATTATATCAGTGTTCAGCACATCTACTAGTTCATTTGTTCTCATTCCTATTGTCTACTACTCTTTCTTCCTTTCACATCTATCACATTGGTGTTACTATATTGATTGTATTAAATTGAACTGTATAAAAATGTTTCTGTAATCTTTCGCCGCTTTCTCCGAAGAGCGCCGCCCCTGCTCCCAGAATGTCAGCGTTGCCTCAAGATGCACTCCTAAGTATTTGACTGACCTCTAAAGTCTAGCGTTCTGCCGTCTATCCTCAGGTCCCAGGCAATCGACGTCTGGTAAGTAGCACCACCTCTGTCTTTTCTGGGGCCAAGCTCAGGCAATGTTTGTCTAGAGCCAGGCAGTTAAATGCGTTCCGGATGACTAGCGTAGCCAATAGTACAACACATTTTGTCCACCACGACTCCAACTGCGCGGTACGTGCAGCTCTCACCACCTCCTCCACTGACCCTATAGTGAACCGATCCGGTCTTAAACCATGCTGCCGCGCGGACAGATCCCCGCTTCCCTGCACTGTCTGGTGATGGACAGCATTGCCTGTAACCAGAGAACACTGTCCGGAAGCCGGCAGTGCACTGAGAAGACTCCGGTCGCCAGTGATCATAGATGTTGACGTGCCTTAAATAAATAAAAGAAAAATATCTTAAGAGATGGGAAGAAGAGCTTCTACTTAAGAGATTTCTCCATGGAAAGTTAGGTGTAGTCCATGAGTAAAGTGTAGGCCACGTTTGCGACGGCTAGTTGACCTGCAGCTAGATGGCCAAGGTCTATTTTGGTTGGGAGTGTCATAATAACAATAATAATAACAAAAGAAAAATATCGATAATAAAATTATTAATCCGAAGAACGTTTCAGTAGATTTCTAAGTATTTAGATCAAGATTGATAAGCAAGTATTATCAAATATTTATCCAAGATCAAGTGTAGACATTGATAAGCAAGTTATGATTGACAAATTATATATTTTAGTATTATATTTATGAAAATAGGGAATTGGTATTTAAATATTCTACAGCACATTAAAGATGACATGTGGGAATACGTTGTCACAGACCATTATAAAGGAAGGCAATGAATTGTTCCAATGAGTTCTATTACTTACTACCTCCTTTTTACAAAACTGGTTCAACATTGATCAAACAACTATCCCATCACCCATTCATTTTTACTTTATTCAGATCTGTTTAAACATTTCTGACTATAAATGATTTGTGTCGGCGAACCTTTGATCCTTATCCGATGAAAAACAAATGGATTTATTCGGCCTTTTTATTATTTAAAAGTTTGTTTGGGAAACACAGATTGCTCCGATCAAGATTTGATTTCTTTGTTTTATAACACAAATAACACAACTAGAAATGAACTTTTAAATTATATATTTATTCTACTTTGTATTTTCTCTTTTCTATAAGTATTTGTCTTCATATTTTTAGCTTTAACACATGGGCAGGGATCGACATGCTTCATGGATGTTAGTCAATCAATTTTGCACAAGTTGTCCCATTTTTCAAACCTTCGAATTGTACATTTATATTGTCTTTCTTCCAAATTTAAATAATTTTTATTTTTTTTTTCATAAAAAGGTGACGTAGATGTTCACTAATACTAACAGTGTTATTGGTTAAGAACTAAAGAAGTGTTAATTTAATTTCCATTTCTTTGAATACAATTCCACATAATTGTAACGAAAATCTCTTCAATTAGTTATAACTTTTTTTTAAAGAAAAATTTTAAATAAAACCCAGGAAGTAATAGTTCGCAATTATTTCTTATACTTGCTCACGTTTGGTGTGACTAGCAAGAAAAAATATGTCTTTGGTAAATGATTTTATGATTAAAAATAATTTCTTTCAATTATGGTCAATAGACAGATACTGTCACTTAATTGTATCGATTAGTTAGTTATTCCTAACAATGTTGACAAGAGTAACGTGAGAAAAACTGGAATTCTATGGTAAGTAGCGAACCTGGTAGTGTAGTCCAGATATACATTTAACCGATGGTGAGAAGTGGTGACCATCTCTCCCAATAAAAACCGCTTTCTGGCAGATTCTAGTTCTTTATCGGCTGGCTATCACGCCATTTTTTTATTTATTTATTTTAATCATAGGTAGTTTTAATAGAGCCACTTGGTGAAAAGACCTTTTTTACTTGTTGTGAGTGGGTCTACAGAGCTGGAAAGCATCAGAGATATTTTTAGAGATAGTTTCGGGCGATAGCCTATCAGAAGGATGTCTTGATCAACATATTATGTGAACACACAGACGGGCACAGAGCAAAATCGGTTTATATAATCTTTTAATTTTTATTAATTTATTTAATTTTTTTTAATTATTTTTATTTGTAGTTTATATTATAATGTACCCAACTAGATGTAGACGTTAAGACCACCTGGAAAAGAGGCTTATCCAATATTTGGTATATATTAAAAGATAGTAAAACAATACTATTGATATATTTTGTTATCTTTTTGCTTGAGTTTTTGTCTAGAGAACCGCATAGTACTAAATAAATAGTGTACAATTGTTTTAAACATTTTAAAATTTACTCTTTATGATAATAATAATTCTTTAGTCTTTAGTTTTATGTTATGGAACAACCCATTCACTTACATATTAAATTTGGTAAAACAGAAATATTACAAAAATAATTTCTGCTTCATGGGAGAATAATATTATAATTAAAAAAACAGACAAAATTGAGCAATTCCTTTCAATCAAAAACAAAATTTCATCATGAATCTAATAAGTTTCAATTGTGTTTTTTAATAAGCTAAACTTCTTATTTATTTGAAAGATCTTTTATAGTTAAAATGTGCCCATGAAATGTGGTCTATTAAAAATTCTTCCAAGCTATATCTGAACTATTAAAGATGTTTTCTCTTCAGTACTCTAGGTCCTGATTAAAATGAAAGCTGTACCAAAATTTATATTATCAAAAAAAATTGAAAAAAAGAAAGAAAAACAAACGGAACATAAGAAATCATGACTATGAATTGTTACTTCTTTTGATAGTATAAATACTTTCTCTTGTTAATATTTACTGCAAATATTTTTATTTGCTGAATTAATGGAAAATATTGGTTTGATATATAAGATTAGAAAATTCATATGTATCTCCTATATTAGTTATAAACTTTATTGAAGTAGCACACTAATAAAAAAATTTAACATCGTGTTTAGAAGAATAATCAGAAGTTTTAAATATTCTTTAATCAGAATTCACTGAAGCTGTGAACTTAAATATTCATCCATTCCACTGAACAAATTATTGGTAAAGCTTAATATCTAAAAGTTAATAAAATATTATTTTCTAGACTTATAAAATTCTGAAAATATTAATTACATAAGAATGAGCCCTGGCTCTAGACAAACATTGCCTGAGCTTGGCCCCAGAAAAAGACAGAGGTGGTGCTACTTACCAGATGTCGACTGCCAGGTGCCTGGGACCTGAGGATAGACGGCAGAACGCTAAAACTTTAGAGTTCAGTCAAATACTTAGGTGTGCATCTTGATGCAACGCTGACGTTCTGGGAGCAGGGGCGGCGCTCTTCGGAGAAAGCGGCGTAAGATTAAAGAAACATTTGTATAGATTTCAATTTAATACAATCAATATAGTAACACCAATGTGATAGATGTGAAAGGAAGAAAGCTGGTTCTGATTTTTCTAAGTTTCCATGAAAATCGCGATGGAAACCTAACGATCAACATAAATAATAACATAAAAGAAATAATAAGCTGTAATTATGAATACAAGATTAAAACACAAATCCAATATAAATATTTGTGAAAATATGTGAAAAAAAAGACGAAATGAAATTAGTTAAATTTTGTCAATTATTAATTAAAGTTAAAAAATTATTATATGTTTAATGTGGTGGAAATCATTATAGTAAACAAATTAATAGACGGAAAATGTAACAGAAGAATGAAAAGAGAATAATAATCTGGTGTAAATAATTATTCAGATTGTTAGGTGTGGAGAATTTGAGTTTATTTTACATTAGGACTGAAGTTCCATCAACAAAAACAGAAACATAGAAACAAAAGCTTTTTTTCCAGACGCTTAACCCACTTCAGACTAGCAAAAATGGAATTTTTAACAGTTACAAATGTGCCATTTTTTTTTTTTTTTTAAACCACATTAACCGGAATTTAGCAAAAGAATAGAAGTAAACATTCCATAGAAAAAAGAATTAACGACAAGACTAAAATAGTGGATACTAAGGAAGGAAAGGTAAAAAATAAAAAATAAAAAAAAACACGAACTTGAATCAAGACAAGGTGGAGAAGATTCTTTGATATTATATTTTATTTTCCAAACGACGCCTTTGTTATAGTGTGGGAGCAAAGCAGTAAACTAACAGATAAAGAAACAAAAATATATATATATAAAAAAATGAGGCATCACCATTAACTTCTAGCACAATGTCATCGCAGTCCATCCTCCCCCCCTCCATATGTGATGGCAACTGCTGCCCACCACAGTTTACTAGGCCAGTATGCAGGTGAGATTTCAATTTTGTTTACCGCTCCCTTGGAAACAATATAAAACATTATGACTTAGATGATCTTTCTAGATAGGTGTAGTATATAAATAAAGCCTAGAGATAAAGTTATTGCCCAGCTTGAACTGGCCCACAGCGGGACACCACTACCTAACATGTCGTCAACCACAGCAAAAACTTCCATAAGTAATTCTGTTTTCTAACCACCAGTTTTTATATTTTATTATAATGTAAACATTCATAAATAGCAAAATTTCTCAATTACCGATTATGGAATTTATAATTACAATATTGAAAGACAGAAATTTAGTTTATAAAAACAAAAGTGTTGTTAAACTCTATATAGGGTATGGGCTATAAATTAGAAGACGATACTCTCATATAAATTATTGACTATATTAATTATATTCCTAAAAGAAAGCATCATTTTTTTCAAAGTTTATCATTATTTATTCATAAAAAAAAAAAATCAATAAAATTGTAACTAAATAATTTTGATGTATTCTCAACAAATCTTTTTAAATCGCTTTAAAATATTACAATTATACATTTCTATCAGAGCCCAAAAACACAATAGAACAATTGCTAATGGTAGGCGCAAGTCATGTTCGCTTATTAATTCAGAATACTATAAAACTGATGTTCGTTAAGTAATTAGTTACAGAAAAATTGGTAAAAAAGAAGAAACTAGATAATAAGGGCTAGCGGGAGTCTGCAATAGCCTGACATTTCATTGTTTACGTACAATCATCAACCAAATACTTTGCCAATACTCTGCCAGTTCTGTTTGTCATTTCTACTCACGCTCAGAGTAAAGTCTTTGCCCAGTACACAGCTCAGTTCCTTCAAGGAATATATCAATTTTCTCAGTAAATATATCAGTTCTTCATTTTGAGGTATCGTCCTTTTTCCGGCATTCACCCATCATCTGGATGTCTTGATAAACAGTGATAATACATAATTTTACTTGCACCGAGCAAAAATCTGTGTATACTCCGTATTAACACACAGAGTGCATAAAATAAACTTATTAATTTCTGCAGACTCCAACAACAGCCAAAGTACCAACAGCACTGAAGAATTCTTATAGGGATTTAAAATTAGATTTAGATTTTCTTCTGATAATTACAATGTGGATAACACTGAGAGTGGCAGAGAAAGGGTGATAGTCTTCTAGAAAAAAAAAAAAATGGAATTCTTTATACTTCAAATACGGATGTATACAGAGTTATGAAGCAATGGACGCAACATTTCATTTCGAAAGTAGAATTAATTTTATTGATGTAAGCGTTAAATTAAACCTCTAGATATCCTCTTCGACATTGTCGTTACGAGGAATTGTTTAGAAATCGTATCACATTGTTCATTAATATTCATTATGTATTTAAAAATCGGGGGACGTCTACGTTCATGGTCCCGGCATTGGCTTAAAATAATATAGTATATAAAATAAATTGAATAGTTCAGATTCGGTTTCTGTTGGTCAATATTGAGAGAGAACTGTTATTCTATTAATGTCAATACCGGGGACCAGCAAATACGTTTAAATAAATCCGAGTGAATAAATTTAAATGTATCACTGTAGGTTTCTAAAACAGAATTTACTGACCTAGATATTTAATGGCCATAAAAGGAAACAACCATTTGCCTCTTAATAAAATAATGGAAATTGAAGAAATAAGTTGAATTGTTTCGATGTCCATTATTTTCATTAACATATAACTTTATTACGTATACATATTTATTATAGAAATATTATTTCAAATTTAATACTGATATTGTTTTTAAATTTACATTTTCAAATTGTTATGCAAATTATGTAAAGATATTTGAGGATAATATAAGTGATCATTCTCTCACTCCTAGAAGAGGAAATATTGCAATCGTATCAAATTTTCGAAACTGAGTTTATACCCTCTGAGTTCGAAACCGTGATTTTTTAGAAATTGGTCTGTATATAAGTATTTTTGTGTGGCATCGTAACTCAGAAAACACAAAGTCATGGAAAGCTGAAATTTGATATTGCGTTTAGGTTCTATCAGGTAACGTGATAAGGTTTTGGTCAAAAAAACGCCAACGAAAAATCAAACTTCTGAATGAATTTTTCAGTTTACTGCGACTTACTTTTCAAGAAACGATTCCATTTTTTTATTTTTTATTTTTAACTTGGCATATCAACTAATCATTGAAAGAGCTAAAAGGTTGATCAGAAAATGTTTATATTTTGGATGTTCTCGGTAGGTGGGGTGATGTTGAGCTTTCTTGTAAAGTACTCTTTAGAATATTACATGATTCTATCATCTTGTACGCCCTCGAGCGTACCCGGAAGCGGTAACGTAACAACCAACGCAAGTGTGAAAATAGAAGATATAAAAATATACTAAGTTGGAAGTAATAATGTTATTTGTAATGATAAGGTAAGAGAAGAGACAATTATTGACAGAAAGATATATAAAATTGAACTCAACTCGAAGATGATGTAAGCGGAAGTAAGAGCGTGAGTGCTGGGTTGCGGTGAAGTGATGTAAAGGGACTGGTGTAAAAGAGGCGTGTGAATGTTGTTTAGGTGTGAATGTTGTATGTGTGAGTGATGAGGGAGTGCAGTAAGTTGTCAATGGATGACATTGAAGAAGGTCTTGAAGCCGGAAAGGCGATCAAATTAGATGAGCGTTCTTTTGGAATGAGAAGAAGGCGTAAATCAAGTTAATTCTCAGTAAGAGAAATATGCTTACAGCGGATGAGGCTGGGAGAATAAATACACTCGCGAAGGCGAAACAAAATAGGCGAAAAGAGCACTTGATGCACACAAAAAGCGAATGGCGATTAAACACAGAGCTGTGAACTTCACAAGTCAGAAGAGCAATGAATAATAAGGAACAGAAAAGAGAGGGAATTATGTGAAAACTGCGCCGGCGGTGAAAACAACAAAAGAAAAAGAGCACGATCAGTTATATGAAAAGGCGGGAAAATAGAGTTATTCCCTCAAAGAGACCGCGACCGAACACATGTATGTAATATTACTATGAATTTAATGTGTTAGTACCGAATTTGAAGAAAGTTGGTCAATCGGAAATGCAACTTTAATGATCGGTTTTTCAGTATTCTACGATTTTCTACACAATTTCCCTAAACAATTTTCTTTAAATTTGATGCCTAACTACATATATGTGGCAACTAATTATATATGGTACTTGCAGTTATATAATTACAGTAAACTCCCAATTATCCGCTAATAGTGGGGAGAGGCGGCACGGGTAATCGAAAAACACGGATAATCGGAACTATAATTATTTAATTCTAAAATACATCATATTATACATTTCTAAGGCAGATAATTATTTTAACGTGTTTAATGCTCATTATTATTAGGAAAATCTGTGATTTTGGTTTGTTTGCAGGAATCTTTTAATGATTTTTTTAATATCAGTTGGAATTTTTCTAAGAGCTATTATGTCGTTATACTCGAATTCTCATTTGTCGATGTACACCAACAAAGTGTCAATAGAATTTGTTCTGACTAATGCTATTCATAATTTCTTCTTGTTCTTCTGGTTGAATGAGATCGGAAATAATGTCCGCGTCACTCATTTTTTGAAAACCTCCATCACATTAATCATGTTCTAACCACTCCTCAATATTTTCACTATCAACATTTTCAAAGCCATCTAAATTTGCCATTAACTCACTCATTTCAGATACTATTTCACTTGTATCGGGCTCGATAGAATCCAAAAAATCCTAACCAAAACCAATCTAGCTGACTTTAGATAACCCACCAGCAACTTTAAACATCTAAATACGAACACCTGCACTGCGGTAAACATGAAAGCGAGCAAATATTTAAAAAAATACATATACGTACATATAATTATTTTTTTAAATTAAATTCATGCACGGATAATCCGCACACGGATAATCGGGAGTTTACTGTGTATATATATATATATATATGTCTGGTCTAAAAACTCACAAGACTGTATCCAGTTGTAATTTACATATGATAGTTGACACAATTTTATGAAATGTTTATTAGTGACTTCAATATTATGAAGTTGGGAGTACCTAAACTAAAATAAACCGGTACATTTTAGGTGAAGTGGGATGCCTCCGTTCTCCCAGAACTCATCTAAATTTTGTTGTTGTTGTGGGGGTTTCATATAAAAAAAATGACGTAGTATGTATATAGAAGACGTTTTTCTATACGTGTAGTTAGATACCAAATTTAAAGAAACTTTTTTTAGGAAATTATGAATAATAATGGTAATTTTTTTTTTTCGGGCGAATCAGCTTCCGAGGTTATTAGCGCCCCTCCTCCCCACCATTTAAGGTTCTTTCACAAACCTGGTCCGCAAGAGCTAAAATGTCACATGTTCAATCTTTATGGCATCCAACTCAGCAAGCGTGGAGGAGCGTAAGGTATTGAACATAACACAACACCTCCCCTCTTATATCATCGATCCTGTCCCATCGGCGAGGGGGAGTATGGATATTTTGTTACGTCATCCTTTTTTTAAAATACATAATTTATATTTTACATCGTGTTAAATAATAATAATACAAATAATAATTAGATAAAAATTGTGGGATCTATTTGCACTAGCAAACAATGCATTGCATAAAGATTATAAGAAAATCAATTTTAAATATTGTAATTAAGAAACTATCCTTAAACATCTATGTAACCAATCCTAAAGAGGCTATTTCTTGTAAAATTGGGTATGCAGTACTTTTAACTAATGTTGCTGCGCCCTATTAATCCAATCCTGAAATGCGTTCTAATCCTAAAATGACTAATGGGGTTGAAATACATTTATAAAATTAAAAACCAAACTTAAACTAAAGATTCACACAAACATTCTCTCTAACAAATACATTCATATTAATAAATATATTCACGCCAATAAATACATATTCACTAATAAATCGTTCTCACGAATTCATATACGCTAATAAATACATGCACGCTAATGATACATTCATACTTCACGTTCACACAAGGGGAAGGCACTCGATATTCATGAATCACTGTTTCATGCCGAGGGTAACTCTCGACTGCAGCCCATCGTACACGTAGTTTAATATCTTCGAGTTTTCCGTAGGTCCTATCCCACTGACGTTGTAGTATATTATATATAGTATATTGTTTTTATTTTTGTCAACGATTTTTCTATCAATACCTAGATCTGGGTCATATAATATGTCGAACCTTGATCAAGAAATCATTTCTTCTTCACATCCTCACCGAATCTCGCCACAGATGTCCTACAACAATTGCTTTATACTCATACAACTATCTCATATATATACACCAGGTTCATTGCTATTAAAAAAAAAAAAAATGAATTAAATTGAATTTATACAAACATTAAAAACAAGCGATATTCTATAAAAATAGTCCCCAAAATTTTCTTATTTTGTAATTCATTCACATTGCGCTATCCAGTTATTCTGATAACAATTTTTTTCCCTGATCACCCCAAGTGAATATTAAATATAATTTTCATTTATTTTTGTAGAATAAATCAATATAATCTTACAAAAGTACTTTAATATGTAATTAAATCAAGCTGCAGATTTATAATGTTATTAAGGGCACACTATATGGTATAGTTAGCATTTGATTTGACACCACCAAGAGCTATTGACTATACAAGGGTTTTGAATATAGATCGAATAAAGCATACAATGGGTGCGACCCTATTTATTAAATGAAGGCCAAGCCAGTTAGTTATCTGTGGTCAGAATACCTCACTCTGGCCCATTTAGCTTTACAAGGACAATAGGGTTACAAAAGGGTTTAAGGCCGTTCTTTTCTCTTTCATTTTATATATATATATATACTTAATGTGCTTTCATACGTTTCTAATGTCAACCCGATGAGCAGATGTTGTTATCTATCTCTAAAACACGGCCGAATTGAAAGCAGAATAAAATTAGAATAAGGGGGGTTTCTCAGGCTTTACACTATCTCGTTGTCTCTTGCTCTTTGTTTGTTCTTTTGGTGTATATATATATTATAGAGATTCTGTTAAGCCCAGCTGTAATACCCAGTTTAGTATGCTAGATCACACAGCAAGCCCCCCTCCTACATAATCAACTAAAGTCTCCCGCACAATCACTAAAGGAACCCCTAACCACACTATTCATTTAGAAAGAATTATTTTTTTTCTTTGCTGAAAAAAATTTGTTTGTTGTTAAATTTCTAAACAGTTGACGATAGCTCACCTTTTTACATTAACCATTGAATACATAATACATATATAAAAGTATATTCTAAATTATTAAAATACTCTATCTTAAAATGGTATTCAAATCGTTAGGCCTGCAAATTATAATGAGATGTTTGTACGGCAATGGCTAGAGAATTTTTTAAAGCAAAAGAGTTCTTTGTTGCCCTACGTTTCGGCTACCATTGATGCCCTTCTTCAGGAGCTCTGTAAAATTTATTGGAGAAAATACAAATTAATCTGGGTAAAAATGTCTATCCTATTCATCTAATTCTTAAAACCATCCAAATATACACAAACAAGCCTCCAATGCAGAACCCTGGAAACATTCCACCTAACACGAATACTGAACCTCCTATTTACCACTCGATCACCTTTATTAGTCCTATTTCCAATAGAATCAATAACATCCTCAAAAACTTTATCCATCCTCTGAACAGGCTTCTCTCCCACCAACTAACTAAATAAAATCTTCTCAAAAATTAAATACCCTATTTATGGAAAAATCTAACAAAAGACATACGACCAAAAGACTACACCCAACTGCAACGCTTGCTACATAGGCGAATCCAAACAGTTTTTACAAAAAAGACTCAGACAACACGAACTAGACATTATTAACAAAAAAATTGACTGCATTGCTCTCGCTAAACGTGCTCTGATTTTCAAACATGCCATCGATTTGGATAACCCTTCCATTTTAACCACTTACCCCTACCATTCAAAACGTCTTCTATCCGAATCATTATAAATTCACCTCCATCCGAATTTTCTCAATTTTAAAAAAGACAAAGAAATCATAATAACTTCAACTTGCAACAATATTTTTCTAATCCTAACAAACGATAGTCGCCAGTAATTTGTTCTTCCAGATTTGAAACATTGTTCACTACAAACATTTTTCTTATCCCTCCCATCTTTTAACAATTTTTTAAATTTAAAAAAAATACTCCCTCTTCATTTCAATCTCAACGTTCACTCCTCTTCTACCCTAAAGGTATCTTTATCTGTTTTATTTTCTCTTATTGTTAATATCATTTTGTTTAATTTGCTGTCACTTCTGTTTTATAATTTCTTCGGTTCATTTTTTGTTGTAATAAATCGATGCACTTCTTCCTACTACAATACTGTACAATAATGTATTTTCTCCAATAAATTTTACATAGCTTTTGAAGAAGGGCACTAATGGTACGCGAAACGTAGAGCACAAAAAATTCTTTTTTTAAAAAACCTCCTCTTGCTGAAATGTTATTGGTGTGATGTGTTGTAGTGTAGTGGTAGCTTGTGTAGCACGAGCGGTTTAGTAAAAGAGCTTATGAGTATATATGTTTAAGAGAGAAGTATTAGGAATAATCAAGAGAGCACCACTGTTTTTAAAATTAATATATTATTCTATAAGCAAATTTAAGTACTTTACAATATCACAACTATATCTTAATAAATCAGATGTTTATCTAGAATAAAGGTAAATCACTATCACTGGCACTGAGTTTAAGAGAGTGATTCCTGAAGCAAGTGTTCTTGCTTGAATGTCTGTTTTTGACTACTCTTGTTCGAAAGCAGAATGCAGACTGTCTTGAAGGAATGTCTTCTAATCGTTATTTCAAATTTTCCCCGGTGAGAAGAAGGGGGTAGACAATGCTATCAAGTTCATGAACTCTAAAAGACAATAGTGTTCTTCTACCTGAATAGTCCTTTTGCAAGGGAATGTCACATTTTCTTCATAATGTTGGTTATTTCAAATTAAATATATTTTTATATTTTTGGCATCCATCACATTGCCATTGCCTTACAAACATTTCATTATTCTATCCTAAGTTTTAAGTTTGATCCTACTACTTCAGACCAGATTATCCAAGAACGTAAAATATGGATGACTCTAAATTAATATTATGTGTATAATTAACTGTAATTGTTAATTACATATATTCATTTGCTAGCTCAGTTTTAAATAAAAATAAAAATGCAATAGTTTGAAATATAAAAGTTTTAAAATATAAAATAGTAAATACATAGTTGTTAAAATTCTAGTTTAAAAATGAATATTTCATTAAGGTTACCTATAAATTATGTTTAGTCAGTAAGGCTTTATTTACAATAATTCACAATACTCCAGAAGTGCCAGCTTTAGCAGATATAACCTCCTATAGGTAAAAAGGTAAATAGATACAATAATCTGATAATATCTATAAAGATTGGGAGGGGGGATATTATGTTTAGTATGTTATTATATAATATATCGGAAAATTATTATATATAAATGTTTTTTGGGAATTGCTAAATAAATTTCCTCATACTGAATATGAAATTTCCTGTACCGGATTTGGAAGACTTAAGCAAAGAAAAGGTATGTTAAGATCAATGTGAAGAGTTCGGTTGGAGACATAAAAAGGAGCTTTTACAATGACATTGTGGATTGTAGGGAAAAATCGCTAAAAACTGAAAAAGGTAAATTCGCGCTATTGGTTGCTGGATTTTGCCCGAAAACTTGGTGTCAGATGCGGTAGTGCTACTTAAACGGAATGTCAATTTGATCTTCTTGTATTTTATGTTTTTGTTATAAAATCATAATGAAGTTCACAAACGTGAGAGCAGGCAATCTTGTTTAAGCCCTGCGGAGGTTTTTAATTGGTTTCGTTCATTTGCAAGACTAGATTCAGTAAAATTATATATGGATGGAAGGCAGTAACTAATTTAGCCGAAATTCCAAACTAATATACAATTTTATTATACAGCGAGCTGCATTAAAGTCTATAAACATACAATACAACTTATGCCGTTTTTTGCTTGAATGGAAGTTTAATAATATTCAATAAATTAAAAACATTTGACATGAAAAGTCACAGAAAGTTCAGACGACATTCTTTTGTTTGGGTGTCACCATGGGATCTATCAAAATTACTCAACCGGAAGTACTAATTTTCTTACTGGATTTTTCAGGTTTTTTCTTTGCAATTTTCTCGTAAACTTCCTTTATTTTATTTACTTTTTTAAATACATATAATGATCTAAAACGTTTATTAGAAATATTATAGCCGAAAGAGGGAATGGGTAGTGTTATGCTTCCTCTGAAGTGCTATTTTAGTTTATTGTAAAATTCCATTATCAAAATAATATTAATTAGAATTAATATGTTGTCAAAAGGCTGACTTTGAAGCAATTCGGTTGATCGGAAGTGAGTTTTTACTGAACATATTTTCAATTTACTGAATCACTTTTCAATTTTTCGAGGGTTAGGTGATTCCAGTCTTCAGTAGGATTTACTTGTATCTACTTTCTGTATGGAAGTTTTAGGATTAGAAGTTACTGCAGAAGATTTAGACAATGTTGTGAAGATAAAGATACCAAAGATTGAGAAAAATTTATTAAAAGTATTTTTTTCAAAATAAAACCTGTAAGAAATGTTTTGAAAAATACTTCCAAGTTAAGAGGGACAGGATTCTTTATTGCTAGAGATTATACATTGTCTATGAGGAGAAGACGCAGAGCTTTGTTTCAGCACAGGAAGAAAGTACTACAGAAAGATAGAACTAAGAGAGTCATAGTACGTAACGATACCTTGTGGATGGATGGTAGAAAGCACTATTGGGCCGAAGGTATGGGAATAGTAAATGAATGCAACGGAGATGATAGTTCTAATGTGCGCTCAACTCCATCAGGCCTACATTCGCAAGTTAATATCTCTTCGACTATCAAGAAAGCCGAGTCCATCACCCCTCTGCCTGCTACTTTCTCCAATACACCTTCTTGAGAAGGCGTCGTCGTCGGATATCTGACATCAGGACTACTGGATTATCGATTATTTCTTGAAATGTAAATGGACTTAAAAGTAATATTAATGATGTTCTTTTTTTTAAATTTATAACGAGTTGTGATATTTTTATTTTGATAGAAACTTTTGTTTCTCAAGAAAATTTTAGTTCTTATAATAAATATTTTTTAGTGTACAACATTTGTTGGATTTCTGCGACTAGGTCCAGTAGTTTTGGTCGCGCGATGATGGAGATTGTATGGCATTAAATCCAATCTCCCTAATTACCAAGTACGTTTCACCAATGTTGATGGTAAGAATCTAACATTCATTAAATCCTTTCCGACAGTACTTCACATTCTATCCGTATATTTAAATTGCAATAGTTAGGGGAATGACTTTTTAAATTTATCCTGTTTTCTAGAAGAACATAATTTGCAGTTATAGGAGGCCTCAATGTTAGGCTGGGCCGCTCTCAGACTCTTCCAGATGATTATAAGCAATCATTCCTGTAGTTTACAAAGGGATTCTAATGATGATACTGTGAATGACAGAGGTACCAGATTTTTAGGACTTTGTGAGGATACGAATCTATTGATTCTGAATGGATTCCTGGGGATATTAATGGGGAATTTACCTTTATGGGTAACAGAGACTGTTCAGAAAACGACATCGGTTCCATTTCACTCGATTGTATTTCCTTGGTATTGGATTTTAAGGTTGTTCTTGAACTCTTTTCTGATCATCTCCCAATTAATCTTATATTGTCCTTTCAACGAGATGTTATTAATGATAATATTTTGCCATTGCTTCCTCAATTACATTGGGTTAACAGCCTAGCTGATAGTATAAAGCTGCGTTAGTGTCTAATCTAAGTTGTATCACCTCTTTTTCGAATGATCCTCAGGAGTAATTAAATTTGTTAACTCAGGCAATTAACCCTTCTTCCCCTCTGTCTCCTAAAACTTCTTCGTTCATTAGATTGTTAAGAGAAAACCGTGGTTTGATTAAGAGTGGCTCCATTCTAGGAATCGTTCCTTCCAATTATTAAGACTTTTCCCTATGTCAAATTCAACTATTGTAAAAAACGCTTATATTAATTCTAGTCTTAGATGTAAATCTCTCTGTTCGGCAAAGATAAAAGCATTTTATTCCTCTCTTTGCAATTTAAAACTGTTAGCAACTCGAAAGAATTGTGGCATCTGCTAATAACTTCAAATCTAAATGTTTCCTCTGTGTTATTGATATTTCAATGAATTCTTGGGTATCTCATTTCAGTGGCTTGCGTAACTCTCAGCTCGATACCGCTGTGATTTTATTTGCTGAACCTAACATAATTTCCTCTTCCTTAGATGAACCCTTTTCTATGGATGAACTTTCCTCTGTCATTAATAGTTTGAAACCTAATAAAGCCCCCGGTTTTGACAGAATCACTTACGAATTCTATAAATCCGCATCTGCCATATTTCTTGAGAATCTATTAAAGCCGTTTAATTATATTTATGATTTAAGTTTTATTCCTCCTAGTTTTAGTCGAGCTATTATTTTACCCCTCTTCAAACAAGGTGATATCAATGATGTGGGCAATTATAGAGGAATATCATGCCTTGATTCTGTTTCTAAAATTTTTGCAGGGCTACTCCTTCGACGATTAGAGTCTTGGGTTTTGCAGAAGGATTTACTGACCGAATACCAGGCAGGATATTCTACCATTGATACCTTTTTATTCTTACCAATATTATAAATTTAAGGTTTTTAAGAAGATGCCAAGAAGTCTATTGTTTCTTCGTAGACTTCAAAGCGTTCGACCGCATAAATCGAAGTGCGTCGTTTTTCAAGCTTTTTAATATTGGAGTTTCCTCCAAGATTTCAGAATTTTTCCCGTTGTTTCTGGGGTTACTCAGGATGCGTTTTAAGTCCTATTTTGTTTTCTCTCTTTTTGGATGATCTTACTGACGAGCTTGAGTGTGGAATCTGTATTGGAGGTGTAACCAATAAGACGTACTTTACAAAGAAATAACATTTTGGCAAAATATTGTGATTTATGGAACCTTTCTCTGAATCTCAATAAATCAAAGATAATGGTGTTCCGGAGGGGTGGACGCTTATCCTCTTTCTTTTCTCGGATCTTTTAATGGACAACCTATTGAAGTTGTTAATACTTATAAATACCTAGGCATTTATTTAACACCTGTACTTTCCTTTAGGGAGAAAGTATCCGCTGCAGCATATACTCTTAATACTCTTTGGTCTGGATTCATTTCGCAGAATTCGGTGCCTCTCTTGCAAAAGTTTTACTTTTTTAATTCTGTTTTTCGGTCTCTAGTATCCTACGAGGCGCAGGTTCATTCTTGTGATTTGCTGGATAAATTTCAGCGTTTCTTTATTAAAAAAAATTATTCGCACTTCCTGCATTTACCCCAAATTACATTTTGCATTTGGAAACTGGCACTGACCCATTGGAATTGTTTATTTTAAAAGTAGTAAAGTAATGCCTATTTTTCAGGCGGGCTTAAAGTCCAACAACCAAATTAGGTGTTGTGGACGGGGGCGCGGAAGCACCAATTTTACTGTTAACATTTTTCATACCAATATAAAATTTAGCAAGTTTTACACGGGACTCGAACTGGGGTCCTCCCACTTACAAGTCCATGCTCATAACCACGACACCAACACCCGCCCCTTTATTTTAATATTTCATTTTAAATATTATATTAAGGTATTAAACTACCCATCTTATCGAGGCTTGCTCTCGAGACTATTAAATCAAATTCGTCTTGGTTCAGTAAGTGGATTGCTCTTTTCGATAAATATCTTGTCTCTTTTGACAGTTCTTTGGAAGCTATATCTTCCTGGGAGGTTCAGCTATGCAAGCTGCTTGATAAAATAAAACTAGTTCATTTGGTGGAGTTTGAGAGGCGTGCGTTTCACTCCAACCGGTTTACACTTTATGCTCGACTTAATCATAGAGCCAGTCTTTGTAGCCTACCTTCGGATGGTTCAAATGGATGGTCTCTCCGTGATCCGAGGTGGATTTTTAAGTTAAGAGGAGAACTTTTATATCTCAATCATGTTCCCTGGCTTGAAAAAGAAGTTGAAATATGTTCTTTCTTCCGGGTTATTCCCGGAAAATTGAATATATTTTTCATTTTTTGGCTGAATGCTCCAACATCTCTGATTCGGTATCTTTGACAGTGAGTTATATGTGGTCCTCTTCTCATCACCTTACTTAATAGTTCTGGCTATGATTGTCGCTCCCTTGTCATGTTTGCGCGCCATGTCTGGACTTATCGGTATGAATTTATCCTTGAATTTAATTTTTAATTTTTCCCTGTTCTTGTGAATTTACTTATTCTTTCTCTTCTCCCTGCTTTATTTAGACAAATTGTGATTTTTCTTTCTATGTAAGTAGCACAGTTATTATTGTTTTATCATATATTTTTTTGCCATTACTTATTTGTTTGTTTCTTTTTCTGTTGTCCTTGCGTTATATAGCTATAGAATATATTATGATAGGAATATTGGAGCAAAAGGTTTGAGGGAGTATTCGTACTCACATAGGGTGAAACTTCCCTGTGTTTCTCGAGACGGCTATTCCGTCGCGGAACCTCATTCTAGCCCATCCAACGCGTCCTCGTCGCTGGCTCCGGAAACATCTGCGCTCCACTTTGTGGAAGCGTGGGTGGCTAAGTTGGAGGGTGAACGCAGAGGGTAGCCTTCGGGCTATTTGGGAACCTAGCACTCCCACGTACCTCAGCTACAATTACAGACTAACAAGTGCAGTGGTTTTCCCATTAGGAGTGTGAGTTGGTGGAGATTTTCTGCCCTCTGTTTGGGTCGCCATAATTTATGTGCGGCCTGAATCTCTTGCAGCGAATTCTTTTGCTGCGGAGCCTCCGTGGGAATTCATACTGCATCACTTACACCTAAACGCCTTAACATTATACACTTACATAGTTACAGTGGCGTGCACAACTTAAACCCCGTAGTTGTTATTCTTTAGGGGTAGCTATATGGGCCCAGGGAGGCTTTGGATAGCGAAGGGTTTGCCCTCCCCTTTTGTGAATAATAATAATAATGATAGGAAAAAATTTATACTATTTTTGTATTAATGTTCTTATTAATTATCTAGATACCATTTTTTTCTCTCTCTATCTCGCGAATTTACTTTCTGTAAGTTTCATCAAAATAATTAGGCTTGAATTTTGAGTTACTCAAGTCTATTAGCATTTTTAAATCTTAATTATTATTAAATCAACTTAATAGTTTTATTTTCAATTCTTCCATCCTTGACTTTGGCTTTGACCCCGGCTGACGGATTACTCCAAGCCTTACAGTGTTTAGTATTCTTTATAATTAATATATATATATATATGTGTGTGTGTATTTAAAAAGTAGGCTTGTGTTTGGATTTTTGCAATTACTGTGATTTTCTCACGGATTTCCTTAAATTTGTTATATTAACTATACATACAGAGGTCTATTACTTTTGTTGGGAACTTTGTCCAAGAATGTTTGTTTAAGAAAGTTTTAGGATTTGGAGGAGATTAGATTTTCCTCAAATAAGTAATTTTATTAAGTTAAGATACTCTCATCGATATAAAACTGAAAACAAACGTTTAATAAAACTCGTAAGTTTAAAAAACTTCAATCAAGTTACCTATAGAGGACGCATTTTTTAAAATATTTTGGAAAATTTCCACAGTTTAATTTGAAAAATTCAAGAATCATTAGACAATTCACTAGAATTATTGTTTACAATGAAAACAGTGCAACAACAAATTCAGTAAATTTGCCATTCATCAATAATTCTGCTTTATTATATTTGAATGGGTTAAAATATGTATTTATAGAATAAAACGGTACCAAATGGTTAATTTCCTCTTGAAATTGTAATGCCCATAGAAATAATTGGAACAGCGAAAATAAATCACGATTTACAAGCGCCTGGATGCTATAACAAAACATTTAGAAGTGTTTTATATATATATAAATTTATATTGTCTGTATGTTGAGAGTATTATGCCAATGATTGGGCGGAGCTAGAGATTCCTTTTTCCTCGTTCCTAACACAAAATACAAAAGCACGTTAGAGAGAGATTCAAAGAAGAGCTAATATAATATATGGTCTAAGAGTAATTCATTTATATGCTAACTGGGCGCGGACATTAAGTTTTGGGGTAGATAGAGGACACAGGATCGCAGTGTTAGGCTGTGCGTTTGTGGAGAGAATGAGAGAAGTCCTACAGGCAGAGGGGGTAGAGTTCATGGAGACTAGGGAGCAGTATGAGTTTAGAACAGAACCAAATTCACTTAATTCTCTTTACATACCAACGCGCGTACATTTTGCTAGACTCAAACAAATAATATACGCATATACATACATATATACATGCATTTTGTTTGTATGCATACGTATGTGTGTATATAAATAAAGAGAGTAAACTAGGCAACATTACATAAACAATGTGCACACGTTTTCTTATTAGCAAGAAGAGCAGAGTATGTGATGTACTATAAGAGTGGCAGAGTGGGTGTTGCCGCTGAATTAAAACTTTATATTGTATATATATACATATACGCTCACATACACACAGGCATATATATATGTATATATATACAATTTATATATACACACACACTCCTATCGGTTGTATTCTTCATGGTGTCTGTTAGATTGTGTTCAAGTTAGAGAAAGGGTGAATTGAATAGGAAGGAGTATGACTGGCTGAGAGAACCCATGAATAGGTGGGACACGCATGTATTATTCAATAGAGAAGACTACGGGGTATATACATGGACCTCATCAAAAAGGAGCTGACGTTACTCTATACAACATACTCATATACACACTCCCAAACACACATACACACACACACACACAAAATATACATACATAAACAGATATAACACTATATAATATATATGTAGACAATGTTTACTATCTTAATATGTAAATCTTTCTCTAATAAAATCTGTTTACATGCTCATACTAATGCATTATATTTTATCTTAAATATTTGTTTTTTTTTCCGTCTTATCCTTTTATATTTCCACAAATATATCACAGATCTCTTGATTAACTTTTATTTAATGTTACTATATAATTACATTAAATATTAATTTATTATAGTATAAATAAAATTGATATTATTTGTTAATTGATATATAGTTGTTTTTTTTTTCATTCAAATTTATTGCGTTTTTTTTTTTTAGTATTCATTTTTCAATCAATCCTTTAACACTGGTTACTAATAAACTTGAGTGTAAAAAATTAAGATAATCTAAATAGTGCATTAATCTAGTCCAAGTATATATATACAAATATATATAGATTACATTATTTCTTATAAGAAACTAATAATAAGATGCTTACATAAAGAAGATAGTATCTTTTGTAAAACATACAAATAAGTAGTTGGAATTATTAGGAGATAGTAATAATTTTACTTTGGTGTTTACAGCAAACAATATCGATTAGAGATGGCATTCCTTATTTTACGATATACGTACATACTTAGCGTTTCACGTAAAGAATAATGAGCCACCTCTTATTTGTAAAGAAAGTAAAACAAATAAAGAAATACGTACGACTTTATCGCTTACTCATTAGTAAGTTACACAAGTAACACTCACGCATTGAACATCATTAAAATAGTCTTTATACGATCAAATATATCCTAGCAAATGAGCTGTTTAATGATCAGAAAAAAAATAACGAAAGAGCTGATGTTATAATCAAAATAGAAAATTATATAGTTATACATTACTAAAATCACATACTTTTTCAGATTATGATAATTCAACATTCAATTCAAAACATTGCCTTAAATTTTGTTAATGATTGGGAAATGACTGATCGATTTTTGGGATGAATTCTCACCGCAATTCGTGTTCAACTGATCTCCTAAAGCTGAATGTTAAGAAACCAACAAAGAAATCGGCCTATTTATGCTTATTTATTTATTTGTTTATTAATTTTTATCAACAAACGGCGTAAGCCTTATGATTGAAGTCATTACATGTGATACATACAGTGATACATAAAATAATAATAGTAAAATAATACATGCTCATTTAACAATTTAATCTTCAAGTAATGCAAAAATGTTTTTTGAAAAGTCCAGATGCCATTTGAAAACCCACATCACCAGGAATATACTCATTCCATGACCTGCATATTCTACAAAGGACGTCAGCGTTGAACAGCGCAGTAATCTTAACGGCAGGGACCACGAAATGCGAAGTACTGCGCAAGCAGCGAGGTGGTACATGAAAAGGAATGGCAGCAAGTAGCTCCATGCAATCAATTTCGCCATTCAAGAGCTTCTTCAAGAATAAAAGCCCAGCATTTCGTCTTCTAGACTCTAAAGAGCATAAATGAGTAGCACCGCTGGGTAACCTTTTCTTAAAAGTCCTGATGAAACGGTTTTGTATAGCACCGCTTTGGGATCTCTAAGATCACGGTGTGCCTTAATACAAAACCCAGTGCTCTCGATGCTTTCCTACAAACATATTCAAACTGTTTTGTGAAAGAGAGGTCATGACTCAGAGTAACTCCTAAATCCTTCACGTTACGAGTCCTCTCCAATGGTTTGCCATCAATGAGGTACTGATATGATATAAAAGTCTTTTTGCGATAAAAAGAAATGACTTGGCATTTTTTAACATTTAGCTCCATGCCATTACTGCAGCACCAGTCAGAAATAATGCGGAGGGTATCTTGAATTATAATGCAGTCCGACTGGGAAGCAACTTTATGGAAGAACTTCAAGTCATCCGCAAATGCAAGTACCCCAACATTCGAGATCCTTAGTAGAAGGTCATTAATAAAAATTAGGAATAGCCACGGTCCAAGGTGTGATCCTTGAGGTACACCAGATACAACATCAAACCATTATTGATCTTTCATTATAATAAAACTTAAATTTATTTTCATTGTCTTAATAAATGTGCACATACCTTAGAATCCATATTCTAAGATTTCAGTTAAAACCATTTGGAAACAAAAAAATTCTGCTGTTCAAAAAATACTACTTATAACTCTTTCTCTTCGTATATTATAACAATACAAATTGACTAACTATCTTCACACGTAAAATTATTATTGAATATGCGGATGGGTCCGCAATGCTGAATAATGTCTAGTATTTTATCCGTCGTAGTATGCATATTTTCCTTATTCTTGACCGATTTCGGATTTTTATCCATCCTGAAATTTGATTTATCAAGTTCATGTAGAGAGCATACATCAACGTAATGTTCCTGTTACACACTACACTTGTTGGCTTGTTGTTTGTATATTCAGATTCCAATAAAATCATTTATATGGTAAATAAAATTTTAAATAAAAGTGATAGGTTTAAATCTGATAGATCAATCGATCTTTTTTCAATAATCTTCTTAAAACAACACAGGAAGCTCTACCGTAAATATCTGGTTAATTCCAGTAGCGCATTAATGGTACTAAATACATCTTAAAGCTTAATGGAGCTAATCTCTTAGAATTTACCATAATTCAATTAATTGTTTTTTTAATATTTTGTTCTATAATTTTTTATTTTCCACCAAAATTTCAATTTCCACCGAATATCACTTTTCCTGGAAATATGGTTCAAATAAAAATGATAAGTCTAAAGAATTTTTTTTAGAAAACCGTTGAAGCGTTTTTCCGAAAATTTGAAGACAAAATCCGACAATCTGAAAAAAAAACTGGTGAAAAACACTTATACGACTTTTACTTACTGCAGTTTACAAAATTGTAATTGACAAATTTTATTTTGTTGTGGTGTTTGGATTCGGAGGAATTTCGGTGTCAGGTGGAGGAATTCGGCGTAAATCGTTTTTAATGCACGGAATACGTACGATTTATTCCTCCAACTATGCAAAACACATAGACGTGACAAAAATATACATTACTTTAACACATACAATAAAATAAATTCACTACGAAAAAGAAACGAACAACACCCTCAACTTCTTGGACAGGAAACTCACAAGAACCGACCATAAAATAGAGTACGGAATATACAGAAAAGCAACTACATCGGATGCTATCATACCGCACAATTCCAACCACCCCACCCAACACAAACTAGCTGCACTTAGACACCTAACGAACAGACTTAAATACACACCCCTCACACCCGCGAACCACACACAAGAATTGCAGACAATCTACAAAATAGCTGAAAACAATGGGTACAATACAAACATCGTTAATAAACTCCTCAAAAACGAACCACACCACCGAAGTAGGACTGACAAAAAAACAGCAGACAAATTCGCCACATTCACATATATTGGAAGCCACACGTACAAACTCACAATTTTTTTCAAAAAACTGGGCATTAAGACATCCTTCCGGACAAACAACAAATTAGGCAAAAAACTCCGCACTCGTACCGAGTTCACTGACGTGTATAACAGCAGTGAGGTCTACGAGTTGAAGTGCCCGGACTGTGACAACATTTACGTGGGGCAGACCGGCAGAAAAATCAAGGAACGATTTACCGAACACATCAGATCATACAAATACAACAAAGTTGACTCAAATTACGCCAATCACCTAAAAACTAACAAACACAAACCCGATGACATAACGACCACGATGAAACTAATACACTCTGGCCACAAAGGACGACGACTTGACATAGTAGAACAACTCGAAATATATAAGCGAAAAACACAAAACTTAATGAACAGACAAAATTTGCTAGTGAACCATTATTCAGAACACTCTTCC
The DNA here is from genome assembly GCA_011037195.1 of Triatoma infestans. NCBI lineage: Eukaryota > Metazoa > Arthropoda > Insecta > Hemiptera > Reduviidae > Triatoma > Triatoma infestans. The sequence continues at coordinate 67,673 of JAAEAF010000806.1, forward strand.
CACAATAGCAACAGAAACACAATTACACACGCAACAAATAGTTCTTAAATAGATTTTAAGGTTAGGTTTAGTTTTAAATCTACTATGTACATATAACTTTACTAGTTTAGATATATATATATTATAAAAAAAAAAAAAGTGCGTATTTGGATGATGTATGTGAGTGATGATGTGACATGGTTTGTGGGATGCATAATAAAAAACTTAATTATATAAGAAAACATAATTAGGTATACATGCTTGCGAGCATGTGAGGGTTGCGTGAAAAAGAGAAAGAATGATTGGAATTTCTTAATTCTTTGGAACTGGAAAACTTAACTTAATTATATAAAAAATCGTTCAGTTTTAAACGAATGAATGAATTTTAAAATGTTAGTTTAATCGTTGTTTAGGTCCCTAAACAACCCCGTGACTGGTGGAAAGCTTAGGCGATTCCAGTCGCGGGGTTGGAGCCAACCCGAGCGTCCACGCCGCAGGGACTGGGCAACGTGCTTTGCACGGCTAATCGGGCTCTGGCGGCAGACACCACTGCGGAGCTACACAACATTTACTCTGCATCCGACGTGGTAACACGCTCACTTACTCACACCACAGACACACTAGCGATCTCACGCCGCCCTGACGGGTCCCATTTTTGGGCCTCCGAAAACAGGTCTTTACTTCAGAGAGTGTATTTGGACATTGGAGGACCTGGGGCGGATGTGGGGGAGCGGCTTACACGCTGGAGATTCGTCCAGGTACCTGTAGTGTAGGGACCTGGTGAGGAAACAGCAAACACCATACAGCTCAACACCACATTCACACATATTTCACCAACACTATACCACCCCCCTTTTTTCAAAAATTAAAAATGAAAGGACAAATAAATAAAGGCCCTCAGTCCGTGGCAAATGAGAGTGCGAAAATCACCACGAAGGTCTCCGGTGTTGCTGAGGAACAAGGCACACCGGCAGTCATGGCTACTTGTTCCACCAATAAAGATGTTGTAGGTGAGTTTAGTGGGGGCGCATCCTCGAGGCAGGAAACTGCCGGGAACCTCCCGGCTTCTCCTTTGAGAGGCCTGGAGAGGGGTGCCTCCACAGAGAGTTTAAATAAGAGTATCGAGGAGCTTTTGCTGGCCTCCCCTGGTCGAAGCGAGGGGACCGCTGAAAGGCGGACCCCGAGTGAGACCAGAACAAGGGAATCCAGCAAAAAGAGAAAGAAGAAGAAGAAGAAGGGTGCGGAGGAGACGCCAGAAAGCGTCCCCGAGGCTAAACGCCCGAAAGTGGAGAAGGCCAAGAAGCCACAGGTCGCCGTGGTCAGAGCAGATGGTGAAGTGATGACCGAGGACGACGCGGAGTACGTCAGAGCACAACTTGTGGGTGCTCTGGATGATACTGGGAGTAGGAAGGGCACCCCCGATGAAGGTTAGTGGCCACAATTTGAGGAGTCTGGCGTGGCAGGTGAGGGCATGTTCCTTATCACCTGCGGCGATGAGAGGACCAGGGCATGGACAGCCAGGCAGGCTATCACATCCAGAGGTAACATCCAGTATGTTATGTTGGAGGGAGAGGACATCCCAAAGATGATTAGGGTATCAGTTTGGGTGCCAGGCAAGAGGTGTCCGTTGGAGAGATTCCTGGAACGCTTAGCAGGGCAAAATCATGGTTTGCGGACCGATCTTTGGAGAGTGCTCAGCTCCTTTGAGAAAGACAAAGGTATGTGGATGGTTTTCTTTATAGATCCCCATTCACTCCGGATTCTAGAAGAGAAGGAGTGGAGGCCCTATTATGAGCTGACACGGATTACCTTTAAAAGGAAGGAGGAGAAACAACGAGGCCAGTCTGGCAAGGAGGAGAGTGAGGGACAGTAATAATGTTCTGTGTGTATCAATATAATACACACAGGAGCAGAGAAGTTGTAGCGGAGATGGCTGAAGTCATAAGGGATACACCCTTAATGGTAGGTTTAATTCAGGAGCCATATACCATCCGAGGCAGTGTGGTCGGATGGGGTGGTATGGGGTTGAGAACATTTTATGATTGTGGAATGGATAGGCCCAGGACCTGCGTCCTGGTGTCTAAGCATATGGAGTGTTCAATGTTGAGAGAGTTTTGTTCTAGAGACCTGACGGTAGTTTCGATTAGGATAGGAGAGGCAGTGGGCAGACTGGTTTTGGCATCGGCCTACCTACCCTATGATTCAGAGGAGCCACCACCTGGTCAGGATGTGGAGCGTTTGGTGGAGTGGTGTGAAAAGGAGAACCTGCCATTGCTGGTCGGATTCGATGCCAACTCACACAACACGCTGTGGGGAAGCAGCGATACCAACCGGCGTGGGGTGACACTGGCGGAGTTTTTGGTAAGTAGAAACCTTTTTCTTTTAAATAGAGGTAAGAAACCTACCTTTGTTATTAGGAACAGGGAAGAAGTTATAGATATAACGGCGGCTTCCAGGCAATTTCTGTCCTGGATGACAGGTTGGGAGGTTATGGATGACTGGACGTTGTCTGATCATAGAGGTATTAGAATCACCCTGCGTCTTGGGATGAAAGAGGTGAAGAAGTTTCGAAATCCGAGGAGAACGGACTGGGGCAGTTTTGCCTCGGCCTTGGGAAATGATAGGTTAGGTCCGGGTAGACCGCCGGTTGAGGGGGAAGACCTGAATCAGAGAGTGAATCGGACTACTCGTACGATCGTCCGCGCTTATGAGACTTCATGCCCTGAGCATGAGGTATTGCACAGGAAGGTCCAGTGGTGGACGGCCCGACTAACTGCCTTAAATAGACAGATGAGGCGGCTAAGGAGAAAGGCTAGGGGGAGTAATGCGGAGGAGGATTGGGAACGGTTCGTTGAGACCAAGCGAGAGTATAAAAGGGAGATTCGGAGAACGAAGAGAGACTCTTGGAGGACCTTCTGCGAAACCTTGGAGGGGGAACAGGAGGTAAACCGGGTCTTCAGGTTTTTAGGCAAGAGCGGGGAGATGTCGTTGGACAGCATTAGGAGGCCTGACGGACAGATCACCTATAACCATAATGAGGTGTTACGGGTGATGCTGGATAGACATCTACCGGATAATGTGGAGTATGTGGGAGAGTGCGCGGATGTTTCACCCGTTGTACAGGGAGTAAATTAACAGGGTAAGGAGTTGGCAAGTAAAGTGGTTACTTTAAGGAGGGCGAGTTGGGTATTCGCTACATTTAGTAAATTCAAGTCGCCAGGTATGGATGGTCTGTACCCGGTGCTGATTCAGGAGAGTTGGAACATGTTCGGTAGTACATGGGTAGAGATACTGAGAGATAGCCTTAGTTCGGGCTATATCCCTCGGGCTTGGAGAGTTAGTAGGGTCGCGTTCATTCCCAAACCGGGAAAGTTGGACTATTTAGACCCTAAAGCTTATAGGCCAATCAGCCTGGCGTCCTTCATGTTGAAGGGCTTAGAGAGGCTGGTGGACCTTTTCTTAATGAAGGATTGCGATATAAAGAGTACCTTCCATGGGAATCAGCATGCCTACTTGGCGGGAAGGTCAACGGAGACTGCGCTCCATAATTTGGTGGGGAGAATTGAACGTACGTTGGAGTCTAAAGAGTACGCGCTGGGATGCTTCTTCGATATTGAGGGGGCTTTCGACAGCGTGGCCCATGATAGGATCAGAGTGTTATTGGAGGAGAGGGGCGTGAATGAGACCCTGGTTAGATGGATAGGCAACCTCCTAACTTCGAGGAGAGAAGGGTGAAAGCCAGTAGGGGCTTTCCCCAAGGTGGGAGTTTGTCACCTCACTTGTGGTGCCTCATCGTTGATGAGCTACTTTGGGAGATGAATCGTAGGGGATTTTACCTGCAGATGTATTCCGATGATGGGGTAATCGTAATCACAGGGAAGCATCTGAGTGTGGTGAGTGACTTGATGCAGTCGGCGTTATCTTACGTGGAGCAGTGGTGTAGGAACTATGGCTTGTCCGTTAACCCAGACAAAATTTCTTTAGTTCTATTTACTAGGAAGAGGAAATTGGAAGGAGACCTAGGCTCTTCGGTAAGGAATTGCAAATTAGCAATGAGGTTAAATATTTGGGGGTCCTCATCAACAATAAGTTGAATTGGCGGGCCCACATTGAGCATGTCTGTGAGAAGGGGCAGAAGGTTTTCTGGCAGTGTAGGAGATTAGCGGGTAAGACCTGGGGAGTTAATCCCCGAGGTGTCCATTGGATTTATGAAAAGTTGGTGAAGCCAAGGATGCTGTATGCGGCTGTGGTGTGGTGGTCTGGCTCCTTGGTGGGGAGGAATAGCAAAAAGCTGTTGGGAGTACAGCGTACGGCCTGTTTGGCTATTACTGGCGCGATGAGAACGACACCGACGGTGGCATTAGAGATGCTGCTGGGGCTAATCCCCCTTCAGTATGTGGTAGTGGGAGAGGCAATGAAAGGGTACCTCAGAATGAGGTGCAAGGGAGAATGGGTGAGAACCTTCCGGGGGGATCACACTAGGATCGAGGAAAAAATTTGGCGAGTAAACCGATTCTTGCTATCCAAACTTGATGAGACGAGCAAGAAATGGGGATTTGAGAGAGATTATGAGATTACGATTGGCAGTATAGGAGATGATAACCTTACGAGGCCAACGGAGTCGGGCAGCGGCATTATTCGTTGCTATTCAGATGGCTCTAGGCAGGAGGGTACTGGCCTGTCGGGGGCGGGAGCCTGGTTTCAGGAACTGGATAAAGAGAGTTCGGTGGCCTTGGGTGGCTTGGCCACTGTTTTTCAGTCTGAGGTGGTGGGCATCATTGAATGCTGCCACCTGGTGGGGGAGTGGCAGGGAGAGTTCAAGGAAGTGCGGATTTTCTCGGATAGCCAAGCCGCACTAAGGGCTTTGAGTAAGCCTTGGTGGAGTTCGAAATTAGTGGGAGAATGTCGGAGGAAGCTCAACGCTTTGGCTCGGAGAGGTAAGGTGCATCTCTATTGGATACCCGGACATGCGGGAATAGAGGGCAATGAGAGGGCGGATCGGCTGGCCAGGGAGGGATCATCATTACCATTTTGTGGTCCCGAACCAGCCCTGGCCGTTACAAAGACGTTTCGCGACAAACAGATTAGACTTTGGGAGACGAGTGCTTTGGAGAAAGGCTGGGGGGACACGCAGGGGTGCCTCCAAGCTAAAAGATTTATAAAGGCAGGTAAGCAGAGAATTTCGGAGTATCTCCTGTCTCTCAGTAGGACGGGTTTGAGGACCTTGGTAGGAATAGTGACTGGACACACTTGGTTGTCCAGCCACTTGTTTAACATAGGAAAGACACGGAGTCCCATTTGTCAGAACTGTGATGACGGAGTTAGGGAAACGGTGTATCACTACTTATGTCAGTGTCCCCGTTTCGCTGGAACTAGGTTTCGTATATTTGGGAGGACACCACTCTCGCAGGATTGTCTGGGCGAGTTGGAGTATAGTGATATCTTGAGATATTGTAGATTAACCGGCAAGTTACCGGGGGAGACTAATTAAGGGGTTACGGGGGGTACCGGGGGGATAAGAGCCATATAGGCTTAGGTCCCGCGCCTTTGGGCACCCGTTTCCGATGATAATAATAATAATAATCGTTGTTTAATTTTATTTAGATTTATTTTGTGTATCTTATTTTTTATTTTTTGTATATTCTTAATATTTTGGTTAGTTAATTGTAAAGTAAGTCTCCCTCCAACAACAGAGTTTAAACATTAGACCCCCGCGTCCACTGTAAGAAAAGAATTTGCCCTTTAACAACCCAAACACGTGTTTTTCCACCCATCTGGCCACATCCCTTTACCTAGTTTAAGAGTTTAGTATTTTAAACATACACCTCAGTTAGTGTGAAACTAAGTCTCTTTACGAGTCTGTGTTGGCACACTGTCTGAAAAGCGCATCCTGAAGATGGGCAAACGCCCGAAACCGGTCGATGACCACAAAATGAAGCAGGCTTCCACGGAAAGTGTCTCTGATGCTTTCCAGCTCTGCGGAACCAACCACCACAACAAATGTAATCTCCTCTTTTAATTGCTTATTTTCTTTTTTTAATGACACAGTACATTTTTTGCATTCTCGAATGTCCTCCTTGATAGAGGCCATTGCAGTACTCATTTCGCTTTTAAAAGCATTCAGATCATTTTTAACAGATTTAATTTCATTATTAATAGTGTCCAGCTTGGCCAGTATGAGTGTGAGTGTGTCACTACCCCACCACCAGCGCTGCCAGTTGAGTCCCCACTAGCATGAGTATCTTGTTTTACAGTCTTACTTAAGGGCATAGTTCACAAATAAAAGAGAAATATAAACAATGTAAAGAGAATAAACCAGAAAATATGTAGAATATTGAAACACTTTTTGCAGAAAAAAAGTACTTTCTTCGGATGACAAATGATTTTTAAATGCACAAATACATTTACAGCACTAAAAGGTGTTATGAGAAAAAAAAACAATTGAAAAACTGAATATATAACCCGTTAAAAACCTCAAAACTTTAGGAGCAATAAATTCACATGTTCACTCGACCGACTCGAAACTTGGGTTAATAAAAAACTATTTTAATTCTGTAAATATAATTATATGAACTTCTATGATGCGAATGCATTTTAAAGATAGTATGTAAAGTACGGTCAATTCAAAGCAACATTATCTATCTATATTCCTGTATGACAAGAAAAAGCCCCCAAAAATAAGCTGAACAGGAAGAAAATTAAGGGGGATTTATTCCTGGAGCACTCGCATGACGACCATGCACTAGGACAGAGCTACAAAACAAAACCAAGATCACAAAGGGCCTTAGGTTGGAAAATGGTTGAGAGACTCTGATCTATAAGATTAATTGCGACTCCCTAATGATGTGGAGTTTGTCCTATTAGGGCTAGTGTTTGTCCATTTATCTGTATAGGTTAGGCTGAAACTAAGTGATTGCTCACATCACCTCCTTACAGCACCTATGTGTAATAAATAATGTGAGTGTTTTTTATTTGTGTTTATGTTAGACTGACACCTTCAGGGGCTCCAAGATTCTCGAAAATGTGGCCAGCTCAGTTCCTCGTACAGGAAATGACATAACTAGGATAACTTTTCATTAAATGACAACTAATAGCAATGATTTACAAATGGCGCCTGAGTGAGCATTAAATATGCGGATTTTAACATTTACCAAGTTCAAGAAATGATTCACGAAAATTGAAAAACCTTTTCTGTAAAGTCGCACTTCCGGTTAATCGATCTTCATCCAAACTTTGAATTTTGTTTACGTACTTAACTGTCTTCTGAATTCATCCTCAGCACATTAGAGAGAAGTATGATGGTAACTTTAGAGAAAATTGTGGTTGAAGAATGCTGAAATGAGAAAACAGGAATTCGTATGATATTCACAATTTTTTATTTTAACGATTAACTGAATAAGGAGAGATGAATATATTAGAGGGTAGAATGACCGAGCGAAGAATGATCGATATTGGTTGCGTGATGAATGTAGAATGGTAGCGCTGGCTGATGTGGTTAATCTTTTCCACTTGATGTGGTTAAGACTTTTCCTTATTCTAACGATAGATTGGCTAATGTAGTTAGCTTGATGAACCTTACAAAGTTGATGTTGAGATTATTTTAGCTCCTTGAAGTTGAACTGAAGTGACTGATGTTTACTCTTTAAAATTTATCTGGCATATGATCTATACCCTTCAAAGATGACTGCGGCTCATTGTTAAGGTTTCAGATGGTCGGCATTTATTCAATTTCTCCTACCGCTAGAGACAATTTCTAGGTGAGAGATCCGCTGTCAATATTGAAACTCATTTGCCAATAAGTTGTAGTGGGCATGACTGGAAAAGTAATGCGTAGTTCACATGCTCTTGGCGCTCAGTAGTGGCACTTCGAAGTGACTGCTAATGAACTATTGTGTCAAGAATTTGTGAGGTGAATTTGACGATATCATTACTTGAGCTTATCGCATCTACGGAATCCACAGTCGGAATTTGACGATATCATTACTTGAGCTTATCGCATCTACAGAATCCACAGAAAAATGTAAACAATAACAGCGTTAGGACTATATTTGTGTAGCATGCTAAGTTTAAAGAAAATTGTTGAAATGCTGTTTCCAAAATATCCTCAAAATAAAAGAAGAAAAAAATATTATTTATTTTTTTAAACGTTCCCTTGGTTGACAGGTTTTCAACAAAACGTTTTTTGTAAATCTCAACGTGGTAGCTAAAGGAATTTTAAGGTTTGTGCTTCCTGCAATTATTTTTTCGGTTTTTGAGCTACTTCATTAAAATACATATTCATTAAAAACATTTTTCAGTCTCTCTCTCACTCCTTCGCAAGAGGAAGTATTGCGATCGTGTCATATTTTCAAAATTCTGCTTTCACCTGGAAATACATGTGATGACGTGCTGAGAGTATGAAAAAAAGGTTTTCAGCGAATTAGTTCTGTGTGCGTATGTATGAGTGAACAAAATATCTCTAGAAGCTAAAAACTTGGTATTCCGTTTGTCACCAAAAGTTTCGGGCAAAATCCATTAATGGGAAGTGCGACTTTACAGAACCTATCACTTTTACTTGAAAAATTGTTTTTAGGAAGTTCTGAGGAATTTGCGACCTTAAATTTCAAATGTATTTGTTCAATATTATTGGCACTCTCTTCAGGACTACAATATATTCATTTCTATACCAGCCTGTATAGGTTCCTTGTTCACCTTCCACCTCTACATTTACATGAGAAAGTCATGTGAGTGTTTGATGCCAGATTTCTTTACATATTCTTGTGGACCTCAAAACATAGATCCCGATGAAATCTCAATTTCAGTAATTTGACAAGATGGCAATACTTCCTCTTATATGGCAGCCGTAAAAGTGTTGACCTACTATGACACTTCAATTGTTCCAATTTTAAATTAGCCATAGACATCTGAATAAAATGTAAATTACTAAGATTAACAACATTTAGTAATGCATTGTAAAGATGTATTTAGACTTAAAAATTACAGAAATAAAAACTAATGTGTAGCTCTTGATAGTTATTTTATATTCCGCTAGGATACAAGCAACTAAGAGCACAATCCAGACTCCAACCCATTTAAATACAGATGATCCTTTTTACATATAAATTAGTTATTTAAAATAGTAGTATGGAAATTCTTGCTTTTTTTTAATAATACAAAATGGAATATTCTTTTTTATTATACTTTCATATGATTAAAATGATATTTTTAACTTTCTATTTTCTTTTAAGCAAGTTTATTAGTAGTAACAGCAAGTACTAAGATCGGTATTAAATTTTCTATATATATTTCTTTTTTTAGTTTTTCACGTTATTGCCGAAATACTAACAACTTTACAACTTCAATTGCAATTTTTTTGTATTAAAGAGTGCTTGAATAAAAAAAAATATGGTGTGACACACTGACAAGACATTCTCTTACTCCCATTTACACAGATACCCTAGTTTATCGAGCTCTAGTTGTAACGCTTCTTTTTATTAAAACTTATTTATTTAATTGCACTATTAATTAGTACGATTTTTTTTTAATGTGTTGGGAGACAGTAGATTTTGATTGAATTTGCTCATGCGTTATATACATCTTAATATTTTTCTGGACTTGGCACATGCATAAAATTAAGGACAATATAATAAACAGCTTAAAGCTTCAGGTATAAGACAAGTTTTACTGAATATTATGAATTCCTCGGAGCAATTTTTGTCGGCGTTTAACATCAATTTTATTTGGTTCCAAGAGTATAAGCGGCAGAAAACGAAATGACGGGTCTTGCATTTCTGCTTAATTCTCTTTTGCTTACTTCTTCAACAATGGAATGAAAATTCTAAATTTTTTCTTTATATACATTAATTATAGAAATTAACACTAACATTATGTAATGTATACAATTAACTATTAATTTATGCAATTGACATTAATTATATAAAACAGCAAATAATATGTTGGAAATAACTTGATTTTTTGCATTTTGTTTTTATAAAACATATTTATTGCATAACTTGATAATTTATAAAATACCTATGAAAGGAAAATTAGTAAAAAAAAAAAAATTAACTAATTTTTTCATAAAAATACTTAACTAATCACAGTGTAGAAAAGAAGGTATGAAATATTAGGTGTATGTTAAGCGAATCAGAAATTTAGAATTATGTTGACCACGCTCACATTTGATACATTCACTTCTACAATCTGATTGGTTAATTATTTACAGCTAATTATTTTCATGAAAAAACTAGTTTAGAATTTCTTCACTGATTTTCCCGCAGTAGGTATTTTATAAATTACCAAATTGTGCAATAAACATTTTTTATAAAAAAAGATGCAAAAAATTAAGTTATTTCTAACATAATATTTACCGTTTAAAAAAATGAATGTGATTATAAAAGACCTCCCGGTCCATGCTCACAAGCACTAACACCAACCCCCCCCCCCCCCCTCGAATACCTAAATAAGAATATCGGTACTTTTAGTATCAAAAGTTGGCATCTTTGTCTTCAATATAAAACAACTGACCGATCATGTTTGCTGTTTACATAGCCTCTATTACTCATTCAAAGGTAATAAGCAACTAGAAATCTGGTTTTTGGAGGAATAGCTTTCAGTGACAAAATTTCTGTTTTTGAGGGTGTAAAACCATCTGGAATCTACAAATGCTTAAGTACTTCTACAAGTAGATTGATTGATTGATTTAAATTCGAATGTAGTCGATTTTTTTTTTTTCTTGGAAGGCCAAGCGTACTATCAATAGGCAATAGTAAAGGAAAAATGCTTAAAAATTAAGTTTTTTTTCTACTCCTAGGCCAATATCAGGTCTAAAAGTAACGTCCTGGAACATGGATCTAATTGTTCAATTGTATCTTTTCGAAAGAAAATAAAACGCAAATTTCCTGAGTTCCAATGCGATGCAGATATTTTCCGAAATATCGCCAGTCAACATTCTAAAACAGGCTAAAAATGGCATCGAGGCAAATTCGAATGTTGACCATTTAAGGCTTTTTTCCCATCCACATTTTCAACCATCTTCTCTACGGTAAATATGTAACTCCAAGTCGGTTGTGAAGTGTGGTTTTAATAATTGTTTTAACTTCTAATAGCGGCAAAAGGATGATGTGTCTGTAATTGTTTTGGATCCTTCTCTGGCCAGCCTGTTTGCTTCTTCATTGCCCGGCAAACTAGCATGTTCTGATATCCACTGCAGAACAACGTCGGACCCACCTTCTATAACCACTTATGAGGCCCCTACACTGCAGGATATTACCAACCTTGCTGCTCGCGAGTTAATTACTTAATAAAGAATGCAATTCTTTTATTTAGGAATATATTGCAAGGAGTATGGCCCCCATCTCAATTTCACCGCTTGAAACCTATGATCCTGAAAAAAGGAACGTGGTTTGCTGAGGAAGGAGTACCCTTCCAACAGGACGACGCTCGCACACTTACCGCTTAATCAACTTTTGAAACTATCGAAAAATTAGGCTGGGAACTTCTACCACATCCCTCTTGAATCCGGATCTTGCACCATCAGATTTCTTTTAGTCCAAGAAGTAAAAACTATTTCAAATATTTGCTATTTCAATTAGCAACCAAGAAGTGAAAACAAATGTGCAAAACTGGTTGTCACCATTAAGACAAAGAATTTTTGTATTGACTGCATAAAAAAAACTAGTAGAGAGATGGGACAAATTTCTAAAGGAATTAGGGACCTATCTCGAAAAAATGAAAGTAAATTTGAGATAAATTATTAAATTTAGTAATAAACTTCATTTACTATAACCAATTATCTCTTTTACTTATTGTAAAGCTTATTATTTAAAATATTTTTCTATAAAAAATTAGTTTTGGTGTGTTGTGGGGGAGCAGAGAACAGCGGGATTCTTCCCTCTACAATGACATTTCAACAAAATGGGTCACTTAGTGGGAGATTAAGCAAATAAATGATTAGCAAGAAACCTGACTTAGATAATTTGTCCTTCAGAACGGTGAAAACTGCAGAAAAGTCTTCAGCGACCGATGACATGGTTTGAATTCATTAAGAATTTCAGTTGTATGCAAAAATTTTAATTCACTAACGTGAAGGGGGGGGGGGGGTGTAAGTGGCCCATATATATTGAATAATTTAAGTGGCTCATATATATTAAAATGCTTTTTGTAATTTATTTTTTGGTGTGATTTATAACCAGGTTCATTTATTTGTTTCTGAGACCCTTATTAAGATAGACAAACTAATGAATAAAGATAAATAGATATTGTATATAATACTAGCAAGAGGCATAACCTAGTGGTGATTGATGTAACTAGAACGGATACTCTCACTTATCAAGCTCCCACAGTTTGCCATTCTCTACAGATTTATGACTAGCTATTTATTTCAGTTAATGCATAACTTACCATAATAAACCTTCATTCTCATTTTATATTTTTCTTTAAAAAATACAAATTTACCAAAGAGGTTACATAATATTTCAATGGTTATTCATGAAAAGAATTAAAGACATTTACTATCCAGCTAATGAAAGGCAATTACTATCCCTACAGGTCGTCTCAATATTTTCTTGGGCCGAAAGAAACTGTCTAAAGTTAAATACTTCTGAAACTAAGCTATTAACAGTGGGAAACTCGAAATTTATTAACATAATTTTCATAATTTACAGCATTAAGTTTCATAATTTCCATAATACCTGCAGTTTAATGGAGTAACTACTCTCTATGTTTTTTTTTGTTTTTTTTTAGGGTTCATGTAATACGACCACAGGTGATCTATTATACCCCTTCTGGTGCTCTAGTGAGCTTGCTCACCTACAGCATCTCTCCAAGTTCAGCTCCCTAAGGAATCCCAGGATCCTGGAGGGTTCTAGAGTGGGTATTTACCTCTCCTCTGCCTGGTAACAATCCAGGCTTTGAATTTCTTTGGTTGACGGTAACAGCGTCGCAGTCGATGAGGAGATGTATTAGATTTTCCTGCAACCCCCACAGAATTTGCAAGTGCCATTATCTTCTAGGCCCAGCTTCCTCAGGTGTCCCCTGAATCTGCAGTGCCCCGTAAGGAATCCCGCAAAAATACGGATATTATTCTTACACAGACTGATGCAGGCCTTCGACCTTTCCTAGTTGTAATCTCCCAGACAGACCTTGGCCTGCCTCAGTCCCGGGAGAGTGTTCCAGACACGGGCTCTTTTCGCCACCTCCTCTTCTTATTTCTTTCGCAAAGGGCTCAGGCTCCAAGACAGGAGATGCAGCGCTCTTTCGCCAGGGTGTCGGCCACCTCATTACCTTCCACGATGACATGTCCCGGCATCCAGAATAAGGTAATTTTCTTCTGCCTAGGTCATTAAGCTTACCTAGGCATTCCCAAACCATTTTAAAACTGACAACACAGGAGCTCGGTGCTTTAATGGCAGCCTGATTGTCGGATGGGATAACTATCTTCTGATTCCGATAACCCCTATATAGATTAAACTGAACACACCTTCCAATAGCGTGAATTTCTGGGGAACATGCCCAAGGGTTCCGAGTGTTTGGTTCTAGGCCCAAACCCCCCTGCCCCGATCCCGATTAGATTGCACTAATAATTAGTACGATTCTTTTTTTAATGTTGTTGAAATAAACTAGAATTTGATTGAATTCGCTCATGCATGATTCACATCTTTAATATTTTTCTGGACTTCGCACATACATAAAATTAAGGACAACATAATAAATAGCTTAAAAAAGAGATCTAAGAAAAGTTTTACTGAATATTATGAATTCCTTGGAGCAATTTTTGTCGATGTTTAACATCAATTTTATTTGGTTTCAAGAATATAAGCGGCCAAATACGAAATGAGTCTAATGTTATAGTCTAAGTGTGTACCACTTAGTGGCATGCTTACTAATACTGGACAGGGCGGATCTCTTGCTTCACTCCCTTTTCGACTCATCAATAGAAATTTTCGTATATCATCGAAGAAAAATTCCTAACGAAGCTATATTTTTGTTTTTAAGTCATGATTCTTTACATATGAATATACGTATATCAGATTTTACTTCTTTTTTTTTGTTGTTCACATTATTTTCTTTCTATAATTATGTATTGTAAGTTGTCCTTATGAGAATTCATTCTCACGAAAATAATAAATATTTTCTCAATCATTACAGGCAGTCAGCTGCTTTATATTATAACCTTCAGTTTAATAAATACGTATCATAGATTTTATAATAATAATAAAAGTTTTTTTAAATATGCTATTTATATTATATAAATTTTTAATATCATTATTATGGTTATTAAATTAAATCTATGTTGAATTAATGAATATTAATTTAAATATTGTTTGAAAGTTTTGTAAAGATGAAAGGAAAGGAAAGACAGAATATTGATATTAGGAGAATATTGAGAGAATATAAAAGGGAGGGTGGGATGTGAGGTCTGTGTTGGTATATTAGTGTTGATACTGTAAGAAAAGACCATCTGTGGATCTGAACATTGAGAGAGTGACTATAGTCGAGAGGAGAATCTCTCACTCTCTCTCGCGGAGAAAGTTTAATTAAGGAAGATGCTTAAAGTCCAATATTACTTCAACCAGTTCAAGACAAGATATCCAATTCTGAGATTTCCTTCTTTCTCAACTCACTCTATATATAATATTCTCTCTCTATATATATAATATTTATTTAATTATCTTTATAAAGATGCCATCTAGTTGATGTTAAAACACAATTTAAAAAGAAATTAAAAAAAAGAATAAAATTGAGAAAACTTTTTCTTTTAAAATGATAATATATTAATTAATGAAATTATAATTATTATTATTTTTTGCTGATGTCAGATGGTAGAATATAGTGGTGGAACCTAACTCGAATTTTTTTCATTGGAGATTATGGCAATTCTAATTGACAATTTTAATCGAACGGAATTTTTACTAAAAAATATTTAGTTGGCCTTAGCGTTACATATATGCAAATATAATTAAATATACTTGTTGATTTGAGACTATGTAATGGAAATCTGATTTAAATAGTATTATTAGCAGCCGCATTGTGGCGCCACCATAGGGTCTCTAAGCATTACCTCCACTGTTACGCACGCCCAGTACAATGTACTGGGGAATAAATTTCAAATGTACAGCTAACCAACAACCAATAGCTATCTTAGCTTGCACACAAGTACGCAGACCATTCGCTAAAAACATTTTTTTCAGGATCACCTCGAAAACTTTGAAATGATCGCAATACTTCCTCTTGGAGAAAAAGAGAAAGTAAAAATTATAAAATAATTTTAAGGTTTTGTTTGATGATGATTTGAGAATGAACACATGAACTGGCACTAAACTCACAATTTATTTCATTACAATTTTACTGAAAGGAGTAAGGAGAGAGGAGTATATATAGAACGAGTAGAGTGTTTGATGAATTTGATGACCGAGCAATGATGAATGATGATGGTTAGTTTATAAGGTGATGAATATAGAACGAGTGTAGAATAGTGTAGCGTTGATCTTGCGAGTCGCTTGAAAAGTGGTATGATAAGTTAGAACTCTTGCTTGTTCTAACAATAGTGAACTAGTAGTGTGGTCTAGCGAGATGAACCTTTCATGGGTGAGGTTTATATAGCAACTGATGATTGCACTTTAAAGTAAACTTGGGACTCACTGTTGGACACTGATCCGTTCTGTTCAAGATTGAAGACTGATTGTTAAAATAGAATTTGTGACTTCCTGTAAGCCCCTTAGTTATTCACTTATTAGTTATTCACTTTCTCTTACCAAGAGAGACAGCTTGAAAGCGTTGAAATCCCTTCTCCAATACATTGCAGTGGGCGTGACAGAGATTGTAATGCATGGTTGAAGTGCGTATAGTAGCGCCTAGATGCGGTTGCATGAAACTACTGAGTCTGGCTTTTCTGTGGCGAATTTACTGTGGCTATTGATTCCATTACAGTTTTTATAATGAGAATTTTGGCCCTTAGTTCTAATATTTTTTCTTTTTTTAATTAGAAGGAGTAATGACTTTGTAGTTATGTATGTTTTCTTTGCTTTATTGCTTTAAGCATCTTTCAGCGACAATTACAGTAGC
Organism: Triatoma infestans; assembly: GCA_011037195.1. Taxonomy (NCBI): domain Eukaryota; kingdom Metazoa; phylum Arthropoda; class Insecta; order Hemiptera; family Reduviidae; genus Triatoma; species Triatoma infestans. The sequence goes on from JAAEAF010000806.1 coordinate 83,696, forward strand.
CCACTTCATTACTGCTAATGAAGCAATTAAAAAATGCAAAAGTGTAAAGGGTTTTACACTTTTTACATTGTGTGAAGTAAAAAAAAAGTTGGAAAGAAGTGCACCAGATAAATAGCTGATACAATGAAATGTGTTTGCTTGCCACAGTAATTAAACGGTTTTCTCTAGCTGTTATAACTACACTTCTACTTTTGTTAAATTTTCTTCACGTGCAATCTTTAGGTACTAAACTTATAGTTGAATTTGCATACCACCTATAAATAAAGGTGGTGGTGATTATACTTATTTACCTGAATGTGAGTTTATTGTTCTGCCAGCGCCTTCTATCTGAAATCCTTAGCAAAGTTAGTATAGCAGTTTAAATTTATGTCTAGTTCATAGGTCTCCCAGGGCATCTCTATAAAATCACTTAGATTATTGGTTTATATAGGTGCAGTACACACTTGGTTGCAAAATGTAGTTGCAGCTAAAAATTATAAACTACAGTTTCATATTATTAAAACTTTAAGTAAGTTCACCAGAAAATTTTGTGGTGCATTTTTAAGAAACTCATAAGGACCGTTCATAAGTACTCGTTTCGGCGGTACATATACTAACTAAAATTGAAACGATTCTGAGAAGATTAATACAATTGTAAAATTCATTAATTATTTCTAAACTTGGATATTTTCTGTTAGCCTAAACATATGTACAGAGGCTTGGGGGTTATATGTGCCTAGAGCAGGTAAGTTATTATAGTGAAGTGCACAATGTAGCATTTGAAATTTAACGTCATAGATTCCTTAAGACCCCTTAAAATCAATTTTTCCTGGAAAATGTTGCAAATAAAAGTGATAGTTTTATATCGTAGTACAAAGAACATTATAGCCATTTTAGAGAAAATCCATAAACTGAACATACCAAATTTTGTTATATTTTTCAGTTATTTATCGTTTTCTCTAGCAATTTTCTAACAGTTACCTATGTACTATTGTATCACAACTGATTTAAAACAATAATAAATAAAATGTCAATTTTTTTATTATTGTTTAAGGCGTGCCAACCATAGTCCATGGTCATTAGCACCCAGAGCCTTCTCAGTGAATTGCCGGCCTCCGTACAATTCCTCCCGCTTAAGGCAGCACACACTGCCCATCACTAGCTAGTGGGCTGTAAAGGTTCCTAAGAAGAGAAAATCTAAGGGCAGAACTGGACTCGAACCCGTGACCTCGAACGTTGCTAGTCCAGCGCGCTACCTGTGATCTAAAATGTCAGAAAAAAAACATTTTAGAAACCTATTCTGTAAAGTCACACTTCCGATTAAGCAATTTTCTTTACTTTTACAATTTACTTTACTTTTTACTTTCCAATTTAAGTCCCATACTTAAAAGAAATTTCAACATAACATTATATGCATGTTACATTGATGACTCAATACTTATACTCGAACATGACATTGACATAGATATATTCTAAAACTATTTAAACAACCTCCACCCCAATATAAAATTCACACATGAGTACGAGAACGAAGGCCTTTCAACTTTCTAGACATAAAACTTACCAGAAATAATGACAAAATAGACTAAGGGATCCACAGAAAACCCACTTCTACCGACACCATAATACCTTCCAGTTACCAACATTCCACTCAACACAAACTAGCAGCCCTCAGACACCTAACTAACAGGCTAGAAACTAAATACTCACAGCGACCAACTACAAACAAGAACTCAACACCATATGCACCATAGCCACAAAAAACGGATACCCTGCTTGCGTTGTCAACAAATTATTAAGAAAAAACACACTAAATGCAACCAAGACGAAAATCCCACAACACCCAACATATTCGCCACTTTCACATACAAAGGAACGAGGTTTACAAACTGATAAACTTTTTCAAAAACTAGGCTTTAGCATTCAGAACAAACAATAAACTTATAACAAAATATTCACACATACAGAAACAACCAGCCTGTATGACAAAAGTGGTATATACAAACTCTCTTCCCCCGAATGCAATTACATGTACGTAGGCCAGACCGGAAGACGCCTCAAAGACAGGTTTAAAGAACACTTACGCTCATACAAATACAACAAAACCGACTCCACTTATGCTAACCACCTTATAAAGAACATCCACGAACCACAAAGGATAGAAAAAACAATAGTCCTATTACACCAAGGCACAAAAGGAAGATGAATAGACATTTTAGAAAAAATAGAAATATACACACACAAAAATATACACAAAAAATAGAAATATACAAGACTATCCACAAAAACATAATGAATGACCAAAGAAACTATAACTCAGACACACTCTTTAAGGTCATTCCTCACACCTAATTGTATTACAAACATACCACCAAACTAGTATATAAAACATCGATGCATATACATACCACACACACACACACACACACACACACACACACACACACACATACACACACATGTATATATATATGTTCACAACAAAAAAATGCATGCTGTATGCACTTTTGTCAAATTCTAATCTGTGGAACCAAATTTTCTTCTTTCCCTGATTAAAATACAGATTATTTGCATGATATATTTTCTCCTACCGTGTCCTATTAAAAATACTTTAAGATGCCACCACATCTCTCTTAACATATTTTTAGTGTAATTTAAACATAATCAATACCATTTAAAATAAGCATGATAAATAATAACGCATACATTTGATTTCCTTTATTATTTATTTTCAATTTGCTGTTTGCTGCCAACCTTCTTACATATCAATTTACTTACATATTCTCTTGTATTAACTCTGCTTGTATTTCACATTTATTTATTACTTGTACAAGCTTTTAACCGTCCATAAACTTTGCATTGCCTTTCATTAAAATTTATCTATTCTTATTAGTAAGGTTTATTCCTGAAATAACTACCCCCCGCTAATAAAAATGGCTTGATAAAACATGGAGCATGCATAACAACACTATTAAAATTTAGTTATAAAGTATTCTTCAAAACATGCTATTTATTATACACTATTTTCTAATGTCTAATCATTATCAATTTATAATAATTTCACTTTGTCATGAAACGCACACACACACACACACACACACACACACACACACACACACATAGTAACATAACCTTATAACCTTCCCACATATATACAACCAACAAGTGTGAATCTAACAGAAACATTTCTTTGAAGTGAACTCTCTACAAGAACTTGGTGAATTTGCTCTGACGATGGATGAAAATCCGAAACCGCTCAGGAACAAAACCAATATGCATGCTACGAAGGATAAAATACCGGAAATTTTCTTTAAATTTGGGTTTTGGCAATGCTTTTAATGTGCCTCAATATAAATATAGAACTGAATACGTTGCAGCTTCCACAGATTTCTCCAAAAATCAGTCACATTTTTTCAGATTTTTCCAGAAAAATATGTTACAAATAAAAAATGTGATAGGCATTTATGAGTTTAAATATTACAGGAAGTTTTAGAAAAAAATTGTGATAAACTGATACTCACCCATTAAAGTAGCACCTCTGTTGACGGATTAAACAAAACTTTCATATCAGCAACGGTGGTGGTGTCTAAACGGATTATGTAGTTTGAGCTTCCTTTGACATTTCGTTTTCGAGATATTCACACTCATATATATATACAGACCATTCGCTAAAAACATTTTTTCGCACTCAACTTAGCTTAAAATATATATTTCCGATGAAATAACTATTTCGAAATCGCAATACTGCATTAAGAGAAATTGTGAATCACTTTAATCGTTTAAAATGGTAAAATTTAAAAAAAAAATTAGAATGCCATAGACATTCATCAATTTGTATAAAACTCTGTTAAAAACTTTTGACAGTCGGAAATTAATTTTATTTTCTTCTTCAAAAGTTAATTTAAAAAAAAAGAAGGAATAAAACAGTTTAAAAGATGGTTAGATATTTTAGAATAACTAATGGAAACAGATATTTTCGTTTTATTTTAAAATTCCATATTTTTTGTTTTTTAATCTATAAGTGCAATAAATTGCTTTTCTTCATTTACCTAATGTTCTATATTTAAGATAATTTTTAATTGTCCTCATTGAACATATGGGTTTCCAATGTTTTCCATTCTTACAAAAATCAGTAAATCTATTCTAGATCTCAGGGCCTCTTTAAGGAAGAAAAAGCCTTTAAGCCACAAATTGACCAGTTACTTCCCCGGAGTTCATTTTACACCAGCCCTATTCATTTAAAAAATTAGTACTGTGGCAAGAAGGATCTCTGATCACAAGTTTGCCACCAAATTATAAGCGCTAAATCTGAGGAATCGCCGAACATTGTAGCTTATGCTACCCGAACAGAGTATTTGATCTTTCTGGTCACATTTCTGCAAAGTGAACCCGCGACAAGATCCATGTTATGTAGATGTTTTTAGCTCACCTTTCATTTGATCCAGAAGATATAATATAGGGTGTGTTTCTGTATGAGCCATTTCTCAATTATCCCAGATATGGTTTTTTGTAGGAGATGCCAGTACAGAAACTGCAGGACCTTCTTGTTTTGCCTGCCAACCAGTCGGTCTCATTGTTTTTTTTAATATCTCTACACCCCGTATTCAGCCTAGCGCTAAGCTGTTCGCAAGAGGTCGCAATTTTTCTATCCGTAATGGCTTTTCTAAGATATTGAATAGCTTCAATTGCGAAAATATCAGTCTGAAATTTAGTGCAGGTACTACATTCCCCCCACCACCTGTATATTTATGTCGCGACAAACGAGCAAAATTTGAAATTTAAAGAAAATTTGTCATGTTTTATATTTAATTGCACTAACAGCAGTAAGAGAAAGACTTGTCAGTGTTTCACAACAGATTTTTTTTTTTTTCTTCCAAAGGATCGTTCAAAAACCCGAATCCAACGGTTATTTTTTATATTTCATAAAAATACGGTGAAAATGAAAAGCTTATTTTCTAATGTGATGAATAAAAAAAAAAGAATATTTATTAAAAGAAATAAATTTTAATCGAATCTTGAGAATATTAATTATTCAACTTTATATTAAAGAACTTTGATGGAAGAATAACATTGTATTCAAAGTGAATAACTGAGCATTTAAAACAGTGAAAGTTAAGCAGGCAATTTGAAAACAGCTGCAATTGATTGTTGCTTCTCTGATAACATTGGGAGCCTTGTTAAATAGGCATTTTTAGCTTGTTGTGTTACATAGTCTAGTTTTGAATTGTAGCATTGCATTGTAAATAACAGGCCTTCAAAAGAATTCAGGAAGCTTTGTTTCTTGTATATTATTATTGAAAATATTGTCGCTATTTTCAACCATTTATCATGCTTCGTTTCCAAGCCAAGATAATATAAAGTTACTTTTAAGTTATAAAAAACTCGTCAAAAAAGAAGTAAGAAAGAAAATTTGTTGCCTGTCAAGTCTTGTATTTTTATTATTATTATCCAAATTGTTACTGATCTAGTTTAGATATAATATTAAATTGTAATAATTTTATCCTGTTTTTGAGTTATTGAAAATGTTCAATAACAGAGAAGTATTGCTCTGGTTGGAATTATATTGGTCGTGTGGTAGGGGAGATGTACTGCTGGCTGCCATAGCAACAACACAGAGAGAGAAAGGCCGACAGTACGAACTTGTAATGAAAGCCAAACATTGATCCAATCACTAATTTGGCCATACTCCTGGAGCGCTTCTCTTCTATTGTTCTATATGGGGCTTTATATATATATCCCGAAAATCATATTTCTCTCCTATTATCCTGTATCACGTAAACATATCAAAGTTGCCAGGCTAGTCTCACAATGAGCAATGTAATAATGAATCAGAGTGATAGGTTACAAAGACATGACCAAACAAACAGTAAAGAGATCTGGATATAATAAACAAAAAGGAATTGACTAAAAGCTACGCCAAGGTCAGGGAAAGAATTATGTAAACAATGTTCATCACTATGGTCACATACTTGAACTTTGAATATGACGTAGATATTTTTAGTGTTTAAGAATGCAATATCGATTATCAGAATATGATGTAATTGAAAACAAACTTCTTTTTGAGAAAACCACTAAGAATGCTAACATTGGTACAAATTTCCCAAAGTGAGTTCACTATCAGTGATTTTCGTAGCCATTTAATTAAGACTGCAGTCTTAGAAGGTACTGTTATTTTACTAAAATTTAAGATTACAAATTCAAGTGTTTTTAGATCAACTTAAATGGCAAATAGAAGGACTTGGGCAGTATAGAAAAACATTTTATGATACCCAAAATATATATAAATCATATATTTATTTTAAGTTAAAATAATAATAGTCAAAAAAAAAAATCAGTAATATAAGAAACTATATATTATTAGAGCATATCAAAAACGCAATACACAATTTAAATTTATTTTTGAAATTTTGTTTTGTTAATTTTGCAAACTATATAGGAAAATTAATGAGAAGAATTTGTTTCTGAGTTATCCACCGCTTCTGAACATCTGGTGCAAATTGTTCCCAAATGTTCCCTACTTACCCATTTGTTGCATTCCTTATAGCTTTTCTTGTCTTTTTTTTTTTCTACCCGTACTATATAACAACTTGCTGTGTGCCAAAGCTGTCTTTCTCCATTTTGTCTGTCCTTTCCCATAAAGTAATCATTATTTTGAAGAAGAGTAATTTCTTCAAAAACGAAACACTTTCTTCATGTTCTTCTACATGTTATTTTCTTCTCTGCCTCACACAAAATTTCATCTTCACATTTTCCACACATTCTTCTTCTTCTCTTTCCTGTTCAGATAACCACTTGTGCCAATCTTCTGGGTTTGAACTTCTTAATCGTTCCATTTCGAAAATCAAACTGGACAAGGAAATGCATAAATTAGCTGATAATTCAAGAAACTAAATCAAAATAATAAAAAATACAATTAAAATCGTGTAGAAATTAGAAGTATAAACTTTTTTTTTTTAATTGTAAGGCGCGTAAACATCTATGGTCATTGGCGCCCAGAGCCTTCTCAGTGCACTGCCGGCCTCCAATGTAACGTGGGTACGCTAATCACTCAGCTATTTCCTTCCTTAAAACTATAAATTTACCGCCCGTACTACAATGGTACAACAAGAACTTGTTTCTAAAATATATGTCCAACAGAAAGTCACAACAACTAGGTAAACAGCTGTTACTATTTATAGGTCAGTTGGGGAAGGTACTAAAAGATGGGCTGTGATGACGATTAATGACAAAATAAAACGATTACTTCCAATGCTAGAACCTAATGCTACAATGCTAGAACACACGAGTACTGGCGTGTTAAATGGAAGGTGGAAGAATGGAAGATGACAGCAGGCCCCTTTCAAGACGCCAACTCTCTTGAGCTTGTTGGTTATGAGAGAGCAAACTCTCAAAATTAAATGCTCTAGGCAGAGGCACGTGCATACAACAGGTCGAGGATAGATAGATAAAGGAAAGTGCCTTTCATCGGCACTTTTGGACGCAACAAAATTTCTACACCCCTAAAGTGTAATGGTATGATGGCGGCAGTGTAATTAGTAAAACAGAAAAACACTACATTTCTCCATTAATCTAGAAAAGATTTCTTCTTCTCTCCGTTTCATCAGTTTTGCAAAAACTAACATTGTCCAGCAGAGCAAGCCAAATCATTAATACAAAATTTGTTTGTTTATAACTTATACTACAAAATTATCAAAAAAAGCACATCTATCCGCTGAAAGAAGTGAAGTGTTTTTAAGTAAAGTCAGGACTAGAATTCCCCATGGGGGTGGGAAGTGGATTGGCCTTTTCTTCAGCACGACAAAGTTATACGTCAGTATAACAGTAAAGTGTCAACCAACATGAACAAGACAGTTCAGCGTTTAATGAACACACAGGCAAACTCTAGCTTACTACGAAACCCACTCACAACAATTACCTACCTCTGATACATTTTATAGTCGGCTACATTGTGGAATGTCAAACAACACCTAAAGAAACCGCTAAACATCTTTTGAAGTCGCAATGGATTTGACTTTATAGCCACTCCCCCTACAAACCATACAAAAGAACTAAAATCTTAGATAATTGGAAGGTTACAAATGTCATAAGGGTGAGGTTATGTTCTCTTTACTATGCAAAGTTCTTTATTACCAAATTTATGGAGTATAAATGTTTTAATAATTGTAGTGTATGCTTGATTTCAAAAAAGTTCCTATTAATTTTCATTGTATCGGGAAGTGCAACAGCCATTTCTTCAAAGTGGCTTACATACGATACATAAACATAAGTTGCTACAGTGGCCTTAATAAATCGCCTAAATCGCAGTGGATTTGTCTTTATCATCTATTCACATCTTCAGGGCTGATTACTTAAAATTGAGAACATTCAGTCTGTTTGGTAAACTGAAGAAAAAAAATAATTGCAAGTTCTGTGACTTTTCATGCAGTTCTTAAAGATTAAGAAATATTTTTGATTGCTCTCATAATAACAGTATATTAATAAATTATGGTAAATCGCAAGCCGAAGTAATTGTAAATCACAATTAACAGAATTAGATATATCAAGGGTTAAAAGAATACATATTTATACTTTATTATTTTGTTGTTTATTTATGTATAAACAATTCAGTTTAAATACTGAATAAATTATAGTTTTACAGGAAGAATGGGACTTTTTGAAGATGCGATCACATCGTGTATGACTTGACTTATCTTAAAGCTGATGAAGATGATGGTCGAAGACTTTAGATTGAAATTTCATTTTGAGGTTTCAAATAAAACTGGGTAATTGTATAATTAGAGTTCTAGTAACAGGTTTTTTTTAGAATTTTATAGTTTCTATAGATTGTGAATCTTTGATGGGGGGCATGAATAGCTAGTAGCATAAAGAAAATTAGAATGTTCTACATAATCATTTTAATAAGTAACAGACTGCATATCGTTCCGAATAATTATTATAATATTATTCATGTTATAAATAAGAAATTTAGACATTAAAAATAGTAACAAAAAACAAAAATTCAATTATATGAACTAAACTAGAGAGAGTTGTATAATTGTTGAAGAGCCGGATGTTTTCAGAACAGCAGTGGGGGATGCTGGGTCAGGCTAGACAAAATGGCGCCGCCTTCACCGCCACCACCTCCAGAGTATAGAAACCTTGCCGCCCCCAAACGAGCCGGGGGAGAATAGCTTTTCCCCTCCTGTCGCGTGCATGTGCCTCCTCCGCCTAGCATACACTCCACGAATTTAATCTTGTAGTTTGCCCTCCCCAAAAAACCCATCGAGCACACCAGGTTCTAGTGAGGAGTTGCCCATAGACGTGCGCGCTCTTGAAAAGGGCCTGTAGTCACATCACATTCTGTTTCAAAGTGTGGCTGGACTAGCCCAAGTTCCCCTACTTGCCACTTAAGTCGATCTAAACACTTGACCCCCAGCGACCCTGCCAGAGTATTTGCACCCTAACTCTCTCTCTTTCTTTTCCTGTTTCTCTACCTTTTCTATGCATCCATGCTCCAATTTACTTTCGTATTTCCGTCAGCTCTAATTCATAAGTGAAGATATAATAAATATTTTTATTTATTTCAAACAAACCTTAAAATATCTAGTTAATATACCAACGAAAACACCAATGAAATTGTTTTATAAGCGAAACGCATATCCCAACCTATTACTACACTTCATTTCATGAGATCCAATAAACCAGACGACTTTTCAATAAACGGTATATAAACTCAAGGACGTTTCCTTTCTTTCTAAGATATTTTTGTTATGAAAGCTTCCAGTGGCTTCAATTTATTTACAAATACACATGAACATATTGTAGAATAAAGTAAATTATTTGTAATTAGCAGCACCTACATGAAGATGGGAATTTTTAATTTAATACATCAGATATTTAATTTTGATTAATCTCTTATAAAATGAAAGACTCTATTCTTTTCATGTTTCTCTAATTTTGAGTTTTTACCGAAAAAATAAGTTTTGAACTCCCAATTCGAAAGAAAAATTATATGACTCCTTTTTTCTTTTTTTTTATGCGAATACGAAATATTCATATCACAAACTGTACAGTGCATTACTCCTTTAAATACAAAAGTAAGTTAAGAATCTTAAATTTTAATTTACCAAATTTGAATACATATATTTCAAGAAAATATTACAATTTCTTTTTCTTTAATTTAAGACGCATCAGCATGCGTCCGGATCACTGCCTCCGGACAGTGTTCTCTTGTTACAAACAACACTGTCCACCACCGGTCAGTGGGAGTCCAATACGCTAACCACCTAGCTAATCCCTCCCCTATTGCAATTTTTAAAAATGTAATTAATAGTCGTTACTTTGTATGATGATTGGATGTATGATGATTTGATTTGAGCGGGAATATCATGGAATCGACGAAATGTCAATATGCCAATCTGAAGACACAATTCTAATCATTCCAAAAAGAAACCTTATCATTTTGCATTATTTTGTAGGAGAAAAATTAAACCTAAATATAGATTTCAATAATGCATCAATCAATCTGTTTCAGATGCAGCTTCATGAAATGCAATTCATGAAAATTCTATGCAACATGGGATGAATCCGTATAAATCTAAGCTCTAGACATTAACATGTTCACAGTTGATCGAAACATCATGAATATGCAATGACTAAATTGTGTATAGTAAACTTATACGAGGTAACAATTTTATGTGCATTGATGTTTCTAAAGATATATTTTCTTCTAAAAAAATTAACGGTGGAATATATTTTAACTTTCTCTTACTCCTAGGAAGTATTGTAATCGTGTCAAATTTTCGATATCGAGTTTTCACCGGAAGTATCCGTTTTGAGGTCTCCTGAGTCCAAAAAAGTGGTTTTCAGCAAGGGTGTGTGTGTATGTGTGTGTGTATATGTGTGTGTGTGTGTGTGTGTGTGTATGTATGTATGGATGTATGTATGTATGTGTGTGACAGCATAACTCAAAAACGAAAAATCACTGAAATTTCAAACTTAATATTCCGTTTGGGTAATACCATGCGATCCGACAGTACGTTATCTGTCAAAATTTCTCTACCGGAAATACCACTTTACTCAATAGATTTTTCCCTTTTTTGCGATTTTCTCAAAAATGGCTCCAACGATTTTTTTTAAACATGGTATTCCAACTACACATACAAAGGCCTACAACTTTATTTGTAACATTTCTCCGGGAAAATTCAATTAAGGACACTTTTGAAGGAGGGTGGGGTTAGGTTTCCCTTTAAAGTGCTATTTCAGTTTATTCTCAATTCTATCATCTAAATAATTTTAATTAGAATTAAATATGTTGTCGAAATTCCGTGAAGAAAATTAGATGACCGGAAGTGCATATTTACTGAAAAGTATTTTTCAGTTTTCTGGTATTTTCTCTAAAACGAGTACAACGATTTTGTTTAAACTAAGTATGTGAACTACACATACAAAGAGCTACAACTTCTATTTGAAACATTTTCTGGGTAAAGTTGATTAGGGTGGCTAAAATTGGGGGAGGGGTGAGTTTGTTTTCCTCTGAAGTGCTATTTTAATTGTGTCAATTATATAATTTTGTCATCTACATAACAATAAATAGGATTAAATATGTTGCTAATATTTCTAGTTCGGTTAACCGGAAGTAAGTTTCTACTAAACAGTTTTTTTAGTTTTCTTCGTAAAAATACCAACGAATTTCATTAAATTTGGAACTTTTTTCGAGAAATTCATTTAAAGAAGTTTTGGAAGGTGGAGGAGGTTATGTTTTCCTCACCAACAAGTCATTTTATTAAGTTTAGATTCTTCCATTGATATAAAATTGAAGACGAACATTTAGTAAAAATTATACGTTAAGAAATTTTGTCAATTACAATTTTATTACCTGCAGTAAGAGAAAATCTGTGAGTGTTTCACACCAGATTTTTTTGTATTAAACTAAAGATCTATAAATGTGTGAAAGGAATTTGATTTCGGTCCCATGTGTCTAAGTTTGGTATAATGGTTTGTACATTCTGTGTCATCTACATTAGATAAAAACGGTGGTTGGGTGTGTTGAGAAGAAGGGTAAGAGATATAGTTTGTCTGCCGGTGTTGAGTATTAGAACTGTCAGTGAAAGTGTGGTTGATTTCACTTCCCCTATGGGAATGATGAGTGGCATTCGATGAGCTTGCTTTGATCTCACCTTGGTGATACTTATATTTTGTTTCGTCCGCCAAATTTCCTTCCTAATTTTATAGGGCAGTTTTCATGAATGATAAAACAATTCCAAATACCTCTGGGGTATACAAGAAATTTTATAAAACACAATCATTTTAAAATGCAATTTCTAAGAAAATTTTAAATAATATTTTACTGCATTATAAAAATTTGAGAACCCATTGGTCACCTCCTAACTAATTAGTAATTTCCTAATCTCAGTAGTGGGAAGTGGATTAGCCATTTTCTGAAATCGTTGCGTCCTTGCAGATACTTCCAGGTTAACACATGAACAATACTTAAACTGATACTCCCAAAGTACATATAAGTCTGAAGAGAAAAGTTAATGGGCAGCGAGTTGGATTTAGTGTACCCACGTCAAACTTTAACTCACACATTCCAAACGACTACACTTCCTGAATATGTGGATAGGTCCGCAATGCTGGGATAAATCTGGGATTTTATCCGTCGAAGCATGCAAGCTTACACACTCATGTGTAAACTGAATTTGCTCTGTGCAAGCCTGTGTTATCGCACTTGTGAAACCGGTCGATGACCACAAAATGAAGCAGGCTATCACAGAAAATGTCTTGATGCTCTTAATTTCAACACATTTTCAAGGAACTTATAGATATGATATATTGTACGTTCAACAGGTATATTATGAAACAGATTTGTAAATTCAGAATCAGCATAATTTTCTACAGAAATAGCCTGTATAATGGACACTTTATAAATATATGTATTAAAGGTTTCAGGTTCGTTTAAATTACAAAAGGAACTGGAAGGTCTCGAACGAGCCCCCTTTCTTTCAGACCATAGGATCATTGTGTTTGATCTAGAGGGGCTCAGTGACGGGGAGACTGATTGAAGCAACCCCAGACGAGCAAATTGGGACTAACTATTGGCGCTGTGTCGTATAAGGCGCCACAGTGTTGGCTGGAGCTGGAGCATTATTTGTAAGAGGTTATTGCGGCAATCATAGGCGCCTTTGAGGATAGCTACCCCGCTAGCAGATTACATTGTAGTAAGGATGCCCCTTGGTGGAGCAAAGGGCTGGCAAGGCTGAGGTCTCAGGTGCGGAAGCTCTATAATAGGGCTAAGCGCATAGGAGACTGGCAAAGCTACAACTTGGGGCTTACTACCTACAACAAAGAAATAAGAAAGCAGAGAGGAGTAGCTTCAGGAAATTTTATGGGGACATTGGCTCCCTGCCTGTGGCTGCCAGATTGCATAAAGCAATGGCCAAGCATGGCATGGGAGCTCATATGTCCTCAGGAAACCTGATGGCAGTTATAAGCAAGATGGAGAGCAGAGGGCCCATATCCTGCTAGATACCCACTTCCCGGAGAGTTTACCGTGGGAAGATGTATTGGAAGTAATGAAACCGGGCAGGCCTGGCAGGGCAGATTTCCCGCCCTTCACCAGAGGGGCATGGCGGAGATCCTCCCACACCTGGTTCGGGTGACTCGAAGTAGTCTGGCACTCGGCTATATACCGGGGCCATGGAGGAGGGCGAGAGTGGTGTTCATCCCGAAAACCGGGAATAGGGACTCCACCTTACCTAAATCCTTCAGGCCTATTTGCCTTACGTCTTTTCTTCTTAAGGCAATGGAAAAGGCCTTGGATAGCTATATAAGAACAGAGATCCTGGAGAGGGTGCCTTTGCACCCGCGACAGCATGCATACTGAGCGGGAAGATCAACGGACACCCGCTCTGTATGAGCTGAGAGTGCGATCCAGGAATCTCTAGATGTTAAGGAAACGGTCATTTGCGTTTTTCTTGACATAGAGGGCGCTTTTGACAACACCTCCTATGAGGCTGTCAGTAGGACCCTGATTAAACGGGGAATGGAAGGCACATGGCGAGGTGGATAAATGAGATGTTGTCCACACGAACAGTGGAGACAATGGTGGGACAACGAACCATTAGAGTCAGCACGACTAGAGGCTGTCCCCAAGGTGGGGTTTTGTCACCCCCTCATATGGAGCCTATAGTAGACGAACTCCTCTGCAAATTGACGGATCTCGACATCTCCTGTCAGGGTTATGCCGACGATATTGTCATAATTGCTAGAGGCAAGTTCGAAGAAACCCTATGCGAAATATTACAAAGGGGTTAGATATCACCAATAGATGGTGCCTTTCACGGTAGGGAATTAAGTCAACAAAACCACGATAGACCCTTTTACAATGCGAAGGGCTCTCCCACATATGAAAAGCATCCAGTCGACTTAGAGTGGAAGAAGGAAGTTAAATTTCTTGGAGTAACTCTTGATAGTAAGCTCCAATGGAATAGGCATGTTGAATTAACTGCCAGTAAGGCTACTTGCAGGTGTGTAAGAGGGTGGCGGGCAAGTCCTGGGGATGTCCTCCTCGCATCCTTATCTGGATGTACACCATGATGGTGAGACTTATCATCACCTACGGCGCAGTAGCGTGGTATAGCAGAACAAAGCTCGAGAAGGTCAAGAAGATTCTGACAAAGTACAGCGCCTTGCGTGCCTATGCACGATGGGAGCAATGAGGACGTGTCCCACAGCCGGGATTGAGGTCATTCTCAATCTCACACCGCTCCACCTTGTGGTGGAAAGGGTGGCGAAGAGAGCCCTCCTCAGAATCTGTCGGGAGGGCGTGGGGGGACATGGGCTAAGCTCTAGGGAGCGGACGTTTCCTTCTGTCGGCTCCCTCCCCTGGAACCTTCCTAGAGGTAGTATGAGAAAGAAAGAGATAGTATGAATAACGAAAGATAGTTTCGTTAGACCTATACGAAAAGGGAGTGGAGCGAAGGATCCGCCCGGCTAGTATTAGCAAGTATGCCACTAAGTAGTATACAGATGGGTCTAAGACCCTCGAAGGAACCGGGGTAGGAGTGTTTGGGCCTAGGACCAAACACTCGGAACCCATGGGTAGGTTTCCTAGCATCTTCCAGGCGAAAATTCACGCTATTGGATTTGCGTTCAGTTGAACCTTGACAGAGGATATCGGAATCAGGAGATAGTTATCCTATCCGATTGTCAGGCGGCCATTATGGTATCAGTTCTAAAATGTTATGGGAATGCCTAGGTAAGCTCAATGACCTAGGCAGAAGAAATAAAGTTTACCCTATATTGGGTGCTGGGATATGTCGGAGTGGAAGGCAATGAGGCAGCCGACACCCTGGCAAAAGAAGGCGCTATATCTCCTCTCATTGGTCCAGAGCCCTTTTCTGGAGTCAGCGACTAAGTACTCTTAGAAGAAATCAAGAAGGAGAAGGTGGTGAAAAGAGCTCGTCTATGGAACATCATCCCGGGACTGAGCCAGACCAAGGTCTGTCTGGGTGGTTATAACCAGGAAAGGTCGAAAGCCTGCATCAGCCTGAGTAAGGACAGGATCCGTATTCTTACGGGATTCCTTACGGGGCATTGCAGACTCAGGGGACATCTGACGTAGCTTGGCCTAGATGTGATGGCACATGCAGATTCTGTGGAGAGATGGAGGAAACTCCAATACATCTCCTCACAGACTGTGATGCCGTCATTCAAAGAAGATTTTAGTAGTCTGGGCCGTTACGAGATAGGAGAGGAGGAAATACCCACCCTAGAACCTTCCAGGATTTTGGGATTCCTTAGGGAGCTCAACCTGGAGAGGGTGCTGTAGATGAGCCAGCTCATCCTTGGCACCAGAGGTGGTACAATAGATCAAAATAATAGTCGCAGTACAGAACCCTCAAAAAAAAAAAAAAAAAAAAGACTGAAATAAATACGTTTTAGACTTCCAGGAGTTAGATTTTTCCGTTACAAAGAATATTTATCGCTGTTCCCATTGCTGTATTCGCTTTGGTGATCGAGGAAGATACAGTATCAGTAAATTGCCCAGACCGAGAAAAAGTTATACCTAAGTAGTCAAATTGTTTTACTTTTTCTATTTCTTGATTATTAAAATAAAATTTCCTTTTTTTTTGGGTTCCCTTCCTAAATCTAATTTTAGAATTCACCGCTAACATTCACTGTTAATTCATTATTTACACAATAGAGATATAGTAGGTCCAGCTTCTTTTTAATGTCTGAATATGAGTCACCCATGATAACTAGATCGTCAGCATATCCTAGTGAAATAATATCGTGGTTATTATCGATTTTTATTCCGGTGGCACCACTGTTCCTAAAAAATTCCTCTATATTGCCAATGAATAGGTTGAAAAGTAACGGGCTTAAAATTTCCGCTGGGATTACGCCTCGGGAAATTTTCAGTTGAGAAGTGAGACTGTTGTTACTTTTAATTGTTACCTTAGACATGCTATAAATTGTTTGAATTATTCTAAACATTTTACCGAAAAATCCGAGTTGCTTTAGTTTAGTCCTCAGAATATGATCATTTAAGGAATCAAAGGCTTGCTTAAAGTCTATAAATAACAAATAAAGACTCTTTTTTCGTAGGCCAAAATGAATATTTATTATAGAGTTTAAAATAAAAACTTCATCCAAGGACCCTTTATTTCTTCTGAACCCATTCTGACTCTCTGGTAGAGAATTATTAATTTCCGAAAACTCATACGGAAAAATATTTGTGTAAACAACTTAGCTATACAGTTAACTAAACCTATGCCTCTGTAATTTTCAACCAATGACTTATCTTCTTTTTTATGCATAAACATAACAACTTCTGTCCATTTCTTAGGAATTATTTCTGTTTCCAAAACTTTATTAAACAAAACTTCTAAAAACAACAACCAGTTTTCAGGTAAGCATTTATAAAAATCATATGATATTTCATCTAGGCCTGCCGATTTCCCTGCTTTTGATTTTATAATCGACTGTAAGATTTCAGATTTTATAATGTTGATCTAGAAAAGGATGACACACATCAGAATAATATACAGTGGCTAAATTTTTAATTGGAAATTGTAGGCGGAGATAATCGTCCCATTCTTTAATAGGAATGGTATTAGTGCCATTTATATTTTTAAATTTTATTTGTTTACCGTTTGACAAAAAGACTTAATATAAAGTAATCAAGTTATTATACTCTTGTTTTTTGGCTTTAAGTAAGTTTCTATAAGTATGCTTTTCTTTAAGATACAAATATAATATTTCAGTATCATATTTAGTTTTCTTAACATTTTTATACAGTATTCTAAGTTTTTCCTACTATTAAAACAATCAAAATCAAACCAAGGCTTCTTGAATTTTCTATTATAATTGTTATTGACACAAATTGATCTATTTTTAGACATATTCAGTGACAAAGCAATATCTTTCATTGTTTTATTAAATAATCGTTAATATCATTCGGGTTTTTGTCTTCGAAGACATAAGCTATATTCCTAGAATTACTCTTGGAATCATGAAAAAATTTGGCGAGAGTAGGATTCCATTTGATTACCTTTTCAAAAATTTGAACATCTGGCTTACTTTTCTGGGGTGATACCAAATGACAATCAAGTAACAAAACGAAAAGTAATAAACCATGTTTTGCGTGGGGGGGTCTCTCCTTGGCAAAACTGCTGGCAATATAGTCTCTGCATTGTATCTAGTGTTTAGGTTAGAATAGTTAGATGTAAGTTAGTATAGGTGTAGGTTAAGTATAATTAATAGTAGAGTATAATAGTAAGTAAAGATAGTTTAGATGTAGTAGTAGTGTTAAGGATTAGGCTAGGCATACATTTTGATTAGATCACCTGGATCCTGGACTAGGTGACAGAGCTACTGATCGTCGTCAATAGGTTGGCGGAAGAAGACACCAGCAGCAGCAGCGTCGCGGGAGAGAGCCCTAAGTGCGCATGCGCGCAAGAGGTAAAAAGAAGAGGAGGTCCGGACGAGTGGAGGAGAAATCAGTGTGTGCGAGAGCCCTCAAGTAGTGATGGGCAAAACGACTCCGCCATCGGATTCGTGGGATTTGAATCGGTTCCAGGATCGGAACCGACTCCATAAACTCGTTCCACGGTTCCTTTTCCTTCAGGGTTTTATTAAATTTTTTATATGTAATTAACTTCATCAGTTAGTAAAAAATTGCATTGTTTGCTAATAAACACACAGTACACTAATAATTAGCAATTATATATATGTGATTCCAGTTATAATGGTAATTTCTAATGGTAGTGTGTAGTAAAAAAAGCTGGTCCCGGCTCTCATGTTAGAAACAGATTTTGTATGTTAAAAGAAAAATAATCTATTAAATATTAAAATATTTATATAATTGATTATACCAAAAAGTAATCATGCACTTGTGCATTCAATTTAAAATTTAATCATTTATTGATTGAATTAATTTTTTAATCTAATTTAATCAATTCAATTTTGAATTGTTTAATTTTTAGTTGTGGAAAACTGATCTGTTGATTAAAAATTTAATTTTTAGTTACAACTAAAACAAATTTTACTATTGAATTAATAAGTAAAGTTTGGGCGATTAAATTTTTAATTTTAGTTATGACCAATGATAGTTTTTTAAATTTGATTTCTTATTTGATCGTTTGTAACTTAACACTGGCTCCAGCTCGGACTCTTGACCAGTAACTGAAATCTGAAAACTGATTAATATTTTTAGTCTCCTCTACCTTCCATAACCACTTCTCATGCCTTTAGAAATATTTTTTCATGAAATGAAACTTCATGTATCTCATTCATTTGTTATATATTTTTTTAGAGTGATTGTAACTTTTTTTTATTATTTTTCTGATTAACATTTTCGAGTTCTTTCAAATAAACCTTGTAGAATATTTAAAAAATATAATATATAAACGTAGAGAGCGATCTGGTGTTAGTAAAGTGAAGATGGATTCAGTTACAGGCACCGTTGCCTTTGGAACGAGTTCGTGGAGTCGGTTCCATTTCAAGCGTTTCTATTGGCTAGATTCAGTGATTTGATTTATTCGTTCACTCCGGAACCAAATAATCTGAATCAACTCCGGTTTCGGGTCCAGACGGTTCCAGGGATTCAACCAATGAGAGTGCCCAGATTGGAGTCAGATTCAGAAAGACGTTCCAAGTTCACTGCTGCCTGTAACTGAATCCATCTTCCCTTTTCTAACTCCAGATAGCTCTCTATATGTATATATTTAGAAAAAATATTATTAAGTTGAACATAATTTTTTGTCGAAATATAATTTATGCTTCTATGCAATGGAAATAATTCAGTATTAGTGTATACTGGTTATTCAATCTATGAAATATTGACCGTAAAAAATTATACTAGGAATTCACTCCCACCGCCCAACCATCTGTATTTTAAGCTCACCAGGATTGTTAGTATGGTTTGAGGTTACAAAATATTAAGTTAGAATCCTGTCACGGTTCTTTCAACATGCAACTCAGTTTAATACTTAATTTTCGTGCTATACCTGCCTTAATTTAATTTTAAATAAAAAAAAATTCATTTAATTTTGCTGGAATCAGTTTATTTAAAATTAGGGATTTGAATCAACTCGTTCCGCTACTGGATGAAATATTGACCGTAAAAAATTATACTAGGAATTCACTCCCACCGCCCAACATCTGTATTTTAAGCTTACCAGGATTGTTAGTATGGTTTGAGGTTACAAAATATTAAGTTAGAATCCTGTCACGGTTCTTTCAACATGCAACTCAGTTTAATACTTAATTTTCGTGCTATACCTGCCTTAATTTAATTTTAAATAAAAAAAATTTCATTTAATTTTGCTGGAATCAGTTTATTTAAAAATAGGGATTTGAATCAACTCGTTCCGCTACTGGATTCGTTCCAGTGAACCGACTCCGCTCGAACTGTCCCGTCACTACTCTCAAGGTGTGTGAGGCGAAAAAGAGGAAAAGATCGTTTTATTTGAATTTTACCACCAATTCATCAGGGCTGTGAAACAGCAAGCGGCGTAGCCGGATTGTACGTGGAAAAAAAAAGAAGCAGGAAGGAGCACCATCAGACAGGTGCCTGTGTATGTGTGTTCTAAACTAACAAATTAACCCCCCACATTCTCCACTGAGCTGCCACAAAATTTGTTCCCTTATAGAGAAATAAGGGTAACAATTTGGCGCCCAACGTGGGGCCCCTTTCAAGATACAAGTAATTTTGGACTTTCTTGTAAGGTAATACATATTTGGTCAAAAAAAAAAATGTATTGGGAAGTAAAGATATTAAAGTTACCTTTTTTTCAGTTAATACAGTATTAAGAGTGTACAGTACCTTTTATAATTTTACTCCCTCATTTATGGATCTGACGAAATAATATTATATAATCGATAATAGTTATAATAAAGAATAATATTGGGTATTATTATAATTAATTGATTTTAATTGATTCAATTATAATAATTGATATTGAATATTATTAATTTATAAGTAACAATAATAAATATTAATTTATAATCAAATCTATAAATGATAAATAGATTATGGAATAATAATATTTCGTTCAATAAATATTATAGAAAGGCTCGTGGTTAAGGGTTTTCCCACATACAATAATTCTAAATAAGAATATTGCATATAAATATTTCAAGGTAAGGATTCGAAATTAAAAGAAAGGTAAGAGAAAGAAAAAAAAAGAGAGATAGGTTTCCTTCTTTCCTGACAACTAACAATCACACACACACACACATACATATACACACACATACACACACACACACATACACAAACTGTCATTAAGTTTATGCATAGACTCTTTACTTCCACACTACATAGCACTACTATCTGGTTAAAGATGGATATTTACCGGCTCTTGAAAGATGAAGTACAGTATGAACTTCACATTCGAGGATTGAACTCGGAAGGCAGCTGTGCCGATCTGCGTAGGAGACTACAAGGGGCACTATCAAAGAGTGTTCCTATTGACACAGATATTGTAGAGTCTCTAGACATTAAAAATGAACTTGAGATAAGCCGCAAGAAATTAGAATTTCTAAAGCAGGCTATGGCAGATTTGGCAGAGGATTTAGAGCTGACAGATTGTAAACGGTTAGATGCTCGGTTGTGGCATCTTTACGGCAGGCTCAACCGACTTCAGGGAACAGGGTTAGAAGAAAGGCAACTCAAAGAGCTAAGTATGGAGGTAAAAGACCTTTGGGATGAGTTGCAGGAACGTTTCCCAGGAACGTCGAGTACCAGAGCTGGTGGCGCTGATAAGGGGAGTGCATCCGAAGAAACAGCTGCAAATCCCAAGTTGGTAAAAAGATTGTCGACCCCTCCTAGATCTCCAGTAGAGACGGCGGAACGTAGATTGCTTGATGAACTGTTGGAAGATATGTCTATAAGAAGGCCAACTCTTCTGGATCAGACCGCACAGGCCAGACCAGCATATCCCCAACCAACAAGGGACCCGAAATTGTATAAGTGGAATCTCACTTTCTCGGGCGAGGGTCCAGAACACTCTTTAGGTCATTTCTTGGACGAAGTGGAGGAAAGGATGAGTGCCAGGGGTCTTACAAAAGAAGATTTGTTCCGAGGGGCATCCGATTTGCTCTCAGGCACTGCCAAAATTTGGTATAGGGCAAATAGAGACAAGTTTCGATCCTGGGACGATTTAGTACGACACCTCAGGAAGGGATTTCAAGACCCGGATTACGACGATCGACTATCCAAGAAATTAGACGAAGGACTCAGGGCTCAGATGAGCCTCCTCATATCTATATAGCGAAGATGAAAGGTCTTTTTGGCCGTTTGAGCGAGCCGCTTTCAGAGGCTCAAAAGCTTAAGATCGTTGAGCGCAACATCAAGAGGGAACACTTACGTTCTTGGCGCAGGCTACGTACAATACCTTAGAGGAGCTGGAAACATTCTTATGCCGTCTCGAATCATGGACTCGGCGAGCAGACATGTATAGAGAGCCTCCCATCAAGGGACTCTTGGAGCCGGAGTTGAGCCACCGAAAAGGAAAAACAAGTGTACCATTGTCCACTGCTGAAGCGATCCCCAGCGGCTCTCAAAGGGCGAAGACACCCAAACCTGATGGGACTAAATCCATTACTTGCTGGAACTGCGGCGTGAAAGGCCATCGATTCCGATCATGTCAAGCGGCAAAGGCCGTCTTCTGCGAGGGATGCGGCAAAAGAAGGGTGAGGAAGGAGGACTGTTTCCGCTGTAATCATCCAGGAAGGGAAACGGGCCTAGGAGAACGGAGGCGCCGAGTAACCCCAAAGTTCATATCTCTCGAAGAGTGGCAAGACTGGCTGCATCTTGTGGGCAACTTTATGAGAGGTCAGTCAGAAGACCTAAATGAATTAAGGAATCGGAAGGTAGACATCCGCCCCCACATACGACTAAAAATATTTGGCAGACAGGTGATTGCTCTTTTAGATTCAGGAGCCTCTCGGTCGTTTATGTGTATAGAGTGTTGGGAGAAGTTGTCGTTGCCAAAGTGGAAGAATCTCAGCCTAAGAATGTGACAGTAGCCACTGCGGATGGATCCAGGATGCCAGTAGAAGGAATGATCGAACTACCAGTGGAGTTGGAGGGGAAAGTCAAGTTAGTCCAATTTTTAATCCTAGGCCGCCTTTCAAGTCCGCCTAGGAAGTGATCTTGGGCGTGGATTTTTGGGAAAAGATGGGCTTGCTACCTGACATCGCCAAGGGAAGGTGGAAGTTCTCCGAGGAAAGTGATGAAAGCTACCACGCCCTAGCTGCCCTACTATGTGAAGAAAACCTTACGGCAGATGAACAAGCGCAGTTAGACCAACTGCTTAATAAATGGCGTGCTAGGCAACCTACTAAGTTGGGAATAACCAGTAAAGTGGAACATGTCATCGACACCGGAGACAGTCGCCCTTTAAAGCAGAGATATTACCCCGTATCTCCACACATTCAGGCTGTAATGGATAAGGAGTTAGAGGAGATGCTCGCACAAGGGATCGTGGAACCCTCCAAGAGTGCCTGGTCATCACCCGTAGTCCTGGTCAAAAAGCCGGATGGGTCAGTGCGGTTTTGCGTAGACTACCGAAAACTCAATCAGGTTACCAAGAGGGATGCGTATCCTCTCCCTTATGTTACGAATATCCTGGATAGGCTCAGAGATGCAAAATTTCTCTCAACCATCGACATAAAGAGTACGTACTGGCAGGTAGCCGTGGCAGAAGAATCGCGGGAGAAGACAGCATTCACAGTCCCGAACAGAGGGCTCTTTCAGTTTAAACGGATGCCTTTCGGGCTCCACAATGCACCAGCTACCTGGCAGCGTCTAATTGATGAAATTTTGAAGGCAGATCTGGAACCCTACGTCTTTGTTTACCTGGACGACGTGATTGTAGTGTCGCCGGACTTTAATACCCATCTACATGCGCTGAATTCGGTTTTGGAACGACTATCGGAGGCCAATTTATCTTTGAATTGGGAGAAGTCCAAGTTTTGCCGACCAGAACTGCGGTACCTGGGATACGTAGTGAATAGTCAGGGTCTCCAAGTAGATCCTGAGAGATAGAGTCCATCATGAAGTTCCCTACACCGTCCACCGTTAAGCAAGTAAGACAATTCATTGGACTTGCTTCATGGTACCGCCGATTTGTGCCTCATTTCTCTACCCTGATCGCTCCGTTATCTGCTCTTACGAAGAAGAAGCAACGGTGGGTTTGGACGAGCGAACATGATGAGGCCATGACTACCTTAAAAGAAAAGTTAGTTTCTGCACCTGTTCTGAGCTGCCCGGATTATTCAAAACCGTTCTTTGTTCAAACGGACGCGTCTAAAACAGGGTTAGGAGCCATCTTATACCAGGCCCACGAGGAGGGAGAAAAACCAGTTGCATATGCAAGGAGGGCTCTCAATTCGGCGGAAAGAAAATATTCTGTGACGGAGCAAGAGTGCCTTGCGGTATTGTGGGCTGTCCAAAAATTCCGACCTTACTTGGAAGGGACGAGCTTTACCGTGGTTACTGATCACCAAGCGTTAAAGTGGCTTCACAATTTCAAGGATCCCCAAGGACGTCTAGCCCGATGGGCCCTAAGCCTACAGGAGTATGACTTTGAGATCCAACACAGACCAGGAAGTCAAAACGCGGCTGCAGATGCCCTATCACGAGCGTTTGAAGAAGAGCTTGCATCACTCTCGCTATCTTTTGATAGTCTGGATGCCTGGTATGAAGGAATGCTGGGAAAAGTAGAGAAGGATCCTGGTAAATACCCACGGTGGAGAACAGAAGGAAGGCAATTGTGGAAGGAAGCAATGGATTCTAAAACAAGACGAGACCCAAGTCGGAGATGGAAGTTGGTGGTTCCTAAAGCTCAAAGGGAAGGAGTCTTAAAGGAATATCATGACAGCCCTTTGCCAGGACATTTTGGAACATATAAAACACTCCAACGAATAAGGGATATTTATTATTGGCCAGGCATGGCATCAGACGTGGCAAAATATATCAGAGAATGTGAGACTTGCCTAGCAACTAAACCACTCCAGCAAGCACCCGCAGGGCTGATGGGAAAGCAGCGTAAGGTGTCCAAGCCTTGGCAGATGATATCGACGGATATAATGGGACCACTCCCTCTTTCCTCCACGAGAAACCGGTTTATCGTAACGTTTACGGATTACTTTACAAAATACACCGTAATGAGAGCGTTGAGGACGGCAACAGCAGGCGCGGTTGCAAGGACTCTGGAAGAGGAGGTATTTCTTATGTTCGGCGTACCACAATTGGTCATTTGTGACAATGGACCACAATTCAGGAGCGAAGTGTTCCGCAAGAAAATAAAAGAGTATGGGGTTAAGATCTTATATACACCTCACTATCATCCTCAGGCGAACCCCGCAGAGCGCCCAAACCGCGTGATTAAGACGATGCTAGCCGCCTATGTTAAAGATAATCACCGCAAATGGGATGGACAAATGGCCAAGTTGGAGTTTGCCATGAAGACGGCGGTGCACGAAGTGACGGGGTACACTCCTGCGTTCCTAAATTTTGGTAGAGAGCTTTCGAGATCCGGACAATCATATCCAGTAGTAGAATTTTCGGGGGAGGTACCTGAAATTGAGGACCGCAGAGAATACGCCAGAAAAATGGAAGAGCTAACGAAGACTCAAGAAGAAGTGGAGTTACGTTTATCTAAAGCGTATGAGCGAGCCAAGAATACATATAATCTTCGTCGGCGCCCACAGCAATTTGCACCGGGAGACTTGGTATGGAGAAAGAGCCATGCTCAGTCTGACGCCGCGGCGTACTTCTCAAACAAACTGGCACCGAAAGTTATTAAATGTAGCATTAGACGAAGGATAGGAAACCTGTCTTATGAACTAGAGGACATGGAGGGAACGCACATAGGTACCTGGCACACCAAAGATCTGAAACCGGCACCTTCCTAAACTCCATTCCTCTACTCCAAATACACTCATGTGTATTTCCTTTTCCCGAGGGAGAGGGGGGAATTGTTACGAGTAAGAAAACGAAAAGTAATAAACCATGTTTTGCGTGGGGGGTCTCTCCTTGGCGAAACTGCTGGCAATATAGTCTCTGCATTGTATCTAGTGTTTAGGTTAGAATAGTTAGATGTAAGTTAGTATAGGTGTAGGTTAAGTATAATTAATAGTAGAGTATAATAGTAAGTAAAGATAGTTTAGATGTAGTAGTAGAGTTAAGGATTAGGTTAGGCATACATTTTGATTAGATCACCTGGACTAGGTGACAGAGCTACTGATCGTCGTCAATAGGTAGGCGGAAGAAGACACCAGCAGCAGCAGCGTCGCGGGAGAGAGCCCTAAGTGCGCATGCGCGCAAGAGGCAAAAAGAAGAGGAGGTCCGGACGAGTGGAGGAGAAATCAGTGTGTGCGAGAGCCCTCAAGGTGTGTGAGGCGAAAAAGAGGAAAAGGTCGTTTTATTTGAATTTTACCACCAATTCATCAGGGCTGTGAACAGCAAGCGGCGTAGCCGGATTGTACGTGGAAAAAAAAGAAGCAGGAAGGAGCACCATCAGACAGGTGCCTGTGTATCTGTGTTCTAAACAAAAAAATTAACATTGGTTGCGGTTACGACACCGAACTAATAACTTACCCCCAGGCCTGGGTTAAAAGGAAAAAAAAAAAGAAAATCTTTTTTTTTATATTTATACGTTTATTAGCTATGTATTTTTGTTTGTTTGTTTGTTATTATTAAGGTGAATTTCGTTATTATTAGGATCATTATTATTTCGTTGCAGTTTTGCTTCATTTAGTATTTCTTTTTTTTTAAGATTTATTTTAGCAGTTTATTATTTTCAGTAAATTATTACTTATTACCACGCAATTTTATTAATTTAATTTCTTTCTTTTGTGGCCGTATAGGTCAACAATATGTGTTATAGTTGAAATTCACTAATTAAGGTTATAACATTTATTTTATCTTTCTTTTGTGTTTTCTAACCAGTGTAAATAGAAGAAAAAATCATTTAATTATATGTTTGTAACCAGCAGTAAATAAGTATTGATTCCTCATTCCTGTTTCCCTATGTTTGATTTTTTCATTGAGACAAGAAACACATATATGTAGCCAAGGTGAGACCTGCCAGCAAGTAACCGGATAGCTAAGTGGTTAGCATACTGGGCTGGTAAGTAGAGCGTTGTAGGTTCGATTCACGCCTCAGCCACTAGTTTTTTTCCCATTTAATTTATTTAGAATCTTACTTTTTATCACTCTTTTCCCTTCTCTATTTTATTTTTCCTTTTCCGTTTTCTTTTTTTTTTTTAATTTTTACTATTATTTTTTATTTATATTCATATATACATATATTTTTCTTTTTCCGATTATTAATCCTCATACCGCATTATTTCCTGAACCCCCCATTCTCCACTGAGCTGCCACAAAATTTGTTCTCTTATAGAGAAATAAGGGTAACAACTCAACCGGAAAGTGGTCAGAATTCGTTATCATCTCAAGTATTTTTAAATCTCGAATATATGGTAGACTGTTAATGTCTGCCCATACTAAATCAGTGATTGATTTACCACCAGATGCTACATAGTCAAGTGTGCGGGATGATTATTAACTGTTCTTCCGTTAAGCAAAATAAACGATTCTTCATCAGACAAATTTAACAATGTAGCACCCCTTTTTGAATGTACATGATCTAGACTAATTCTATGTATTAATACTTGGGAATGGGAAGTAAACTCTTTAATATTCTGATCCATAATACCAATTCTACAATTGAAATCGCCCCCTATTATAAAGACGTAATCAGTATAAATTATTTTTTATACTCTCTAGAATTTCAAGAAAACTTGTTGATATGCGGGGAAGGTTATCAAAACGAAGAGCATAGCTCAGAAAGTTCAAACTTGACATTCCGTTAAGATATCACCATTGGATCCAGTAAGGTGTCTGTCGTTTTCCTCTTAAGTGCTACTTTAGTTTATTATAAAGTTCTATTGTTTAAATAATATTAATCAGAATTAAATATGTTGACAAAATTCTTCCGTGTTTGAAGAAAATCTGTTTACCGGAAGAGTCCCTGTTTTTCCAGTTTTTTGCAATTTTTAAGTATAAAGCTTGAATTTATATTAGTAACAAATATTATATGATTAGGATTAAATGTCCAAAAATATTTAATTAATATAATAATACATGGAGAGTTATCTCAAATAAGTGAGAATGAAAGTGGTTTGCTTTTTTCAACTTTTAATTACTGAAAGCATTAGAATAGACCGTATCACTTTTGAGCACAATTAAATACGCGCAATGCGTGACATTGAATTAACAAAAACTTCGAAGCAAAAAGGGATAGTGTGAGAGAGAATTAAAAACCCCTACTTAGAGACTGCTTTTTAAAAGTAGTGTTTGTCTATTTAGTATTTAGTTCAAAGTTTCCAGTAACGGCTATCTATTAAGCTACACACTATCCTCCCACGATCAATTTTTTGTTTTTTTGGAAATTTAAATTAAAAGAGTGAGAGAGAGAGTGGAGCGGGCGTGCGTCAGGATAAGGGCAAGCAAGGCCAGATAAGGTGGACTATAGGCCGGCTTGTTGCAGAGATATGGCCATCTATGATTTATATTTATTAAGTTCCGAACACGCAGGGTGAGCGAGGGAACTGTTCTCCATGTCTCTCTCCGACCTAAATCAAATTGTATGCCTTGGTTACAGTTCACCCTCACAAATATATCATCATTGTCAACAGCGTACCAGCAGACATCAATATTTTATTTATGGTTATATCAACCTAAGAAATGTCAAATTCTTTTCATTTGCATCTGGATGATAAGCAGATAGGATAGTTAATAGTTTTCTGGAAATCAATCTCCAAGATAAGAAGCTTGGCAGTTGTCAACATGCTAGAGAAAAGCCAAATAGGTTTCCTGCGAATAAATTTCTTTTGTAGCTCAGTTTTAAAAATTCGAGAATATCAGATGGAATTTGAAGTAGTAAATTTATTTAATAAATTACTGGTAACATCGTAATTGTTGATTCTGCGAGGTTTAGTTTTCAATATTTCCTATAACTATTCATATTTGCCATGCTATAAAACAAACTCCCATTCACACAATTTCCGAGTAAGCACTTCTTAGAGTTTCTAAAAAAGAAATTCCTTGTCTTAGGTTAGGAGCAATGTAGACGTAGAAAGAATAATTGAATCATCTTTCACGGTAGTGTCGCCTCTAATGCTGAAACGATGTTTCATTTGGCGCCAGTGACCATAGATATTGACGCGCCTTAAATTAAAAAAAAGAAAAGTTTCATTGTTTTCAACCCGAAAACCCAACTGTTTTCAATACGAAGTTTTTTTTACTTTATTTCTCAAAAGTTTAATTGAAACTTGTAACGGATTTTGATCAATAATTCTTGTCGGAAATAGCAAAAAGGAACTTATTGTTTTAACTTTGAAGTTGCATGTTAAATTAGGCCAATCGAAATCTCTAATGGAAAGTTGGCCGGCCGCTTCTAAGGCGGGACCTCGGTGTCCTCAGCCTAATCTTCATACAGAAATCATCCGATTCAATACTGATAAATGATAATGTCCGACCTGCACTCACAGACTTATAGCTAGCAGTTATGATAATTATGTACGCAACTATCTATTCCTCTCAAAAGATTTCTCAATTTTCTTTCGCAAAAACTGTAAGGGTTTGAAAGTTTTACTTAGCTGAACATATTAAGCTAGGGCTTAGGTCTAACTTTTTCTTTCCAAATTTAGAATATAATTGTTCTATGCTCATCGTTAGTTAGAATTTTATACAAGAAATCTATTAAATTGCTATTGAAATACAAAATTAAAAATTCTGAAAAAAGGTAAAACATTCTTTAAATATTTTAAGTTCACAGTTAGTAGTTTAAGCAAACCATAAGGAATTAAAAAAACGAAAAATGTTTGTGAGTATCAAAGTTGAATCGTTAAATAATAATATGTTTTCAATAAATGTACAGTTCAATGCAATACTCTATAATTCTTATAAATAACTTTTTTCTGCAGTCGATGAATAATGTGACGATTATTACACCAATATTTTATTAATTTCTTTCTCTCACTAGTGTGAAAGTAACATTACTCAACTCTACTTAGCCCACAAGATAGTAAGCGAAAACAAATCCCAGATACAGCGGATTCGAGGTTATATCAAACGGAACAGGTTATAGAGAGGGGTTATTTGGCTTGAATAAGAATACATTCTCAGTATTTGCAGCTTATCAATTTTTTTTTTCTTATATTCATATGTAAATTAAGAATCAATTTAATATCGCTGCAGCAAAATTAGTGTTCAACTCGTGAGCAAGTATTTTTTACAACTCTCGTCCAGTTTGCTGCACTCGTGCGATTAAAGTTTTCACTCGAGTGTGAAAAAAGTCCTATTTCTCACATATAAATAACTATTTTTTATATGTAAAAGTGTATTCTAACATAGATAAAGTTTCCTACTTTCCAAATCCCAACCACAACTCAATCTTGCGACTGAATATGAAACTAAAATAAGTTATTGCAGATAGCACCACCGTTCAAGAGATACTTGAGCTTTAAGGAACAACAATAATTTTTGGACAAAGTTTAATATAATTTGAGAAATTAGCTCTCTTAAAATGGATTAGAAATAAATTGTGAATAGTTTTTTAATGGTAGAACGAGAATAGGTAGTTATCTCTTGTGCAAGTGCTAGTTCACGGTAAAAACAAAGAAGGTACTGTTCAGAAATTTAATGAAGGCAATGAGATTTATTTATTTATGTACTAACTAAAAAAAAAAGTAGGTAAAAATTCTGTAGCGTTTTATAAGTAAAAGAATAGTATGTCTTTCAAATTCCAAATTGATATTCCAATAAATTGTTTTTTCATTTCAAGTTTGTAATCGAATAAGAAGAAAATGATTTGAGATTGAATATAACCCCGAAAAAGGGCTCTACAATTAGATTATATTTTTATCAATAGTTATTTGCGGTGTGGGTGAGACAGTTGTTCAATCACCTCCCTCGTCCCTCGTTGTAACACAGCAGCAGCAGCAACGGCGATTAAATGCCTCAAAACGCGGGGTATTGACAAGTGTTGCAACGCTTTGTTCCACCACACATCTCCTAGGGGAGGGTGGTAACCATAGTAACGCCGTTATCAGCTCGCTTCTCTTCACTTTTTGGACCATCTGTCTTCCTCTCTCTCCCCTATATCCATTGTCTTACAACATTTAAAGTTGTTTGGAACAGTGTATTATAAAAGTGTAGAAACTTATAAACTCTATGGATTTTGCTAGTGAACTTGTACAGGTTTTTTTCATATTTCTCCAAATTAAAAAAGTAAGATACATTTTTTTTTTTTAGACGAAACTATGACCAGCTGACATCTACAGAGACATCTCACGGTGGCACCTGTAATCAAAGTGTCACCCAGGATTTTCTTCTAATTTTTCAGCAATACAGGTGAGCAATTTTTAATTATTTATTTGTTTGCTTTTTTTTTATTAAGCTGTAGTAACCTCATATCTTGTTCCAATCATTGACAAATCTGGCAAGATGAAGTTTACTTAGAACTTACTGCAGTTTATTTTTTAATCAATAATGCTAAATAAAATAATGTAATATTGTAAACACAGCTAATCGGCTAAATCATTATCCCTTCCAATTGCACTCTAAGATACACCAATTAATGCAAATGTTCATAAAATGTTGGATTTCTAAATGTTAGAATTTACATCAAGATATGAAATATAAATCTAGTTATCTGAATATTCTCAATAAGTAAAAAGAAAGTAGTAGAAAGAAAGTAAGTAGAAAGAAATAGTAGAAAGAAAGAAATATTTTTCTTCCAAAAAATTTAAATTTTATAGTAATCTTCTTTCTTTCAAAATTATTCAAGATAGTTTTAATGTCTATATGAATGTGAATTAAATAATTATACATTGCTTTCAATGATAGAATACCAGAATGGAAGGCATAAGTTATATGTGCGGCGAGGGGCAAGTTCCTGGAAGAAGGACACCTCTAGGGGCAGTAGGTATTGGATCTCCATACTATTTCCCATCATCTTCGGCATCCGTTCATTCAGATGAAAACAATCCCGAAGCCCAACATCCACAAAATCATAATAACAGGTACTATTTTGATGTGTATATTCAATTTTGGTATGTATTTATGCATACATTTATGTTTTTCTAATCTAATTGAATATATGTAGAGTTTTCTTATTGTTTATGAAAAATCAAAGTTTAAAGGAAGTGCCATAAACAGACGTATCGTACCATACAATTGCAGTAGAAATGTGCAAATTCTTCCGTGCTTGTATCCCTGTTTACTACTTACCAATGCTGAACTATTACTTTAATTCAAAATAAATTGTTTTTTATTTTTTGAGCTCTTGGTAGCTCACTTTTAAGTACCTAGGATCTCTTAATCATAAATCTTGAGATATAGACATTTCAGGAGACAAAATCAGTGTCCCTATCTTATTGCACTTTTTCCTTATTAATTCTAATTTGCTCTTTTTATTAGATTTCTGGCTCATATTTCAAATGAAAGGCTTTTTTTAGTTTTTCCAATACGTTTTGGGAACAATCCCAATTTCAGCAAGATATCTTGGTTTCATAATGACAAAAAGACATTTCAGTTACTATGTATATGAATAATGTTTTTGTCATTATTTGAAATCTAGATAACCTACTTAAGATGGGATTCGTCCCAAAATGTCTAAAGAGAAACTGAAAAAGACATGTTCATTTGAAATCTGAGTCAGAATGCAAAAAAAAAATGCAAGTAGGACATTGATTTTGTTAGTTCGTAGTTATAAGAATTGTGTAATGTACAGATTTAATGATTTTATTGTTTACATCTTCTGTTGTAATACGCAGCAAGGAGTCTGACTTCGGGAATGAATTTTATGTTACCATTATTTTTCCCTTGTAGTGGACCATCTATTTCTGGGATCTTGACGCCTTTGAGACTATACTTCTTGTCTAACAGAGCTTACACTGAAAATCCCAACACACACTTCCATTTTGCAAACGATTACATTCAATTACAAACCTGATACTGCATAAGAGTCACAATGTACCTTCAGTATTGCAGGGGATTCGTTTTATACCCACTACCAAGACATTCTACTTTTGTCACTATTTTATTTCACCTAACCTAAATATCTGTTTGGTATGTGTGTGTTTAAAATTTCAGATACAATATTAAACCTTAAGTACATTCATAAATTGATATACCCCTTTGGTAATTTGATATTAGTCTACTTATTTTCAGACATTAATACTGCTTGCTTGTCATTCAATAAGTATTAACCGAGTACTTTACAAATACTTTCATTTAATAATAATGTGAAGAAGTAATGCTGCAGGGCCAAATCCACAGCGACCTAAAAGTTCAGACTGTCTTGTCTGTCAGTGTTGGTACACACAATTTAATAGTAAGCGAAGTGTACAATGAGACAAGTTGAGTGAGTATATGTGTTGGTGAGCTAGAGTTTCCTATGAGTAGCCCAGATTGTAAAGTAAAGGAACTTTTAATTTTACATAATAAATGTCTCAAAAAGTCAACAATTTTTGAATGACGCAAGAATAGATCTATAAGTAGATAAAATTTATAATTTTGCCGCCGGTGATAATAGAAATGTAATGAAACACATAGAAAACGAAATTGGCTAAAATCGACTTGTTCAAAGATGTGTGTTATAGCTTCATTATGTAAGGACCAAAAATATTTTTATGTTTTTTATTTACTTATAAATGCTTTTAATATTTTCAAAAAATAATCTTAAAAAAACATGGCAACCAGGACAATAGATGAGAGATGTGTAACAGGGCGTGTGTAAAAAAGGCAATTCCACTTAAACGTAAATTATTTATTACAGTTAATGTGAATGTGTATAGTGAATGTCGTTCTGGTTGGTTCCGCAGAACTGGAAAGCATCAGAGATATTTTCTGTGATAGCCTGCATCTTTTCGTGATCATCGACCGGTTTCGGGCGTTCGCCCATCATCAGATGTTTTGTCAAAACAGTGTGATAACATAGACTTGCACAAAGCAAATTTGGGGTGAATTAACTATATTTGCTTTGTGCAAGTCTATGTTATCACAGTGTTTTGACCAAACATCCTGATGATGGGCGAACGCCCGAAACCGATCGATGACCACGAAAAGGAGCAGGCTATCATGGAAAAATCTCTGATGAGTGAATGTTTCCAGGCGGTGAACCGATGTTTGTCTGTAGGTATTCTGAACCCAAATCGTTGCGCACTTAACTAAGTGTGTTGGAAGGTTGGCAGTGTAAATGTTCGTATTGATAAGCAGCGATCCTCGCAGATGAATAAGGATTGAATCTTTACATTAATATTTGAATGGTGAAAAAAAGTATTTCTTGATGTGCTGCAAATTCCGAATGAAAATTGTTGCAATTTTCTCAATGAAATAAGAGATCTGGATAGTCAATTCTAATTTTCATCCATGACTATACTCTAGTAATCCTAATCATAATTACTATTCTTGATGGTTACATAATAGAAACCGTCCCAACAAATTACTTATTAATCGATACCACCAGAAGGACAAACAATTGAATTAATTTGAACTATCCTACCACCCATCACTTTACTTTTAATTCCATTCCAAGATTACATATCTTACACCTAATAGATGAAATTAATAATTCAACAGTTACAAATTAAATAAATTAGTCACGAATACTATATTATTTTTTTTTTAGAGAGAATTTTTAAGAGCCTCCTGACATCATTGTTGACCATTTTTAACTTTTAGATTGGTGCCTTCGAGAGAACCTCTTCCTTCCCAAATAACACTAATGTGAATGTGTTGATTGATTTTTTACATGAGCAGTTTAATTTTCTCAGCAATGATTATGAAGATTCCTTAAAAGGATTAATCAGGCCCACTCTTCAATAGTTACCTCAACAAAAGTTTGGATTGAATAAACGCTTGTCCCAAGTTTTAAAATTCGAAATACTATACCAATCGTGAAATGAGAAATTACACATTAATCCCAGCCGTATAACAAAAATCACCTGAATATATCTTCTCGTAATCTAATACTGATATTAGCTTCATAAATCATACAATGTGAATGCCATGAGCTCAGTCTTCGATTCATTATGTAAAGTCATCTGAGTACAGAACTGAAGTAGCAACGCAACCCATTGACAGTTGAGAATATATTGGACTGATTGTGCCAGTTTACGTATTTTTTATGTACAAGCAAAATAAATGATTCACTCAAATCTTTAATGGCTCATGACTAACTGAACAAAAGGAATTTATTTTTATATAACAACATTGTTACTGAAATGTATGGATGGTATATTTATGTGTATGAATAAAAAAAAAATACTATAATTTTAAAAGTTCATCAAGACGGTATAATATAATAAAACTGAACACCGTGAGGCAGTTAATTAAATCAATTTATCTATATGTAAAAGTTTAGAAGGGCACTCAAGCTGTTTCTTTAATTTTATTCATGACGAACTGTGGAAATCATCATTGGCTATTGTTTTTATAGATTTCTCTCTAGTAACTATCATTGCTTAATTTCACAAACTAATGTGGACTATATTTTTTTTTTCAGGATGCAGCCAGTGCAGGGAAATGGTGGAGGAGGTGGAGGCACCGGGTCCACTGGTAAAGTGAAAGGAAGACAAGGGAAATTGGTGAGGTTGAATATAAACGCACGAGAACGTCGAAGAATGCATGATTTAAACGATGCCTTAGATGAACTAAGAAGCGTTATACCATATGCGCATTCACCATCTGTAAGGAAATTATCCAAAATAGCTACACTGCTTCTAGCTAAAAACTATATTCTTATGCAGGCAAATGCACTTGATGAATTGAGAAGGCTCATTACTTATTTACAAGTAAGTTATTTATTATTTATTAAATATTAAATGTTTTGGGTAAAAATGTATGAATTCGCATACAAAGAAATGTGTTTTAATCATTTTACATTATTATACTCCACATGTGACTATATTTATGTGGATGGATTTTTGCAATCCGCCGTCTATATAAAATAAATAAAAGAATGGTTTTTACCACCTTTATAATATTGAAGTACATTAAATGCTTTATTGGGAATGTCAAATTTAAACAAACTCAATTAATCGGAAGAGGGAGTTTTAACAATAGATTACTCGAGTTTTCTAGAACGTTCTCAAAATGACTCGCGATTTTCTTTAAATTTGGAATGTTAACTGTATAAATTTATCACTTTTATTTTTAATTTTTTTCTGGAGAAATTAATCTTAGCATGATCTTTTAGGGTTTCTCGGCCATTTTAATGAAAAACACTTGCGTTTTCGGGTTGAGACCATTTTTTTTTTTTATTTTTTTTTTAAACATTCTCTTAATTAAGAAATTGTTAACATATTTATAATTACAAAATTTCAAAATATGTGTTTTTAAGAAAATATTACAAATTAAATATTGAATTACAATATTTTAATGATTTAGGCTCAAGGTCCAATGGCAATACCACCAGGATTTGATCTTCATGCAGCCATGTTTCCTGGTAAACCTGTTGAATCTCCTGCCACACAGCATGAATCTTCTTCAGATAATTTATCATGAGTTGATATTAATATTTTTACCAAAGATTTCCTAGTCCCTTGGCAGTTTATTAGAAAAATACATCTATTCTGTCCAACTGGAGAACAAAGCTAGTAGTAGTAATATATTGCCTAATTATTGTGATTTATTTATTAATTTATTTATTTATAAATAAAACGTTGGATATTCATAGAATTCATAATTCTTAAAATTGTTTATTTTATTTTTGTTTTTTAGTTGGTTTGCTGTTAGTTCTGGATGAATTAAGAGAAATTAGTCAATTTTTATAGTCATATTTAATTTAATATATCCAAATTTAAACAGGAATTTGCCTATAAAACTGGAAGCAAGACTCTATATAAAAAGCCACCACAGCTATAACAAACCTTAGAGGATTCACTTAAAAAAATAGCCTGAGTTAACAGTAAGAGTATTGAAAGTTCTGTTTTCATTAAAAAAAAAAAATCACGCTTCTAAACTTTGAACTCAAAACAATTGAATGTCTATTATGTATAAAGAATTTTTTTCTTACCAATTTTTCATTAAATTTATAATAAATTTAATAGACATCAACAGAAGTTTAATTGAATACGTAATTTTTTTAAATGAATATCCAACGAATTATGTGTAAACTGGAGAGCGAATGAAGAAGTAAAAATTTGTTACTTTATGCAGTAACTTTTTAAACGGATTATCTGAATATTAATACAAAAATGTACTATTTATTGCTCAGTTCATACAAAACAAAAAAAAGATTAAAAATAACTTTTACTGAATTTTTAGAATAATGTCTGATATTTTTTTGGCAAGAACATTTTCAAAATTAGATCACCAAGCATAATGGATTGCATTTCTTGTGATTTACGACCTTGAAATTGAGGTTTTTAAAACGTAAAATTTATTTCGTTCTCTCCTCTCGGTATTGATTAAATGGATATGTACATTTATGGCAATAAAGTACAAATTTCCTTTTTAGAGCCATAGCGCGCATATATCTCTTCTCAGTTTAATTTAATTAGAGTTTCCACACTATGGGATCTAGTACACCGTATTAAACACCACCATACAAAACTGTATGCGAAAATATTTGTTTGCAAATAATTGTCAAACATTTATCAGCCAGCTAAGCTGAGGCAAAATGAATCATCTATAATTGTTTCATAATGATTCAATCCATATTCTTCATATTTAATAATTACATTGGGATTGAATGATATTATTTTGTTTTTTGGAGGCTTTAAAAAAAAATTCCTCAAGATATATATAAATTTTTTCAAAAATCTAATAATTGACAATCATTAGTATGAATATTCATAATTAAAAACAATCGACACATAACTTTATTAAAACTTCTTCACTCGCTATCTATTTGACTCTTTTTTGGCTTTTTTTTAATTGAACATATGAGATTATTTATTTATTTATTTTAATTAGTTGGGTCCAATGTGATGGACAACATGCGATGTAGATTTTTGTGGAGCTTAATCTTCTTCTTTTCCTTTTACTGGTCTGGC
This sequence comes from Triatoma infestans, assembly GCA_011037195.1. NCBI lineage: Eukaryota > Metazoa > Arthropoda > Insecta > Hemiptera > Reduviidae > Triatoma > Triatoma infestans. The sequence goes on from JAAEAF010000806.1 coordinate 121,241, forward strand.
CAAGGGTGTAAGCCCATCTTCTGTGCTAAACAAAAAAAAAGAAAAAAGGGAAATGTAGATTTTCATTATTTAAAGCTGCACTCATAGATCATTTCACAGATCACATTGTATATGTACTTTCCCTGATTTCCGTTGGAGCCCGAGCTAATTTATGGAGCCTCAAAGTTAAAACTTTTTATGTGGAGGTGTAAATATTCTGGAGACATTCTTTACAATCGAGTATTGTTATTCTTAGAATTTTAACCTTGTAAATATTTATTTTTAAAGTAGTAAATTATATAGCTGGCACCTTTTACCATCTCAGCTACTTTTGGACGCGCATGCTTCGATTGCCAATTCTACCCTGCAACTGGTAAAAGTACCTAGAGTACCTTTTCTAAAGCCTGTTTCTATTTTTAGTATTTAGGTTACTACATTGGAATGGGACCAGCAAAAACAACAAGTCTTGAACAGATTGTTTATGGCGAGGTAGAAACTGGTCGGTTCCTATTTAATTTTTATTCGGGGCCAAGATATGTAGACTGATTGCCATCTCAATATCTTGAGGCCAAAACATAAACTTGAAAGATTAAAAAAAAAAAAAAAATCGAATAATTTCAGGGTTACGCCTTTCTTCGGTGCTGGTTCTGTATAATACATTCTATGATTATAGTTTTAAATTGTAACACTGAAGCCTTTGATATGATCAGAGACATTTTCCGTGGTAGCCTGCTTCATTTTGTGGTCATCGACCGGTTTCGGGCGTTCGCCCATCTTCAGGATGCGTTTGTCAAACAGTATGATAACACAGACTTCCACAGAGCAAATTCAGTTTATACTAGAATATTTATATTAGTTCAATAGAATATTTATATTAGAATAAATTTATTTGCGTATAAAAAAAATAAAACAAAAAAATTGTAATTAAATAGAATCAAATTAAGAAAAACATTATGCCATTAATTATAAATTATATATAAAAAATAAGAGTGTATAAACTGAATTTGCTCTGTGCAAGTCTGTGTTATCACACTGTCTGACAAACGCATCCTGGAGATGGCGAACGCCCGAAACCGGTCGATGACCACAAAACGAAGCAGGCTACCACGGAAAATGTCTCTGATGCTTTCCAGCTCTAGGAACCAACCACCACAACAACTTTTATACGATGTTTAACCAAATTAACCCAAAGATGATAGAAAGCTACGCTAGTAAATAGAGTGAGGAGTAAGATTAAGACAGTCACAAATCCCACAGTGATTGATAATTTCTAAGTCAATGATTGTGTTTCTTTTTTTGTTTTTTAATAGTATTTTTTTTTGTGTGCCAAAATATTATTAGCTAGTTTAAGTTCTAATATATCATAGAAACAAGAACACTTTAGAATGATTTTTACTCAGTGTGATGCTATATAAAAAATAAAAAAAAAATAAAAAAAAAAAAAAAAAGATAAACAATGTGATAAATAATTATAATTGATAAAGTTTAGATTAAATATTATTAGAATAAATTTATTTGCGTATAAAAAAGAAAACAAAAAAATTGTAATTAAATAGAATCAAATTAAGAAAAACATTATGCCATTAATTATAAATTATATATAAAATATATTAATAATTGTTTATAGCTATTCTGAATGACGCTATATAGTAAGGGAGAGAGAGAGAGAGAGAGAAAAGTGCCAAAGATATTTTATTTAATTATTAATTTGAAACAGCAATAATACTTTCGTATGTCGTAGGTTATTAGACATCATATAAAATCTGGTATTAAATGAAAAAACAAAAAGGTATATGATGATAAAATATTATATTCTATTTAGAAAATAGTGAAATGTCTTTTATTTGATTAAGATTTTTTACATCAAAAAATGAAATTATAAGTTGTATTCTCTTCAAAAGCAGGGATCTTCAAAACTTTCACTTTAATGTATCTAGTTAGTAATCATTAAATCACAAAAAAAAAATGCCAAACCAATTTCCGGATCGAAAATCGAATTGCATATAAACCCCACTCAGTTTTGGGATTAAACAAAACCGACCTAATTTATGATCGATCAGCGCGTTCCGTAGTATGTTATGAGAAGACATACACGTATACCTAGTAATCTCGGATATGCGCAGTAAGTCAGAAATGAACTTAATTTAAAAAAAATAATAACCGATAAAAATCAAATTCAAATTAAGTGCAAACCAATTTGTGCAAACCAAGTAATCACAAATCAGTTGGCAACTAATTAGGAAAAACTTGTAGCAAACCAATTGTATTTTTTATTAAATTGTGCAAAAGATATAGGTTAAAAAATTTAAATCACACTTGATATTCTGATATTACGAACAGCTGATGTTATAGAAATGGTATTGGAATCTTTTTATGTATATTGAATTTTATATAGTGCATATTTATATGAGAAATATGTACTAAAATAACTTACCTTTCCTATTCCGTCCATTCCTAAGATCGATAGTGGGATGTAAAGCCTTTCCTGAAAAAATTAAACATTTACTTTTTATCTGATCAAAGTCTCCTTCTTGGAATTTCAGCTTTACAACATTGGAAGGAAAATAAAGCCCCAAGGAGATGACTGCTTTTGGTCTATCAATACATATATGCATGTTCAAGAAGAATTTAACCATGATTAGGGGCCTGATATTTGAAAATTTCAATATTAACAAAAATCAATGCAAAATTAAATTCTAGAAAATGTTTGGGGTAAGCCATAACTTGGAGATCCCTATTGTAAATTATAAATACTTGAGTTTTATATTTAATGTTCTCATATTTTCTTCTGTTGCAATTATTGTTAGAGTGGCTCAAGTTAGAGTTGACGAATAAGAATTTAATTTGGCTTAAAAAATATAAGTAAATTAAACATTGTGTAAATTAAAAGTGAAAACAAAACCTCATCAAGATAAGAAACAGTATAAATGGCGGTTATTGATTTCACATTTTCTCCTAGTTAGGCTTTTCTTAAAGAAATAATTGGCAGTTATAAAAAGATTGCTAAAAAATAATCTCCCCTTTATACCTTTCTTGGTATCAGCATTGTTCGTCTCGTAGTAAGCTTCCATTTTTTCGGTTTTTATCCCAAACTAATTTTGAATGATTATCAGCTTTGTGAAGTATTTGTCGATTTTAAATTAATGTTTACAGTGATTTTTAGTCTAACCCTGAAACAACCATCTAATATAGGCAAAGTTAAACTAAAAGCGAGCTACTCTAGATTATCATTTTAGAAATTTAAGTAAGATCAATCGATATTTGCATTATTTTCACTAATATTCTGTTGCCGTCCTCCAAGACTGAATCAAATCACTGAGATAGAAACTAAAAACATTAAAATATCTTTTTTCTTATCGTTTTTATGTTTTCACTATTACATAAGCATATTATCAATAATACTGCATTTTATGTAACAGATCCAATTTCATTTGTAACTAATGTATAGTGAAAATTATAATTAAAACAAACCATGTGATGGAATATTTGCATTTACTTTTGGAATAAAATTTTTTGAATAAGCTATTATTTGTTTCCAATTTACTATAACAAATTTATAATTTCAGAACAACTTGTGACTTAAGTTGGTTAGGATTATCCACTGAGAGTTTCTGGAACGAGAACTAATTGAGGGATTGTTCTGGCAAGTCCATATGCGCAAGTAAACAATGCTCCTGTATCTCCATCGAAATTGCACTATCATTGTTAGTTGGCAAAACATATTTTGTATTCTGCATAATTTGTACTTACACAACTTTGATAAGTGATATTTACATTATGGGTTTTGTTGAGTGTAATACTTATGGTAAAGTTGGCTAAGGAATCACAGTCAAATGCGTTCTTCAGAGCATGGGTTGCTTATTAACAGAAAGTGTCCTCCTCCGAAGTGCCAATGTATCTCTTAGGAGGTTAATTTCGATGTTGGAAAATTAACGATAATGGAGCAAAGTTGATTCTAATCCGATTCTATGGGCAATCAAAATTAAATATTTCAAAAATGGAAAAATTGAGTGACTTCGGCACTTTTGTTTTTTCTATTAGGGGATTTTGCAAAACGAAATTGAATTCATCTCCTTTTGATTGTTTCTGATTCTAGTTAATAATTAACAATGATGAACTCGAAGTTTCATTCCATGTTGTTGTAGATTACAACAGCTTCTGCCGCCAAGTTTGCATTTTTTGTTTAATAGGAATTACACTTTAGGTGGTGCGGGGGTATTGTTGAAATAGATGAAGCAAATTTGGTAAGAGGATGTTTAATAGGAGTCGCGCTATAAGAGCAATATCGCTAACAGTTATTCGGTTGAATCTTGAAAGACCTATTTGGAAGGAATCAGCTTAGTGGTAGGGCGCTAGACTAGCAACGCGGTGATCCCGGGTTCGAATCCAGCATGTTGCCCTTAGACTTTTTCTTCCTAGGAGCCTCTACAGCTTATTGTCCGGTGATAGACAGGATTGTCTGTAGCTAGAGAACACTGCTCAAAGGCCGGCAGTGCACTGAAAAGGCTCTGGGAGTCAAAATAGATTTTTCAGGCCGCAGTGCAATAATCCCCTATAACGATCTATCTGTGCAGATTTCAAGTTATAAGAAAACAGTTTTATCCATTTTTAGAGAAAATTCCAAAACACTAAAAATATTTATTCAGTACATTAGCACTTCCGGTTAATCTATTTTCTTCAAATTTTGAATTCTAGCAACGCTTTTAATGTAATCTTAATACTGCATAAGTGGTGGAACATGTACATTGTACTGAAGTGGCACATTACAGGGATGCTTAACGTTACTGTTCCCCCACATCTCACCGGCAAAAAATCCATTTTTTTCCCGTAAAATGTTTCAAATGAAAGTGATAGGCACTTTATTTATTTATTCATGGATTAAATAATCCTTTTAACGTAAATGTAACCGAGGTTTACCTGTGTTGCACACAACATAAAACGGTTTACTTAAGTAAAACTACAAAATTAAGGTATGATTAATATTTAAAAATTATAATATAAATCAGCAAATACTAAAATACCGAAGTATTAAATCTAAATTATTATCTAACTCTACTATAAAAAAAACTAAATTGTGTAAACAATATAAATATAAATTATTTATCAAAAACAGCCTGGATCAATGAAAATAAGAACGAAGGATATTTCAATATACATAAAAAATAATAATATAAACATATACAAATTAAAATTTATAGAACTGTCCAAAAGTTCATAAAACATAAAATAACAGATAATATAAACAAAAGAGAAAATTAAAGAGCATAAATAGCATAAAATAAATCATATTTACATTATTAGTTCAGATTTTAATATTTTTTCTAAAAAAGGTAACGAGGTCTGCTGTTCCATTATCAACAATCTGCATTCTCTGCAGGGGTAATAAGGTAAATGTCTCCCTGCTACCAGGATTCAAGGATAGATTTCCACTGCAAAAAGGGGCGGGGTCTTAGTGGTGCCTCCAACGGCTGCTGGGAAAAGTACATAGTCCAGACCAAAAAACTGATCACAACACGTCTTCAAAGAACATAATGTGTAAAGCATAACAAAATGGAGAATTGCGCTCTCGCAGAACATTTGTCTACAACTGGGCATGCCATAAGTTTTGAGGACACCAGTCTTTGTTTAGGTAAACAATTATTACGTACGTGCCGTAAGAAATGGTATAGTTAGTTCTTTTTAAAGATGTTCATAATTCTATCTGCATCCTATAGAATGCTTATAAGCTTTTTTTATGAATAAAAGATTAGGTGGGATGTATTCTTCCCGCAGGGGTTCGCAGGACACCTTTATAGGCCCCGAACCCTTCTGCGGCTTGTCCAGAAGTCTCATCCAAACTTCTATCAGGGGTTGGATAGAAGATCAGCGCCTGCGTTGGTGGGAGGGAACACCAGGACAGAGGCACGCAAAGCTCCTCATTAAAAGACATTTGCCTAAATTCACCAGAGACCTACTGAGCCAGACCCGAAGGGATATAAGGTTAATTGTGGGTCTACTAACAGGGCATTGTAGGCTGAATAGACACATACACCACCTACAACTTGCGGATAGTGCGGTATGCCGATTCTGCAAGGTAGAGGAGGCCTGGCGAGGATTAGGTTTCTTCAATTGGGGACGGGGATTCCGAAGCTGAAACTTCATGACGGAGCCGCTCTCAGCTTTGCTAGGATTGATTAGGAGGGCAAAGCTGGGGGCTGTTCTGTAACATAAGGGGATCCACAATTTACCTCGACTTGTAAGGTCGCAGTGGAATGAGGCTCCCCCCCCCCCCGCTTCTATTCTATTCTTCCCGCAGCCTAGGACATTTTTGTCAGATTTCTCAATTTTTGTTTATGTTTCAAGCTTTTTGTTTACTTTTCTTATTTTTATTTGTTAAAATTGCCGTTCTAAATTTACGTTTTCTTTACTTTAGATGCCTAGGGACTTTTATGACCTGAACAATGAAAAACACACGCAAGAAGTCATGGATTTATTGTTTTCATTGCCAGACAATGAAGACATATCTGATGAAGAAGGAGATGAAGGGGCTAATGAAGAGCTTTTAGCCCTTGAAAATTCAGCGATCAGTGAATATCGGATGGTTGCCCGAGAAAGAAATGAAAATAACACTTTTGATAATTTATCAGATTATGTGCGAGATTGGCCACTCTCTCTTCGTGGCAATAACACATCCTCCCTAGCAACGGACAACAGCTCTTCGTTACCTTCGAATGAAGTTATGGCCTGCAAGATTACAACTTAGAAACAGAGTTATGGGGGGGAAGATTTAAATATTCTGCTATTGACGTTGTTTCTGAGCCTATGTGTCTTACTACTGACACAGTAGTATGTAACGAAGTAGATATCTTTTTACAAGTTTTCAGCAATGAAATAGTAGATAACATAATCCAGCAAACCAATATTTATGCTTCCCAGCCCAGAAAACATTGTTATTCCGATATTTTGACTCCGTCTAGAAACTGGATACTACTGAATAGAGACGAATACTTAGCATTCTTGGGCTGCCAAATTATGATGGGAATATATATGTTGCCTGCCACAATTAAAACTGTATTGGAGTAGTAATCCGTATTTAGGTGTACCTGCTATTGCAAATGTATAAAAAGATATAAAAAAAATTCAAGAAAATTTGCATATAAATGACAACACTACTGCTGTGGCAAAAGGAGCTCCTGGCTACGATAAACTCCATAAAATAAAACCCTTGATAAATAACTGCAACATAATTTCTCAAAAAGCTATGTTTCTTCCAAAAAATTCATCAATCGACGAAGCCATGATTCCATTTAAAGGGCGCTCTTCGTTTTTGCAATACATGCCTCAGAAGCCCATCAAAAGAGGTTATGAAGTGTGGTGTGTTGCGGACAGAAGAACGGGTTTTTTGTTAAATTTTGAAGTTTATACAGGGAAAACAGGGTAGTCCTCAGGAATTTACCATCTCGGCGAACGAGTAGTTCTAGAATTATTAGAGCCTTTTAGAAATCAAGGGTATGCTGCAGGATTTGATAACTTTTTCATGACAGTAAGACTGTTAATGATCTTGAAAAAAAATGGAATTAAAGCAGTTGGGACAACGAGATTAAATCAAAAAATATATTCAAGGAAAACAGACCAAATTTGAAGAGAGGCGAATTCCAATTGATACAAGTAAGCATGTTTCTGCCATCAAATGGATGGATAATAGGTTAGTGCATATAATGAGCAATTTTTGTTCACCCAGGAAAGTTACTTTTGTTCAGAGGAAGCTGAAGGAGGGGAAGAAAATTCTTATATCTTGTCCGCGAACTGTATGCCTTTACAATAAGTTAATGGGAGGAGTTGATCATTTTGATCAATTGCACACAGAATATGCAATGGGGAGGAAAAGTGTGAAATGGTGGCACAGGATTTATTATAGGTTAGTGGATACAGCACTTGTAAATTATATGTCATGTTTAAGCTCATTAAAAGGAATGAACGGTTGGATCAGTTGAAATTTCGTCTAAATCTTGTAAGCCAACTGATTACTAGTTTTTTTTTTACTTTTTTGCGTTTGTCTCAAAAATGGCTCCGACGATTTTCTTGAAATATCTTACATAAACTACACATACAAAGAGCTACAACTTTTATTTGAAACATTTCTCTGGGAGAATTCATTTAAGGGCACTTTTAGGGGAGGGGTAAGGTTACGTTTTTCTATAAAGTGCTGTCATAGTTGATTATACAATTCTATCATCCAAAGAAAATTAATTAGAAATAAATAGATGGCCAAAATTCCGAGTTTCAAGGAAATTAGTAAACCGGAAGTGCGCTTTTACTGAACAGTTTATTCAGTTTTCCAAATTTCATTAAATTTGGTATGCAAACTATAAAATTTGTCAATTATAATTTTGAGAACTTGGAGTAAGAGAATGTTGTGTGAGTGTTTCACACCAGATTTTTTTAATTAGTATACGAAATTTAATGAAATTCATCGGTGTTTTTATCGGAAAAAATCGTGAAAACTGAACCAAAAAAAACTGTTCAGTAAAAACGCAACTTCCGGTTTACTAATTTTCTTGAAATTTGGCAATTTTGGCGAATCTATTTATTTCTAATTAATTTTTGTTTAGATGGTAGAATTTGTATAATCAACTATGATAGCACTTTAGAGGGAATACATAACCCCACCCCTCCTCCCAAAAGCCCCCATAAATGATTTTGCCAGAAGAAATGTTTCAGATAAAAGTTGTAGCTCTCTGTATGTGTAGCTCACATACTTAGTTTAAAGAAAATCGTTTGGAGCCGTTTTAAGAGAAAATTGTAAAAAAAACTGAAAAATATTACCTGTCCGGTGATTCCATAGTAATACCTACACGGAATACCAACTTCAAACTTTACTGCGATTTTTTATTTATTTTTGAGCTCACAGTACATACACAAACCATTTTTCTAAAAACCAGAAATGGGCCTCGGCCAATCAAAAATTAGCAGCTACGCTGAACCAAAGGATTTTTCTTTTAAAATGCAGGCAAAAACAAATTTTTCCAAATCATATTGACAATCATGTTAAAGGGTTTTTCCATAGCCAACCATATCCGTTTTTAGATGAAATTCAAAGAGCAAGCACACGATACAAGAAAAATTTATTGAATATAGAAATCAAGATCTGCATCTACAATATTAAATCTACCAGCAATGAAATTGATTCCTTTAAGAAGTCTGCACAAGATTTATTACCGGCATCTGTTATTAATAACTTTGATGACATCAGAAATGTAGTTTCCAAAAGTTGTTTAACACCATCAGAGACACACGTATTAAAAATTTAGCACCCTTTTGTCAAAACACAGTGTTGCTTTTAATGTTAGCGATAACTGGTTTATAAATTTAACAGATACAGAAATTACAACAGTTGTAAAAAACACTCTTAGTTTAGGCACTAAATTTTCAGTTCCTTATAAAGCTAGGGACATTCCTGTGTCTAATATTATTTGTGATTTAGAATATGCTATCAACCAACTTGATGAAAACGAACAAGATCACACTAGGTCTAAATGTATTAATGTTATTACAAATCATTTACACTCAAGATGATACCAGAATGATTACACTCACTAACCCAGAACCCGATACCAGAATGATCCTCCTTATCCCATCCTTGATAATATCAAAACTTCAAAAAAATTCCTTAAAGAAAATCCTGATATTCTAATCCTTTCCTCCGACCAAACCAACCAAACTGTTGCTATGAATCAAGCCGATTATACTTTAAAAATACAGAATCTTCTTACAGACACAAAACTTACATTAAATTAACAAAAGACTTCAATAATACTATAAAATTACAAACCAACAAACTCATTAATGACTTACATAAACATTGAAATACATTGACTTACATACAAAAAATCAGCTTATCAATAACTCTCCCACTCCTCCAAAAATTTATGGTAAAACTAGGTAATCCTTTACGACCTATTATTTCTTTCATTAACTCCCCTACCTATCAAATCTCCAAGTACCTAGCAGAATTACTTAAACATTTTTCAAATGACAATTACAACATTAAAGATTCCTTTGCTCTCAAAGAGAAATTAGAAACTCTAAAACTTCCGGATAACTACAATCTTATATCTCTTGATGTCTCGTCCTTATTTACAAATGTTCCTATAAGTGACACAACAGCTCTTATAAAAAATAATTTCCATTTATTGGATAAAGAACAAAAATTTCCATGAATACACACTGTAGTAACTCAGGATACTTTACATATAATAACCAATTTTATAAACAGATTTTTGGAACAGCAATGGGTAGCAGCTTAGGACCAATTCTGGCTAACATTATCATGAACGACTTAATAGACAAATCCATTCCCAAAATTCCTTTTAAATTGCCCTTCTTTTACAAATATGTAGATGATTGCCTAACAGCAATACCATCCGACCAAGTACACACAATTCTGGACTATTTCTTTCCGAGTACTCTTCTCGGAGGCCGGCATTGCAGGGCACAATAGATCTTTCAGGTCGCAATATCCCCTTAACAAACAAAAAAAAACTTTGCGGAAGTTGAAACTGGAGTACAGCAGGTTTATTGATTCTAAAGCCAAGGAATTGTATCAGCGAGAGATCCTAACAGGTGGCAGAAAAATGGCTTACAACAGTAATCACAATGGGCTTATTTTGAACATTAATACAAAATTCATAAAATGCATAAAAAAATATAACGGCCACATTTTTTTTTTCTCATACCTTCTCTTAGATAGAAAAATTATCAAAATCAAATGTTATAACAATTACAACCACTTCGTGACTTATGGGCCAAGCTGTACTTAATTTGTGACAATTTTTTGTTTGTAAAGAAATATCTCGTAGAATTTAAAATTTACCATAGAAATATGAAGTGTCCATGAAACTATCTGGCTGTGGGATGAACGGAGCTGGTGAATTATGCAATTTATCCCAATCGATACCTTTGAACAATGACATCGTCCGCAGAGTGTCCCCATTGGCTCTTAATTGTGGGATCATTGTTAGCAAGGAGTCAATGACGTGTACAGCTTCAGCGGTCAGCCCCATCTTTTGGCCACTCAATCACTATAATAAAACAATACAAAAAATCTGGTGGCAATGGAAAGAGAGCTTCAATGTAGTGCAAAGATCAATATAATTGTTTACCACTTTAAGGACATTACGTTTTTAGTAGCTGCAGCTTATTGATAAGAAAATTCCTTATTTGTCAAGAAATGTAAATAGTAAACTTCAATTTTTTCACAAAAATCTAGTATTAATTGTAAACTGTATTAATGAGTCTTGAGTGACGTCAGACTTTGGAACAAGGAATTTATACAAATGGTCAGGTTTGGCCAAAGTAAAATTAGAAAAGAAATTTCGCCAACGTTCGATAATTTTACTGTCTTCATCAAGGCTAAAATTGTTAACGCAATAATAAAACATCCGAATACATCAATTAAAAAATTTTTACCTAACCACCCATACTAAATTCTAAAAAAAAAACAAAAAAAAAACATTACATTTATGTCAATTTTATTTGACCAAATTTTCTGGGAAAATTTATATAGGAAGTTGTGGAAGGACGTCAGCCTCCTCATTGCAGTGTATTATAATTCTAGTAGCCCTATAATATAATGGAATTCCTTTATTGTGCAGTATGCGAATTTCAGCAGGCTGTGCGAAAAGATTTAAGCAGATTAGGAGTGTCTGTAAATCTTAATGGACCTAGTAACGAGTAACGCAAAAACATCGCACACAGACAAAAATTCTTTGATTACCCCTGTGCATAATATTCCTGAAGATAGCCTGGACATCCAGATCAGCAAACGGTGGGACTCCAGTCATGAATTCTTATAGACACACACCAAGCGACCATCAATCACTTTCAAGACCTGCAAGAAATCAAGCAATTTAGTTCTACGCTAGATTCACACAACTAAGCACAGTGATTCCTTGAAATAATATCTGGTGTGAATACAATCATATATAAAACGAAAATTTTTTTTAAACTCAAATTTTACTCATTTGTCCTAACATAAATACAGATATGGAACCTAGCTACTAACTCTGGCAGGTAGAGAACTGATTATATTGTTTGATTTTTTTTTATCCAACGCCCGTTCTTGACATCTTGTCATTCTACGTCGCGCTTCCCAATAGACACGGATTGCATCATCTCATCTGAAAAGGTCTGAGCCAGGATAAACCTGGACAAACCAACAGATGGCGATAGTCTTGACGACCCTCGAGGCATAACTGGGCACTGCCAATCCTATGTAGGTGGCCTGTGGAGGCGGAAAGCGGCCATATTCTCGCTGCCCAAGCAGAGATCGTTGGCAAAGGACCATTCTCGATAAGTCAACGAAAACAGTCAGTGTGAAAACAAATTTTGCTCTGTGCAAGTCTGTGTTGTCACGCTGTCTGAAAAACGCATCCTGAAGATGGGCGAACGCCCGAAACCGGTCGATGACCACAAAATGAAGCTAGCTAAAAGGCTACCACGGAAAATGTCTCTGATGCTAAGGCTTATCAACCCAACGGTTGCATTACAATAACGTTCTTTCAGCCAACATCAAAGCGCCTCGTCATTGCTGCTTTGGGAGGAGGCTAGAGAGAGACCTTTATGGAAGATTGGAATAGGTTGGCTCCGAATTTTTTAAATGAATCCGATTTAATTAATGAATCAGCCTTCTCGTATCGTGACACTTCTATATCGCTGGGGATCCATTGCATTCTTATGGTAAAGATGATTTTTCGAAGCTGGGCTAGCTAGAATTCTTCTGCATGTAAAAACCAATTCACTCTCTGTTGGGGAATTACTGCAGAGAGCATTAATATATTGTGGCCTATTGTAACCAACTGCATATAACATTTGAAATTTAACGCCCAAAATTCCACTCACCTATTCAAAATCAATTTTTTTTGCAAATGTTTCAATTAAAAGTGATTTTACCAATAGATAGTATACAAAGTTTTAAGAAAAACGCAAAAATTGAAGAAAGAATAACATTGAGTAAAGTCGCACTTCCGGTTAATGGATTTTGACGGAAAGCTTGGTGTGAGATGCACTGGTAGTACCTAAATGTTTGAGCTTCAATTTTTAATTTTTGAAATATTTTCTTCACACACCAAACACAAAGTTTTCTAGCAAACGATCGTAATACCTTTGCTTACAGGAGTAAGTGAAATTACAAAAACAAGCATAATATTTACCATGTGTTTGCTGTTTCGTCAGAAGTTCCGGTGCTAAATAACCAGGTGTACCTACGATTCGATCATCACTACATCCACAAACATACCTCTGCGAACATTTTTTGGCGTTTTGAAGGGAGTATTGTAAGCAGTTTTGTGTGGCGTTGGTATCGGGCTTATATTCATCTCTGCCTGTAATGAAATTATGAAAAAAGACAAATGAAAATACTGGAAAGGGAGGATGTACCTCTACTCCGGTGGGAGTGGGGGATCTTTGGTCAGCCGTCTCCTCCTTCTTCTGGAAATTCTGATAGAGATAAGAGGGCTAGTTCCGCTAGCTGGAGGACCCTGAGAGCACTGGACATAAAGACTATGAGCCAAAGCGCAAAATTTCACAGAATCTTCCAGGATAGGAAATTCAAAAATAACAATCAGAAGTTGTGTACTGCTTATCACTTTAAAGAACATTATGTTTTCAGTAGCTGTAGCTTATTGATAAGAAATGTAAACTTCAATTTTCTCACAAAAATCTAGCAAGTATTAATTGTAAACTGCATTAACAAGTCTTGAGGCACGTCAGTCTTTGACTTTCACATTTGAGAACAAGGTAATCATTTTGCAAATGGTTTTTGACAATATGAGCCAGGAATAATAAGAGTTTACACATTTCTGGGTGCCCGTTGGGGTAGAGGGTTACAGGACCCCACGAAGAGAGGATCGCCGACAATCTGGCTAAGGAAAGTTGCAGCAACTCCTCTCTTCCTGGGGTCCTGAAACCATTTTGAGGGATAAACACCCCAGAGCCCTCTCAGTGCACTGCCGGCTTCTGAGCAGTGTTTGTTACAGACAATACTGCCCATTACCGGGTAATGAGCTTTAAGAAGCTCTTAAGTAGAGAAACTTTAAGAGCAGTACCGTTGGATTCGAACCCGGGATCTCCGCGTAGGAATCCAGTACACTACCAATGAGCTAATCCTTTCCCCTATGAGAAACCTAAAGAGAGTACTATACTGAAGAACCCTATAAGGTTGAGATATCTCTGGGAGGGAGCTATAACACCAAGAAAAGATCTGAGACATGCGAAAAGATCTGAGTTAATAGGTCCCTCTCCCTCGCCCAGGGTGAGGGCTATATATGGCACCTGAAGAAGCAAGGGCCTACACTAATGCCTGGAGATTCTGCGTAGGGAGATGGAAGTGATTCCAATACGCCTGCATCGGACATTGGGATGCTATCATTTTGAGAAGATTTAGGAGACTGGGTATTTACTGGAGAGATATATCCTGTATAGAACAGACCCAGGTCACTTCTTACAGAAGGGATGCTTTAGACATAGGAGAATGCCCTAGGTACCAGCAGGGGGCATACCAAATAAAAAACATGGAGTCATGATTCTCTTCGTTTGAAGTCCCCAGGGTGTTCCACAGACTTCGCCCAGCTCTCATACTCTGAGCCACAATAAGGGGCGCAGAGACTAAGGTCTGCCAACCCCACAGAATCTATCCATCATACTTACACCAAGTTTTGTCTTAGATACTTCAGCTACAACACTACTCGCAGCTAATAAGAATCGAGTCCTTTTGATTTTCGACTCGGTGTGATATAGCCCTGAACTGGCCGCAACAGGTGACGTATGATCAGCTGCTGTTACAGCAAGTATTGTAATCGTGTTAAATTTTCGATATCGTGTCTACCGGGAAATAGTGTTTTGAAGTCCCCTGTGTACAAAAAAAATTTGGTGTGAAACTTACTCCTGTTAGTACAATTATATATGAGGGGTCTAAAGCACAAGGGGTATAAGTGACATATACAGAAATCTGTGAGAAATGAGTCTGAAGTTAAGTGACAACAGATAATTATATGGAAACTGTGCAATATCTGATTGTACTTACACACTGAGTTGTGGTCATATGAAGTAATTTACAGCAGATTCACAAAATTTTTCACTGTGTGTTTGAGATAACGCTTAAGATAATCTAGAGTGATGAAGTCTTCATGATTCATCCTTACCATCATGAACTTCTTACTATCCTTGGCTACAAGTTTCCCATTTTTTTATTCTGGAACAAATACCTCCCTGTTACTACTCTTCTTAGCACTTTCTATTCTGTCACTTTCCATGACTGAGTGTCCAGGAGCTAGGAATTCGTAATCTACAGTTTAGATATTGGTTTTAGGGATAACATAAAGCCAGAATTTAACAATATAATGACTCTTGTTTTGTCCTCCTTCATTACTGCTAAATGCCGTCAAATGACTGCTTGGCAAGGACGAAATGAATTTGAGCAGGCAGGAAGCAATTATTCACTCATTCTATCGGTTCTCTTTCTTCAATTTCTTTATCTTCTTCCTCTTGGTCTTCGTCTTTACCAGTTTCTTCATTCTGATCCTCAATTTCTTCCTCATTATTATTCACAAGTTTTATCGTTCCTTCTTTTTCTTCTTCCTCCACCAACCATGGTGGCCGCCATTTCCTGTCGACCTGCCAACCTGCTTTTTTCTTCTTCTTATTCTCCTCCTTAGGATTCGCACCAACCATGGCGGCAACCTTTTTCTTCACTTTATCCGTAACTGTAGGAAATTGTCGGTACTTACATCTTTCTTCTTTATTAACTCTAGCGGTAATCCTCCCTCATAGCTTCCAATTCTCTTTGTACTTTTTCAAGTTTATGTCGGAGGTTAATATCTTCATGTACGTTCCTTATCTCTACCATTCCTAGTCCTATACATTTCCTGAAGTTGTCCAAGTTCGAGTTAAACTCTCGAATTTTTTTCACCGCTTTTTCATATCTGGCTTTTTCCACTTGTTGCTATCCAGGTGATTGCCTAGATATCACAATATTATAGCCATCCATTTGTGCAGTGATAGGCATTTGTGCAGGGACCATTCCAAATTTAATGAAAATCGTTTCAGCCCTTTGCGAGGTAATCCCTAAAAATTCAGACATCTGACAATGCCTCCTATGCGTAGGTGGTAAAACCATATATTATATTGAAGTGGTACTTTAGTGGAAACAATACGCTACTTTCCCGGGAAAATGTTTGAAATAAAAGTGATACGTATTTATGTTTCTAGATAGTATAGGAAGTTTAAAGAAAATCGTTGGAGCCGTTTCAAGAAAATTAAGAAAAACTGAAAAAAAAATTCAATAAAGTCGCACCTTCCGGTTTATGGATATTATCCGAAATCTTCATATCTGATGCGACTTTTTTTCTCGTACTCATTGGACCTCAAAACATGTATTTCCCAGGAAAATTTGACACGTACTAAAAGAAAGTAAAATCAATTTTCCTGGACAAATGTTACTTCATCACCAACAGAGCACCACCTTCTTACAATAGTCCGAGAAAGAATAAAAAATTATGAACACTTACTCAGTCGATGGGAATGATGCATTTCTTATGCAAAGGCATGATTCATCTTGTTGACCACATGATTTACAATAATAATATGTATCCTCGACACTAATTTCTGCGTCCACATTAACTGTTGCCACACATTCTGAATAGTTGTGGATTGGTAATATACGGGATTCATTATTTATTTCGGATAATATTTCAGTTTTTTCAGATCCAGCTTGCACGAAAGTAGAATTCAATCTCTCGGATAATCCCTTGAAACAAAACAATAATAATAATAAACGTTTGGTATGACCGGTTTCGGATTTTCATCCATTGTCAGAGTAAATTTATCAAGTTCGTGCAGAGTTCACTTCAACGCATTGTTTCTATTAACTCGACACTTGTTGGTTTTCCAAGGTTTCCGTTGGAAATAAAGAAATATAAAAAATATGCAATACCAACTGTTACCCAGCATTGCGGACCCATCCACATATTCACTAATAAACAGTTATTTGTGACTGGGAATTAACAATAACTTGTGGATTATTGCAAGAGGAATCTGTATCTTACGTGTTATTCAGTTTGTTTTCAGCAGATTTGGATTTGTATATTAGAAATCAGGGTTTTGTAGCAGTACAAATAGATGAGAATATTGATTTATTCAGTTTGTCATTTGCGGATGACCCTTGTTTTATTCGCGGATTCGCGAACAGAAATTTAGCAGAAATTAAATTGTGTATACAAATATTGTATAAATAACTTTCCTTTTTTTTCACGAACACAGGGTGCGCTCAAAACCTCAATTTCCGGATGAAAACGCAATTTCCGAAATTTGACACGATCACTGTTGTGATAAGAGGAAGTGTTCTTCCTCTTACCAGGAATAAGGGAAAGTCGTATGAGTGTTTCATAAGAGATTTTTTTTTAAACTTATTCTACTTTGTATTAAAATGTTAGTAGAAGTGAACGGTATTTTGGAATAGCACCTTAGAGAACAGTGTAAGGCCAGCGCTGCCCTTGGAATCCTCAAGAAAACCATTTCCATAGAAAACATTGCCCTAACATCAAAAGACGTTCAAAGACAGGTATAAACAACACCTACGCTCAAACGACTCCGCTTACGCTAACCACCTCCACAAAGAACAACCACGAACCACATAGTATAGACAAAACAATGGTCCTACTAACCAAGGCTCAAAAGGAAGACGAATGGACATTCTAGAAAAAATAGAAATATACAAACACAAGACTATCCACAAAAACATAATGAATGACTAAATAAACTATAACTCACACACACTCTTTAAGGTGATTCCCCAAACTTCACTATATTACAAACTACCACCAACTGGTATACAACACATATCTATGCGCATATATATATATATGTACATATCCACCCACACATACATATATATATAAAATATATATCTCACAAAAAAAAACAAAAAGATGCATGATGCAAGAACCTCTTATTAAATTCTAACCTGTGGAACCAAATTTTCTTCTTTCCCGGATTAAAATACAAATTATTTGCAGATGTTTTTGAATTCTCTTACCGTGCCCCATTCTTAACAATTTTCTCTCTAAACATATTCTTACTATAATTTAAACATAAATTAATATCTTTTAAAAACCGGCATGATAAATAAAAACGAATACGTTTGATTTCCTCTAATATTTATTCTATCTCTTCTCCAATTTGCCGTTTGCTGCCAACCTTCTTACATATCAACTTACTCACATATTTTCTTGTATTAACCCTGCTTGCATTTCACATTTATTTATTACTTGTAGAGCTTTTGACTGTCAATAAACTTTGCATCGCCTTTCTTGAAACTTTATCTATTCTTATTAGAACAGTATACTCCTGAAATAACTTATCGCCCCCCCCCTAATAAAAATAACTTGATAAGGCACTGAGCATACTTTATAACACTATTAAAAATTTAGTTATGGACTATTCTGCAAACAGAAAACAAATTTATTATGCACTATTTTTCTAATGTCTAATCATAAGTTACAATAATTCCATTTTGTCATTAATCACACACACATAGTACATAACCTTATATCCTCCCTGTTTAAAACTGTTTAAATTATATGCAACCAACAAGTGTGAGTAACAAGTAACAGAAACATTACGTTGAAGTGAACTCTCAACACGAACCTGGTGAACTTGCTCTGACGATGGATGAAAATCCAAACCGGTCAAGAAGAAAATAAATAAGCTTGCTACGACGGATAAAATACCAGATGTTATCCAGCATTGCGGATCAATCCACATATTCATCAAAAGAACTCTTTATATGCAAATTTAAATTGCTCTTTACAATAATAACATATAATCGCTTACATACTTTAGCCTCTGCAACACCAAATCTACAACTATGATTTTGGAAAATACTAGAAACTGACATTTGAATTTGTAACATACAAATGTTAAATGTGAAGTTAAGGACATCAATTGGCCAGGCGTTCTAGTTGAGACAAATTTGGGCAACCTTTAATAAGATCTTCAAACTCCAATCACAAAACTGACAAATTTTCTTTGAACTTGGAAATATTTTTTCAGGAAGTAACTTCATTGTAGTCCAGACGTTAGAGCCAATAACATTGACGCAATTAAAAAAAAAATTGGAAATTTAACGCCGCAAATTCTGCAAAATACCCTTAAATTCATTTTTCGAAAAACTGATTCATATAAGAATGACAGGTTTATATATTTGCAGTTAGTGTTCCAAGTTTAAAGGAAAACAGTATAGTCGCACCTTCGGTTAACCTAATTTCTGCAAATTTGAAATTCTACCAATACGTCTGTGTATTAATATTATACAGGTGGTAAAAGCACATATTGAACTGAAGTAGTACTTTAGCTTAGCGCTATTGTTCCCCCAGAATTCTCCCCAAAAAATTAATTTTTCGGGAAAATGTTTCAATTAAAAGTGATAGGTATTTATTGTGGTTGGAACCCCTTCTTAACTAATTCAGGTATAATAATACACTTTCCAAACAGAGTGTAAACTGATTTTGCACCGTGCAAGTTTATGTTATCACACTGTTTATCAAGACGTCCTGATGACGGGCGAACGCACGAACCCGGTCCATGACCACAAAATGAAGCGGACTATCAAGGATACCTATCTCTGATAGGTATTTATGTTTGTAGATAATATTCAAAGTTTAAAGAAAATCGTTGCAGTCGTTTTTTGACAAAATCGCAAAAAAAACATAAAAGAAAATTCAGTAGCCTTATTTCCGGTTGATGGATTTTGCCCGAAACATTCGTGGCAAATGCGGTGGTAGTATCTAAACGTAATACCTAGTTTGGGCTTCCCGCGATTTTTCGTTGTTTATTCACACACATTTTTCGATATTTGGTTTCACACACGCACACTCGCACGTGCGCTCACACACATACAGACTTCTTGCCAGGAGTAAGAAAAAGCGAAAATTCGCAAGTATTGCAAGGTTTATTATGAAGCCACATACAGGTTTTACCGAGCACCTAAACCTTTGATTCTAGTAGGAGCTCCACAATTCCATCTACTATAAGTCTGCACTTGCAGATAGTAGCCCCATAGTGACTCCGAGAGACTAAGCACTGAGGAGATATTCTCCGACTGTTCCATCCTCTCTAACATAGGCTTGCCTCAGAATTTCCCCCTCTCCTTCAATTATGAACTCATAGCTTAACTTTATATCGTATAAATCATAGAAACTGATCTCTGTGGATTGAAACTTTGTTGAGGCCAAAATCCGTCAATGTTAAATGTCCATCACCGGATAAGAGCATATTGTCTGGCTTAATGTCCTGATGTATGATACCCTGCCTGAAAAAAACAAATATTTAGGAACTATATCTCAATGAGTAAGCTGGCTGATTTCATATTCCTGATTTGAAACACTCCATGATATTCTCTTACTCCAGTTAAAACAAACATAAAATTGATCGTCACCGATGTTTTGCCCATACTGGAATAGGCTTCTTCAGGGTAATGTCAAACTGAATGTCGAAGCAACACCGTCAAGAAACAGGTGGGAAGAATAAGGAGAAGAGGGATGTGTACTACTTCTTCCGCCATCTTGAACATAAATAGCTGTATATAGAGGGCGGGACTTAATTTTCCCTTCCATGCATGTAATTGGTGGCAGGTAAAGAGCTCAAGGCTCGCCTCACACTATCCTTCTGCCAATGTTTTAACCTTGTTTTACTCTGGAAAACTGTTAATTATTTTTTCTTTTTCTTTTTTTCCTATACCTGAGCAGGGGCAGCCATATTCTGCAGATAAGAGTTCATCATCTATTTAAATAAGTTTCCATTTTCTCGATTCCTACTGCAGCTCTTATGTTATGTTCGTAATAATTATTTACTTACATGTACATGTGTCTGACATAATGAAGTGGAAAAGTTTGCACTTGCAGAATATTGGTCTACAATCGGGTACGCGATAAAGTTTGAGGACACCAACCTCCTTACCCGAGAGACAGTGAAAATTGAGAAATACGAAAAGTGTTTAAATAGAAACGATGGACTCCTGTCTGATCAGAACATGGCTGCTCTTGCTGAGAAAATGGAGGAAAGAAAAAAATGATTTACAGTTTGCCGGACCTAAACTTTAGCAGTATGGTAGTGAGAATGGGAGGCGCAACGTGTCACTGCCAGCCAAACACATACATGGAAGGGAAAATTAAAATACCTACCTACAGCCACTTACTTGCAAGATGGCTGAGGAAGTAAGTAATCAACATACCTCTCCTATTTGTTCTACCTCCCTGCCTAACACACACACACTTACACATTGACAAATCGCTAAATATATTTTTTTCATCCTCAGTGTATCTCTAAATACTGATATATTTATGGTGTAAATTCAATTTCGAAATATTGGCACGATCGCTATACTTTTTTCGTACAACTATAAATAAATCGAGTAAATAACTCTAGCTACAAATCTTTATTTACTCACCTATGTAAATACTGTAAAGCTAATGTAATTTTGGCAGCATAGAATACAGCCATGGTTTCTTCAAAGAATCCACAGATGCACAGCAATGAATTCATATCGCCTCCAATTAGGTATTCCATCACCTACAATCAAGAAATATCTAAAGTGAAAGATTCACTTTAAACTTGGAATTTTTACTAACTTGGACGTTGATTTCTTAACATCACAAAGCGCCCCCTAGAACTCAAAGTTTATCTATTTAGATTCTAAACTTATATTTTAAGCTTAATTTGACAGTATGAAATTTTATGTTGTTAAGTGTTAAATATTGTTTGTAAGTTTAAATTCCATTTAAAATTCTAGAAAGTAAATTAATTAACATTATTTCATACTTTATAGGCACAAATAGTACTTTGGCGTGCAAAGCCTCCATTTGGGGAAATTTTTTTTATATTGGATTTTAACAAATTTTTTGCCTGCCTCTGGCCTGACGATTCCACCCATCATTCTTGTGATCTATTGTGCACCAATGATCTGATGGTTGCTTTGGAGTTCTCCCAGACAAGGCAATCTGCCATCACGTTGTCATTATTTCGGCTACTAATTGCAATGAGGATACCAAAGCAGTCCCACACCAGTCTTGAACTGGCTAGATAGCAACTGATGACTCTAGAACAGCCTGGTTTTCTGAGATGACCACTCTAGAATTAAGTATGCCCCGTCTTATTATGCCAGCAGCACAGATAATTATTGCAATTAGCGATAGCCTTTCAGGGCTAAACTTGCCTAGGCTTTCTGTGATGTCACAACTCGGATTAGCACCGTACACCCCACAGTTCCCACGCCAGCTCCATGTACAATATAAAATCGTTTAATGTGGTTGTCACTTAAAAGTTGAGCTCTATATTAAATAAAATTACTTACTAAAAATACTGACGTAGCTTCTGCAAGCAGTAATACAGATGCACACAGTAAGGTCTTCTAGCCAATGCAAATGCATTCCTCTCGCGGTTGACTGCAACACATTGAAAAATGCAAGCAATTAAAAATTTAATGAATTAGATAATAATTTGTAGAAGCGGATGACGCTGTTGTGGAAGCGGCGGGTGATGGCGAGTCCACTAAGGCGTAAACGATATGATTTATTGCTACTCACCGATGGTTAATATTAACTAACCAGGTGAACAGGCTTATGTAAAGCGACAAGAACTATAAGGCGAAGTATAAAAGGCGAATTCACAGTAGAACACAAGTTATCGCAACCAGCAGAAGAAAGAGAGTGAGGTGGAACACACGGCGTTGGTCGGATGGGCGAAGCGGAAAGAAGGATGGTGGTATGATGCGGGGAACCTAGGCCACCTAGGTTTCACTAATACGAGGTTCCGCATATCTGGAAAGGCAATACTCCCAAAGAAATGCTTGGGAAGTTAGAGATTAAGGATATCGTAGTCAAACTGGTAGATTACTGGGGGAAGGCATCTTAGGAGCGTTTAGAGGAGGGTAGGAGCTATATTGGATTAGGTCCCACACTTTCGGGCACCCCTCATTAATAATAACCCCAACTTCCTTTTATATGGCTCCCAGATTTTTATTAATACAAAAATTAATTGCTTACATGCTGGGATGTGTGGATGTTGTATGCATTCTGGGTCTAGCTGGGAATGCTACTGCACCAATTGTGATGCACCAACTGCACGTAATAAAAACTCCGAGTCAGCCGTTAATGTCTCATATTTACCAACGAAATCATATGATACGCTGCAAGGTGAACACAGACTGTCTATTGCTTGCCAAGTTCATTTAAGCCGGCTCCACGTGATTGTGTCAAATATGATATGAATTCTTCAAATGTAACATCATCGCCAGTTGCATTGTAAGATTTCCGGCGATATCTAAAAAAAAAAAAAATTTTTTTAAATCTGGTGTGAAACACTCATACGACTTTTCTTGTAATTAATATAGATTAATCAAGAAATTTTCCTTAAAATTGCAATGTTACACTGTTTAATTAGACTGGACATAAAAATGGTGGCGGGGATTTTACTTATATACCTGAGCGGCGTAAATGATGTGTGCCTAAAGGGCCCCCTCACAATTATTATTATTTTTTTTTCTGTGAGGAGGGAACAAACCCTACGCTATCCAAAGCGATAAGGACTGGGCCCCCATATAGCTACCCCAAGAAAAACAAAAACCGGGACTAGAACAAATATCCAGACCCGGGTCTAATCCATCTACGATTCACCGCAGTCCGAACAAATCGGACAATAACCTTAAGGCGAAATATCTTTAGCTCTTACCACAGACATCCTGTTCCGACCGAAGATCCTTGGAACCTAATTTCCTCACAATCAGGCAATCTGTCATAAATGGATGGGTGTTTCCTCCTCTGTCTCACAGACTCTACAAAATGGATCCGGATGAGCCCATGTAGATATGTCTCCTTATACCACAATGTCCAGTAAGAAATCCAACCAGATGCCTAAGAGAGCTCCGTGAAAGACACATCAACGTCTCACTAATAGCCTTGTCCGGACCCCCTCGATGAGCATTTTGAACTGCCGATAAGGATGAATGCTGTGAAGCTGTCCATGATTGGAAGCCTGACAGACATGTGCCAGAAGACACGCCAACAGCAGGCTCGGGACCAATGAAAGGGAGAGAGACGCCTACTTTGGCAAACCTATCCACCTCCTCATTCCCAAAAATTCCCATGTGACCCGGTACCCAGACTGAAAGCACATCCTACAGAGAAGAAAGCTCTTCCAGTCTTTTAGAACATTCTAACACCAACCTGGAAGTGAAGACACATGAACTCAGCGCCTTCAGCGCAGCTTAGCTGTTCGAGCAGATACAAACACCTTTTAAGTTAGTGTTACGTACCGTCTCATCCAAGATACAACAAAGTATAGCATAAACCTCAGTCTGGAAGGTCCATTCACCAAGAGATACTGCCAAATGATCTCCGGTCTCAAAATAGACCGCAGCTCCAGACCTACCATCCATTCTGGAACCGTCCGTGTAATACCGGAATAATTATCAGGTATCACACCAGACGGAATCTTGACCAATCTTCCCTAGAAGGTAACCTAACTCTGTAGAATGCTCGAAAACAAAAGTCTTCAACATTCTGTCAGAAGGAAAACCTGTAATAGGAACTTCAAAAGCATCTCGCGATGAATGGTAGAATGTCCATATCGCTTACCCTGCCAAAAACCTGCCTGTTTAATTCTATAACAGGCTTTCATTGCCACAGTTTTCACCTCTACAAAGAGCGGTGGGATTCCCAATAAAGTCTCCATTGCAGCTGTTGGCGTGGTCCGCATCGCACCGGTCACCGCCAGACAAGCTAAGCGTTGAATATCCTCAAGCAGCAGTCTAGCGGATCGTATCTAATGCGACGCCACCACACCACAACCGCATATAACTACCTAGGTTTAATAACCATATCCCCCATCCACAAAATCCTATTCTAAGAAGCCTTCCAGCAACTCTCTGACCACAATATCTTAAGATATTTTTTAAATCTCTGACTCTTGTAAGTGTTGATTCCCTTGAAAGTGTTGTCCTTCCAGATATGCGAAACCGTTCACCCTGAGTCACAGTTCTGACACAAAGTTCTAGGACGTCCTGCTTATTTTTTTTTTGTAAAAGACAGGCTACTACCAAGGGTGTCTACAACTAAGACCCTCAGTTGTACCCTACTCAGGGAGAGAAGATACTTCAGATCACTCTGTTATCCCCTCCAGTTTTTTTTTCACCATTGTTTAATTCCTCTATCAAAATAATTGGGCTTGTAAGTATATATGTTTAAGAGAGAAGTATTTGTAATAAACAAGAGAGCACCACTGTTTTGAAATAAATATATTATTCTTTAAAAGAATTTAATCTTTACAATATCACAATTATCTGCTTATAAGTATACTGGATTGATAGCTTAAACTGCCACTGATTCTAAGAGAGCGAAAAGCAAGTGTTCTGCTTCGGTGTGTACAGCAAACTGTATATTGAAGGAGTGTCTTCTAATTGTTATTTCAAATCTTCTCCTGTGAGAAGAAGGGGTAGGACAATGCTATCAAGGTTCATGAACTCTCCCAGTAACTGGACTTCTTCTACCTGGCTTACCCTTTTGAATGTTAGGATATTCTTGAAATAATATTTTTCAAATAAAATATGTTTCGGGCGTCTATCACAGAATCTTCTTTTCTTTTTAGTAACTTATTCTGCTTTACATATTTATTTCCTAGTTAATTTTTAATTTCTAACTTTCACCCTTGTTGTTTCGAACTGAAATGGTGGCTGTCCTCACAATGCCAACTGGGTATGACTTCCTCCAGAAAGATTTTTATAGGGCTAGGGAGATAGGATTCTTTGCCCCACTTGCCATATACATCTGCAGGGAGAAATGGACGCACAAACCTGTGCCGTACCTGACGGCTGGCAGACGTACCATTAACCAGAACTGACGATTGCCAAAATTTGGCAAAACTATACTGGGTGGCTAGACGTCGAATAACGCGAAACTTCAATGGCGCTGGAGTTATAAAAATCCCAAGCGGAGGCCCCGGGTTTGATTCCAGCTGTGCTGCCCTTAGATTTTCTCTTCCTAAGAGGCCCTGCAACTCACTGCCCGGTGATGGACAGTGTTGTCTGTAACGAGAGAACACTGTTCGGAGGTCGTCAGTGCACTGAGAAGGCTTCGGGCGCCAATAACCATAGATGTTGACGCACCTTAAAAAAAAGAAGATTATTTCTTAAAATTGTATTCATTGTATTTAGGGAAAGTTGTGTGAGTGTTTCACTCCAGACTTTTATGATTGCTTGATATATACCAGAATCTATTCAGTCGACCAATTTTGACCGAATCCTTACTTTCACGTTTCCTCGTAGCACTTAAACGATATATAAACTTTTAGCTTTCTGTGATTTTCCGTTTTTCAATTATCCTGATCACCATACATTGATCAATTTCTTTCTCTCAAACAGTAAGAGGAAATAAAAATTGAACACAATGAAATAAGATTATTAGTAATTTAAAATTAAGATATATAGGATTGTCACTAATTTATAAGAAATATTTTATTTCTTATACAAACCATCTTTTATTGTTAGCAGTAAAACAGTTTTAAAATAACATACAAAATGTAAAAGACCATCATGATCATCATGATTTGTCTTTTAATTATCAAATTGGATTCTATAATCAATTAAAGATTAACTTATGTAAAAAAAAGGCGCAAACGTTCTAAATTAAAAGATTGATAGAGAAAACAAAATTATTATAATTGTCTTTGTTTACTTATAAATAAGTAATCTTGTAATTATTGATTTTTATCATATTTTAAACAGAGATTTGATGTTTCATTCACCCCTTGGGGATTTAAAATAATAAAATTCACTTACAAATGGCACAATACTAATTGAATTATAGATTTTTCAAACATAAGGGTGTGCCTTTCTGATAATCTGATAAAAGATCTAACAAATCCATTCACACAACAATTTTTGTATAAAATATAATGAGATGTTTGTATGGCAATGGCCAAAAAAATTTTTTAAAGAAAAAAATTCTTTGTTGCTCTACGTTTCGGGTACCAATGGTGCCCTTCTCCAAAATTTATTGGAGAAAATTCATTATTGTACAATTACAGTAGTTATGAAAAGTGCATAGATTTGTAACAAAAAGAAGAAAGAAAAATGTTTCTTTAAAAACTCCTCTGGCCATTGACGTACAAACATCCCATTGTAATTTTAAGGCCTGACGATTTGAATACCATTTTAATTAAAAATATTTTGGTAGAGCACAGATTTCCTTTCTGCCAAAATGAATACATTCAGTGCACAGCAATTGCTCTAGATTGTCAAGCTTTTGGTTTCAACCTAGCATTTGTATATTGTTCTCCTAATAAATTCATCTCTTCAATTGACTTTCTAAACTCTTTCGGACCCTTGGACCTAAATTTTTTGCGAGCAGAGATTATAATGCCAAAGATTCTATCTTAGGATTGTCATACTTCTAATTCTTCGGAGCGGACACTCTTGGTTCACTCACTTTCTCATTACGAATTCTTTACACCAGACAATTAACATATTGGCCAACATAACTAACCAAGCGACCAGACATATTAGACATCTTTATTTCTTCTGGAATGACATCTATCTATAAAGTCATCTACACCTCTTCTGATCACAGCCTGTTCTGCTTACGCTCATACTAATTCCTAAACCCGCAACCTTACATTCTATGCTAATCAGGATAAAATATAATCAGTATAAATAAAAAAAATATAAAATTCTCAAATCAGTGGTAATTCAGTGGGGCGCACAGCTGTGACATCTTTAGTATAAAGAGTTTGCAACGTTTTTCGTTAAACTTGGAAATTGTAACTGCACAGAAATCAATGTATCACTTTTTTTAATTCTATCCGAAACATTTTTATGGAAAAATTGATTTTATAAGACTCTGTGGAATCTGTGATGTTAAATTTCAAATGTTATTTGGATAAGTTCAATATTATTGGCGATGTCTACAGTATCATTTCAACTACCACCTGTCTTGGGTAGTAAGTATATGTACTCCTACCAACTCTATATTAAAGGCAGATGTATAAAATTTAAAATTTAAAGAAAAATTGTCAATATTATATTTACTGCAGTTTGAGAAAGTCGTGTTAGTGTTTCATAAAAGATTTCTTTTTAAATCCGAATATTTCATTACTGAAATATTCCCGTTTTACTGCTAGGATGAAGGTAAAAGCTTTCTTTTCTGACTGAAGTTTTATTTAGTTTACATCTGGGACCAAATAACGTCATATTCACTGAAGTAATAAATGGCTTTCTAAAAGATAAGCTGTCAATTTTGTAAAGTCACATTTCCTGTTAACCATTTTTTTTTGTTTAGTTTGGAATTTTAACAATGATTAATATTCTATAGGTGGAAGTTTTACTTTAGAGAAAGTTTACCATTACTGCTCCCATGAAAATTCAACTTTTCCGGAATAATGTTTCCAATAAGCTTTAAAAGTGATCAGCATTTATTTGTACAGATAGTGTATGAAATTTAAAGGAAATCGCTGGAGAAAATTATGTTTTTTAGGAGTTTCCTCAATACTGTGGCTTTCCTCAAATGGCGTTCAGTTTTTCCTTCCAACTTGTAGAAGGGGGAAAAATCAAAAAATAAGGAACATGTAAATATTTTGTTGAATTGTAAACAAAGCTTAGAAAATGGAAAACAATAATAAAAAAAAAATATGATTTTTCAAACTTCCGATTGTTGTGCAAATATAATCGCCTACGCTACATTTATATGGTGTTACAGTGCACGGCCAATTCAGCAGTTAGCAGTTAATTTAATTTTATTTTATTTTATTTTCGATGTTTAATGGGGAAAATATATAAGGGAAAAGGCGGAAGATGACTATTGGAAAGTTAGATTTGCGGAGAAATAGTGAAGGAAGGAAGTGGAATGTAGTATACGTAAAGAGAGAAAAAGTAAGAATATAACAAATTTGTAAATTGGATGTTGAGGTTCGGTCATACAAAAGAACTCTTTTAAATTTCTACCGACGTTTCGGGAAATTTATTGCCTTCTTCAGGGTTTGTACAAAGGTTTTAATACAAATCAGAAAAAATAGAGTAAATAGTTAAACTAGAGTTTGTAAGTAATTCCGACTGAAAATTTTTGCAAGTACATTTCCTGGGTTATTTCCATACTTTACACTTAAATATGCCTCATATTGTCAAAGTTTCAATAGTTGTGTTTAATTTAATATTGATCTGTTCTACAACAATAGTTTAGAATAAATTTAAATGTGCTATATATATCATACTTTTTATTTAGTTTAGTTATATAGTTTATTTAAAACATTTTTATTTTGAAAATATTTATTTTAAGTTACCAATTTACTACATTGAATACAACGGTCGTAACGAACACCAAAACATCAAAATAACAAATGTTTGAGTATAATAGAACATAATAATAATAAGAAGAAGAAGAAATTGTTAAGGTGGCTACACACGTAATTGCATACTTGAACAGTATACATGCACAGGTCTTTTGCGTGTGCATCCACACGGCTCATGTATACTTGATCAGTGTTAGCAGATGGCGAGATGTACGAAGACGACGCGCTGCTTTAGCTGCTCTTGTTTTAATTTACTAAAGAAAAAGTCAACGAAAAGATCGTTCTTTGTGGTGTAAAGAATGGCTGAAGAAACGAAAAAGCTATTCACACATTAATTTATTAAGTGTGAATAAATTAATAGCATTCACTTTCATAAATGTGAATAAATTCTTCCATAATTTCTCTGTGACCTTTCTAAAATCAACCGACATAATGATAAAATAATATTGCCTTTACATGGACTCGAAAAGTAAAACAAACGCTTGCTCTGGCGTGCACGAGACTGACACAGAGGTTGCACAAGTCTGCTACACACGTTCAGTTAAACATGAACAAGATAGCGCGCACAAGTATGCAGTATGAAAGTTTAAACATTTTCTGACTTGTGCAAGTTTTTCGTACAAACGATCAAGTATGCCTGTACAAGGCGACCTGCGCCATGTAGTTCCCAAGTATACAGTATGTAAAGTAGCCAGCTTAAAGGGATGATAAACAATTGTGGACAATAGAGTGACGCGCGTGGTGCGTGTGGAAGTGACAACGGAAAGCAGCACAGCCAGGGCTGTGGTGAGAATTAATCTCAAACTCTCTTTCGGTTTTACCGGATTTTTTTTTGTTCCAATTTGGAAACCTCTTGTCTGCCTGTCCCCAGCCTGGGAGCAGAGGACATTCACCCGGAAGAGGATTGCGCAGTTAGACGATTTTAGGAGTCGAGCTACACCGAAAAATCGCCAGCATCTTCACACAACAACGAATAAAAAGGAAAAAAAAAGGGTGCACTTGCAGTTAAGTGAACTGTTTTCATTATATTTCATAGCATATAGTATTACTCTCTTTTATAAAAAAAAAAAAAAAAAAAAAGAGAGAAAAAGGGGGTGAGAGAGAAAACACTGCCGTATTGAACAAAAGTGTGGCTGCACAACTTTATTGCGCTGCTATGCACACAGCATGCCGATCAGTCCATAGATATATAGTTTGACAGGTGATTGGAAAGTCTTGAATCATTAGCCCAAATTGTAGCTAGTGTCCTGAATAAACATGCAAACATAATACGTATAATCAATCCAATCACACTTCCCACCAAAGAGGAAACCGTCATGCAACCATCAACAAGATAACTGTAATGAGAAGAAGATACAAATGAGAATTTAAAATCCCTAGGGAGTCCAACATAATCGACTCCGCCAAAATCGTCAGGTGTTGACGGTCTATCCCGACCTCGTCAAAAAATTGACCTGTCAACCTCGGTATAGTGCCTCGGGATCCAAACCACAGACCACGGACACGGAATATATACTAATGTTTTAGTATAGGAACTAATGTTTTAAATAGGTTGCGTATATTATCTACTAGCTAAACCCGGTGACGCTTCGCTGTGGCGAAGCACCAATACACGTGCAGAAATATCATGACGATCTGATGGTGATTGTCCAGTTAATAAAAGCTCCTTTATTTCATCCCATGCTGGGTTGCATGTAAATGTGATGAAAAAATCTGGACGACCATATGCACGAACACACGTCATTGCATCTTGTGCATATTCATGCATGTGTCTTGGGCTGCCTGTAAATGTGGATGGTAAAATGACCATTTTTCCCAATACACTGAGATTGCCATCATTTACAACTGCATCACGTAAATGGACGTACTCTTTAGAACGCAATTTGACTTGATTTAGTCGTATGTAGAGGAGTCTTTCACTTTCTATTTTTGCATACATGTCAACAATGTATTGATGAAATAATTGTCTACATTTCAATATATGATTATCAGCATTCTCACGAATCATCGATCGATATGCATAATAATTCATAGCACTGACCTTTTTGTGAATATCCACATTAGTTGTAGGATTTCTCATATTAATATTAAAATGATATCCATCCTCTCCTTGCCAAAATAGAATGGGATATTGTAATGCATCATATGAACGATGCGTGTCTGATACTTGCTGGACGTCACCATTTCTACGATGAAGAATTATATCGCGAGAATTAAATTCTTCACCAACTATGACAATTGCCACTTCATCGATCGTTAGTGCGTTGAATTGTCATCGATGTTGACCAATAGGTGTTCTGTCTGCCTTTATTATTACTTTGAAACCGTCAGATGGCATTTGTTCAATGGCGGTTTAAATTATTTAATTAATTCATTATGTTGTTCAAACAAATTTTGTAATTCAGCGACAATCTCTCGTTTAGTACTCATATTCAGTTGACACCGTCTGTTGATTTGTTCGTCAGTATTTCCCATATCTGAAGATATTTGTGATCAGCATTTGGCAAGGGTAGTAGTGATCCAGCATGGTGATAAATTTGCCCTTGTACTTTAAATGTTGGCATATAATTTGCGCTAACGATATTCGTTGCTCCGAACGATGTCATTTGGAAGCATGAATTGTACTTGCGTATATTTTTCAAAAAATTTTTTGATTGACTTGTTTCACCTGATACTAAAGTTAATAATGGTTCAACTTTACTTTTCCACCTACACAGCACATACCTGGTGTTTCATTTTTAAATGTTTGAGCACCACAATACGCACACTTTTATCCATTTTTCCAATAATTACACTTGGATGAAGACTGTAATTGTAAAGGGGATTGTAATTGAAACCACATAAATTCAAATCAGTATGTATCGTTCGTCTTGTCT
The DNA here is from genome assembly GCA_011037195.1 of Triatoma infestans. NCBI lineage: Eukaryota > Metazoa > Arthropoda > Insecta > Hemiptera > Reduviidae > Triatoma > Triatoma infestans. The sequence continues at coordinate 153,463 of JAAEAF010000806.1, forward strand.
GTGTCCTGCGAATTCGATTCCTTTGATGCCTTGCTTGCCTCTGTTCACTCGTTTCTAATGATCGAGCAAGAGCAGTGTGAACTCGATCTCTTTCTTGCCCAGCTGGAAATCAATAATATTTTTTATTTGAATTTTTAATTTTATTGCAACTGTTATTATGGGTATGTTATTTTTTACAGTTTAATTTGCTTTATAAAAGTAAATTCTATGACTAAATTTCATGAGTAACAATTTAATTTTTCAATTTATCCATGGTTACACTTTTAACAAATATTACTAATTAAATGTTATTTTGATATTTTTGGGATATTTGTTCTGGAGCACCTAGAACTCTGATTTTTTTAAAAAATTGCAAAAACCTTCCCGGGGATATACCTAATAATTTCCCAAATTTTCATGGCGATTGGATGTATGGTTTTTGAATCTATCGAGTACAGGCAGACACACATTCATTTTTATAAAATGAAAAGATAAAGATTATAATTTTTTCTGTATCTAAGAGGATCATTTTGAGTTTATTGTATTGAGGAGAATTTATGAGGAGTTATTTTAGTATTTTTTTTGGTCTCTTTTTTTTTCTTTTCTCTGTTTATTAGGTTTGAAGAAGATTGTTTTTTTAGGTTTCTCTTTCTGTTTGAATTGTATTATTTGACTAAAATATATTTATATTTTCTAGGCAAGTTGTGTTTTTAATATACGGTAGCCCCCTTTTCCGGTGCTGGAAAAAGAAATAAAAGGCACGGAGAGAGTAGAATTTGAGAAAGGAAATTATAATTTTTTTGTGTAAGCACTATATTCCACCTCCACATGTTCACAAGTTAAGAGTTTTTCTTTTTTTCTTATTTGTTCGCCCATATTGTTGGCAAATTTTGAGGAAAGACTTAAATAACAAAAAAAAAGAAGAAAACGATACATTCATCTTCAAACTACGTACTTCTGGTGAGGAGAGGGGACCCTAATAGTACGGAGAAAGCTCACCTAGTAGGCAGACCGCTAGCTAAGGGAGTTGTCTGTAACTGTATAAGCAAGGCTCAATCCCCGCTGTGATCGTAATTTTTATTTATTATTTTCTGATGTAAAATATTTCTTTTTATTTTGGTTATACGAACGCCTCCATTTAACTTATTTTAATTTAATTTATTTTAATAACCATAAGGTTATTATTAATTATCAACATTCTTTTTATAACGCCTTACCTTTAATTCCTGTGGGGCTTCCGTCACTTTCCCCACTAGACCCCTTCCCCAAGTGACGTGGCGACCAACTGTTATTATTATTATTTATTATTATTGTTATTATTATTTATTATTGGATTTTAGTTGGATTATTGGATTGCAATTATGCATACTCATTCGGAACCCACCCCTTCTCCTTCTGAGCGTGGGCACTAAACGTAGTGTGTTACAATGGCTTCTCGCCTGTATGTTTCCGCATATGCACTTTCACTACATTTATCGCATTCACTACATTTATATGGCTTCTCGCCTGTATGTGTTCTAAAATGTTGTTTCAAATTTCTATTTAGCCTACTCCTATAATCGCATTCAGTACATTTATATGACTTCTCGCTTGTATGTGTTCGCACATGTTCTTTCATAGCTGTAGATTGTACAGAACTAGATTAGATTAGATTCTTTGGGGGGTTGGCTATTCAGCCTGCACACCGCGACCCCCGTGGGTCTGTTGTGGCACCCCTTAGTTGGAGACCCTATCCCCCGTTCTGTCCTTCATCAAACTGTGGAGTCTGGGGAGGTCTCCCCGAATGGCCAATTAGAGCACCCTCTCGAGTCCTGCTGCCTTAATAGACTTAGTAGACCCGAGAGGCTAAGACTTGTAGGCACCAGCTTTGCTTCTCCGAAGAAGCGGTACCTCAGCCACACTAGCCCCTCGCACTGACATAGCACGTGCAATGCTGTTGCCTCTTCTTCCTAACAAAACCTACACAGGCTATCCGTTGCCAGGCCCATGCGATGCATGTGCTTATTAAGTCTGCAATGGCCAGTGAGAACGCCAACTGCCGTCCTTATGGCCACCCGGCTAGTTGGAGTAATTCTGCAGTTAGCCTGGGCGAATAGCTATAAACAAACGTTTCCGCCTGCCTCTGGCCTGGGGTTTTAACCCCCCATTCCCTTGATCGGTCGTGCATCCATGTCCGATGGATGCACTTCTGAGGCATCTTGAGACACCACAGAACGTTCCGGCCCTATAAGTGTTCCAATGGAACCCTCCCGGGCCAAACGATCTACCGCCTCATTACTTCGGTGACCCGAATTGCCCAGGTACCCAAACCAGGAAGACCTTGTTATGGCTACTAACATCCCTAAGTGCACCTAGGCAATCCCATACCAGCCTTGAGCTGATCTCCCACGAGTCAATTGACCGCAGGGCAGCCTGGCTATCCGAATAAATGACGATTCTGGAGTTATGCACTCCGCGTCTTCTTATTTCGGCGGCGCAGGTAAGAATTGCTACTAGCACCGCCTGAAAGACCGTAGCTAGCCTTCCCAGGCTCATCGAGATATTACATCTCGGACACGCGGTTCCCACTCCTTCTTCCATCTTAGACCCGTCCATGTACCACATAGATTCGCCTGAAATTGGCGGTCCGTTCTTCCATGCCTCTCTGTCTAATATCAAGGCTTTAAAGGGTTTTTGGAAGTCGTATCTAAGAGTCATTACATCCGAAGGCAGACCTAGAATCGGATCTGTCTCTAACTCCTCGCATAGTTTCGGTATATCCCGCTATGCCTGGGATAAATGGGAACTTATCCCTGTTGCAGTCTAGCCTCGCTTTAGGATTGCTCCATAGCCTTGGCTTTAACTCTCTTAGGTGGTCGCTGCTGTGGCGGGAATTCCTCCTCCGACCTGGGCCTCTTGGTCGCCGTTGTTGTGCTTTCAGCCCATTGGAGAAAGTTTTCTCTAATTAGTTGTCTTTTGGTAACCCTGGCCACTCCCACCTGGCCTCTATTCGAGCCTTGAGTTCCTTCCTAGAAACCCTGATAGACGGGCCTCCTTCTCTTTCATACCCTCGATTGCTTCCAGCGACTCCGCCCTAAAGCTTTTTCCGGCCTTTGCCTTGGCCTCCCTGATCGCCGAGCGTCCAGCCCCGCCGATCCGACCTTTGGCGGTCCCCGGCTTAGCACCGGATTCTGCCGTGGTCATAACGGCCGCGGAACCGGAGGCCCCACTCTCTTGGCCTTGGGCATCCGCCGTAGTTACTTTAGCCGGTACCTTGGCCGTACTGGTTATGGGTTTATCCCCTTCCCATAACCGTGGGACCGTCGTGCCGATCTTTGATGGCATCATTGCCTTAGATTGTTTTTTATTTGTATTTTTCCCAAATTTGCCCATTTATTCCCACGAGTAGCTGGGGATAAGGTCGTCCACCCGACCAGAGCCCCGCAATAGCCGGGCAAGGCTAAATACTCCGGGGTTTCGCCCGGTGCCCCGGAGGCTCCGTTAACGACATAATACCCCTGTGCCATCCATCCCTCGGCACGGAACGCATCACACCTTGGATTGGGTCCTAATTACCTGTCCGTATCGTGTGCGAGTGAGTGTTGTTGTGTGTGTCCATGTATTATGTGTGTATCCTGTGTATTAGGTGTTGGGCTGGGATGTTCGCAGGGTCGCCTTTACCTGAGGAGGCGGCTAATCCGCCTTCTATCCCACGATGGAATATGAAGGAGCAGGTTCGATAGGAAATTGGGATGGGGATGGTAAAATGAGGTGGCCCGCGGTGGGTTACCGCCAGGCCCGCCATTGTCCTGTTGGCCGCGCTCAAAGAGCGCGTTGCCCGGTCCTCACTGGCCATCGGGGGCGTAGGGTTGGCTAGCCTCCCGATTCAAGATCGAGGAAGCCTTTGAGGACCTGTACAGAAGTATAATCTCATTTACTACATTCATATGCCTTCTCCTCACCTATAAATATCTATATACAGGGTGACCAGAGTTATATGCTCCACCCACTTTTTTTTTAAACGGCGGGAAATTTCGAAAAAATAGAAAACACGTATTTAATCATTTTTAGTCTAGTTTATTTTCAGTGATTGATCCATTTTTTTAAACCCCAATATCCCGAGATACAGCATCCAACTTTTTTTTTCAAATGGAACATTATATTTTTTTTTGCATATTTTTATAGTACTTGAGCTCCTAAAATAAAAAAATAAAAAAAATTTAAATCGGTTCGGTTTTTCAAAAGTTATGATAATTTAAAATATGAAAAACAAATTTCAGTTTAATGTCAAAATTACCTTATTTTTTTTTTTAAAGAAGCTGTTCAAACTGGGCACCATCAACGGATAGGCAAGCCAAAGCTCTGGACTCCCACGCTCTGTTTGTAGCAGCACTTGTGGCAAAGTCAAGATCTAGGCAGGCTAGAGTTATTCGACGTTCCAGATCTTCGACTGAAGCCACGGGATTAAGGTTACTGTATACTTTATTTTTTTAGATATCCCCACAAAAAATGCACAATTTTATGGACTGATGAATCAAAGTTTACCAACAATGGCCTTCTTAATCGTTGGAACTTTAGAATATGGGCAGAAGAAAATCCACAAGTTACCTTCGCCACACGCCATCAGGTTGTTTTTTCTACAAACGTTTGGTGTGGAGTTTTAGGAAACCAACTAATAGGCCCAAACTTCTACAGAGAGAACTTAACTGGTGAAAGGTATCTAATTTTTTTAAGAGACATTTGCCAGTTCTGCTTGAAGATGTTCCTCTAAAACGTCGGCTAGATATGTATTTTCAACAAGATGGTTGACCGGCACATAATGCGAGAGTTGTACGACGTTACCTGGACAGAAATTTCCATGAAAGTGGTTAGGAAATCATGGTCCGATCCAATGGCCACCTCTATCTCCGGATTTAACCCCAATGGACTATTTTTTGTGGGGATATCTAAAAAATAAAGTGTACAGTAACCTTAATCCATGACTTCAGTCGAAGATATGGAACGTCCAATAACTCTAGCCTGCCTAGATGTTGACTTTGCCACCTAAGTGCTGTTACAAACAGAGCGTGGGAGTCCAGAGCTTTGGCTTGCCTATCCGTTGATGGTGCCCAGTTTTAACAGCTTCTTTAAAAAAAAAATAAGGTAATTTTGACATTAAACTGAAATTTGTTTTTCATGTTTTAAATTACCATAACTTTTCAAAAACCTAACCGATTTAAATTTTTTTTTTTTTTTGTTTTTTTTAGGAGCTCAAGTACTATAAAAATATGATGTTCCATTTGAAAAAAAAAAGTTGGATGCTGTATCTCGGGATATTGGGGTTTAAAAAAATGGATCAATCATTGAAAATAAACTAGACTAAAAATGATTAAATACGTGTTTTCTATTTTTTCGAAATTTCCCGCCGTTTAAAAAAAAAGTGGGTGGAGCATATAACTCTGGTCACCCTATATATCTCACCTGTTTCTATATGCATTTTAAAAGTTTCGAATCTTGTAGTACAACATTCGCATTTATTACATTTATACGGCTTCTCGCCTGTATGTTTTCGCATTCGTTCTTTAATATACCCAGATATTATATATCTGTAATCGCATTTACTACATTTATACGTCTGTATGATTTCGCATATGATAAATGCATCATCATCAATATGCATAAAATGTTAAAAATCTCATTAAACCATTTAAAAAACGAATGACAAGTTTATTTTTATAAGCTGTAAAATATCAGATTGTTTAATTTTGAGATTTACATGTTGAAATAATTGTGCGCTGTCAGTTTTCTAATTTAATTATTCTAACTCATATTTCCATAAGATTATAACTGAACATATCAAAGAAAAAAATTGTGAATCAGACTGTAGGGAAAAAAGGCCGAAGTCTACTCAAGTTATGCGTAAATTGAAAATCCATGCAATAAGTGCGCCAGGTAATGTAAAATAAATTAAAAAATTGTTAAATTACGATATTCAAGAAAAACCTGTAATCCTCAAATCTGGAAATCTGACAATAAATAAATAAACCTAGGCCTTAATTTACAATCTTACACCAACTCCCGAGAAACCTTTTGAAAAACTATAGCTTGATACTTTCCAATATGACAGACGCAAATTCCTGACAATAATAAACTGTTTTTCGAAAAAACTTATGGCCTACCCACTTACAAGTCTTAACCAATTGGAAATACAAACCTGCTTCAATACTACTTCTTCCTGTTCCCTGTCCCAAAAATAATACAAATGGACAACGGACGAGACTCGACAATGAAGGTTTAAGAAACTTCCTAAAACTATACGAAGTCGAACCATATTACATTATCCCCGGTCATCCTGACTCGCAAGGTTTATTAGAAAGAGGGCAGCTACTCTAATTGAATTACTAAACGCTATCCAAATAGAAAAGAAAAATAAAAGTTCTGAAGCAACATGAAGACAATTAATAGCTTTCAATAACAGTCTAAATTCTAATATGAAATTAAATCCCATGGAGTTAACTTTCGATATATCAAAGAATCCATACGTAAATGGACTGACAGAAACTTTAATAACAGAAGAAAGAACCACGAATACTTAGAACGCCTAGAACTACTCCACAAACTTATAAAAAATAAGGTAGAGGAAGAAAAACAAAAAATGGTTACAACGAGTTTCTTTTGAAATGCTAATTGCTAATTTCACAATTGTGAAACATTCAACTTCCTTAAAAATGAGTGTACAAAATAAATTAGTGAATGTATGGATAGGCTAGGAATGTACAAAATATGCTAATGAATGTGTAAAATAGGTTAGCGCACAAAATATGCCAGTAAATATATGAAATAGGTTAGCAAATGTATTAAAAGTGGTAGTAAGTAAATGTTAGGCTAGTGAACGTGCTGGAAAACGTGTGACAAAGATAATAGATATATTACATTTATTAAATGTTTCTGAATTTAATGTTACCTAACCAAATTTAATTAATCCTAGCCTAACCGTCATAGTCCTCGATCCTACTATGACACCTTTTCTTAGCCAATGGTGTACGCTCTTGAGCGTACCCCGAAGCGGTAATATAACGACCAACGCAATTATGAAAACAGAAGATATAAAAATATACTATAACAGAAGTAATCATGTTATTTGTAATGATAAGGTAAGAGAAGAGACAATAATTGTTAATTACACCAGAGAAAGGCAGAAAAAGCTTTACAGCTGTTATCTATTCTATTTTAGAAAGTCAATATCCCTCAAGTTCTATCTCAACGTTGACTGTGGACTTACAGCAAGTTCTCTTTACACCAACACTCACGCATTCCCGTATGTTTGATTCAAGACAACTGTCTAACTACAACTTATGTATACATGTTGGATGTACGAAGAAGAGTTTTATATGCATGTGGCATGAAGCAATTGCTGGTCGAGGAGGCAATGAAATTGTATCTTGTTTGCTCAAAGTGCTTACCTCGCAGTTCACAACTAAAAAAAATTTGGAAGTTTGGTGCGATAACTGTGCCGGCCAGAACAAGAACCGAATGGTTCTAATCACTCTAATTTACCTGGTAAAGAAGGGTTACTATGATAAGATTGATCTTAAATTTCTCGTTTCCGGTCATTCATACATGCCTTGTGACCGGGACTTCGGAGTCATTGAGAAACGTAAAAGGGTCAGCAGGTGCATGATACCGGACGAACTTCGCGACATGGTACGTCAAATAATCCTGTTATCGTTGTGAATATGGAACCGCATGATTTTTTTTGATTTTGCTTCCGCTTGTGATATTTATTTGAACACAAGTTCACTGAAAATATCCAACAAATCGTGGATTGATATTTCTGAGATGAACATGCCAAAAATCAAAACGAGACAATCCTTTAACGAAATGGAACCATGGGAAGAACAGATCGTCTTCAAAAAGGGGAAATATGAAATGTACTAAAAATTGGAAAAATTCAAAAGTGATGTGAAAACTCCATCAATAAGGGAAGCAAAAAAGAAGGATCTTCTCGAAATGTTGAATTTCATGGATGCCAAATACCACGTCTTTTATAAAAATTTTTATAAATAATAGTAATAATTGTAAATAAACTTTTGTCTTCATTTAGTTGGAATAAAACATGTTGTTCAAGATCTAATTAACACGATTTTTTCCTTTAATCCTGTTCCCAAAGTGTTTTTTCTTCTCCTGTAAAATTTGGATTTGGCACTTACCCGCTTTTCAGTGTCGACGTCTCAATTATTGACAGAAAGATATATAAAACTGACCTCACTTCGTAGATGATGTTAGTGCCTTATCCTATATCCTCATGTATTTAAATAAACATAATAACCAAGTGTGGGCTTTTTAACACATTGTGTGTTTCACTTTGTGTTCAGGACATGAACAAAAGTCATGTAATCACGTTTAATCTCATGTAACTTGATTACTAAAAAGAAAATTTTCAATTATCTAGTAAGAGTCATGCCGTATGAAACTCAATTTAATTAATTTTCTGTCTCATCTTGCCATATTGCAGCATTTACAAGTATTGATGTAAGATTAAAATAAGAAAACACAAAACTCAAATTAACTTTGGAACTTGTGAAGTTTCCAGGCAGCTTTCAAGATTTACCAGGATGATTTAGCTAAAAATATATTTTTACTTAATAATGTAACGCTTATCATTTGTCAAACAATAAATTAAATATCAGAAAACATAATATAATTTGGAAGTACAGCTTTGTTATGAATTTTTTTTCGAAGCTGAAAACAGAAGAAGGTGGAACAGTGAATACGCTTCGTCCGGCATTAAGGAACATGCCATTGTATGGTTTACGTATGGGTCAAGGACTCCTGAGGGCCACAGACCAAAATATTCTCTGGGCAAGTTTCTGATTAACTCCCAGGCGGAAATCACTCTATCGGAAGATGGAAATCACCAGAGCAAATTTTAAAATAAAAGTTGTAGTACATTGTATGTATAGTTGATATATCAAATTCAAAGAAAATCGTTTGAGGTTTTTGAGAAAATCACAAAAAGACTGCAAAATAATTCAGTAAAATGGCACTTCTGGTTGACGGATTTGGCCCAAAATCTTTGTGCCTGATGGTAGTAGTGGTAGTATCTAAATGGAATTTCTAGTTTATTAATCTAAAACAAAACCATTTTCTCTCCTTAATCATACCCATTATAATATTATTAGTAAGAGATAGTATTTTTGTATTAAGTATTTATGGCGACTAAATTTGATTAGATACGGGAACCCGTAAATTGTCTGAAAGGCCCCGCGTTTCTTATGATTGTTCTCTAAACGACCAGGGTTTATTCTATTCCTTTCACACTGATTTTTTTATTTTTCTCCGAATTTAATTTTAATTTCTTATGCGATCAATCTTATTCTTTTCAACCTCCGCTTGGCCAAGAGAATGTTCACTAAATATTTCTGAATAATTCCGAGATTGATTGATTTCGGATATTTTCAGAAATCTAAATGATCTATATTGATCCAGAGAAAATCATTCTACAACTAGAACTTAAAATTAAATATCCTAACTTAACAAGACTAATACTTTTCGTCAACCGAAAAAGCTATGAAAAAATGCTAAATACGTTAGACTATGTTCTCTCCTTCATCATACCTAGAACATAAAATGCTAAACTAGTTAGATGATCGTTCTCCAAACCTGTGGCAAAAAGATGAGACGGGCTAGCTTGTAAAATTTTAAAATCTTTTGGAAGTATTTTTTTAAACTTTCAATTTAGCATTAAAAGAGTATCCACTGTGAACATAGTGGTTGTTCTAGAACCTCTTTTTCAATAAATTCCCCAGTTATCCATCTCATTTAAGAACTATCTTTTGACGACTCCTTTTTATAAGAAGTTTATTAGAAATTTTTTCATGACCAAAGGACATCTTGTCCTCAAGCGTTGTTGCAGTGGCTAGCGAACTTGCCTTAGGTGCGTTGAATTCTAGGTCGATTACCGTGAGGGCAAAGTCGGTGATGACCCAGCATCTTGAGAAAAAAATGGAAAGCTATGGTCGGTAGCGCACCTAGGTTGCGAAGGCCAGAATTAAATAGCGAGGGAACTGCTGCGTGCTTACCACACGTCCCCCAATCTATCGCCTATTAGCAAGCCTTGGTCCTTTATGAAGCAGGCTACCACGGAAAATGTCTCTGATCCTTTATGGATTTTTGCCCCATAGATTTTCTTTTTTTTAAAGAATATCTTACGACTACTTTGGATGATTGAAAAATGGAATTATAATGCTACGAATGTTACATGGATATCCAATGTTAGAATAAGTTTCAGAGACATTTTCCGTGGTAGCCCGCTTCATTTTGTGGTCATCGACCGGTTTCGGGCGTTCGCCCATTTTCAGGATGCGTTTTTCAGACAGTGTGACAACACAGACTTGCACAGAGCAAACTTAGTTTACACAAGTAAATACCGGGTTTACGTCTTCTATACCGGGACGTTTGGAAATAAGCTTATGACATCGTAACTAACTATAGTCTGCTCAGACCTTATTTGTATGTTTTTTAATTTGTTTTTTATTTCTATTGCATTTTTAACATCAAAATTATTATTCTGTGACAGAGCTTTAAGAGGGGTTTTATAGATATTATTTTCTAGTTTTTTGAAAATTGAATCTGTACAGTCTACTATTGGTCTTATTGGATGGTTTATTTTATGTATCTTAATTAACGGGTACATTTTGGGGGTTTTGTAATTCTCCTCTTTCAATAATTTTATATCAGATTTGTTAATGTAATAGTATTTTAATAATTTATTGATGTATTTTTCTATATTCTTTTGTATAGTTTCAGTGGGGTTTGTTCTGATTTTTCTATATGTATTGTTGTTATCTTCTAATATTTTATTCATTTTTTCCTGTAATTCTTGGTTATTTATAATTACATATTTTTTAGTTTTATCCGTTTTTACTATTGTCACTGTTTTATTGGTTTTTAGAAATTTCTTTAGAGCTAATATATCTTTGTTTATTCTATTGTTTAATTTATTTAAGTTAATTTCTTCTGTAGTTGTGCTATATGTTTTTTTACTGTTATTATTTAAATATTTGTTAGCATAATTTTGTATTGTTGTATTTATTGTGTTTCTTATTGTATTTTTATGTGATTCAGATGTATTTATGTCAATTAAAATATTTTCTATATCCGAAATTAGGCTTATTATATTTTTACTTATTATTACCATCAATCAAGAAATATCTAAAGTGAATGATTCATTTTAAACTTGGAATTTTTACTAACTTGGACGTTGATTTCTTAACATCACCAAGCGCCCCCTAGAACTCAAAGTTTATCTATTTAGATTCTAAACTTATATTTTAAGCTTAATTTGACAGTATGAAATTTTATGTTGTTAAATGTTAAATATTGTTTGTAAGTTTAAATTCCATTTAAAATTCTAGAAAGTAAATTAATTAACATTATTTCATAATTTATAGGCACAAATAGTACTTTGGCGTGCAAAGCCTCCATTTGGGGAAATTTTTTTTATATTGGATTTTAACAAATTTTTTGCCTGCCTCTGGCCTGACGATTCCACCCATCATTCTTGTGATCTATTGTGCACCAATGATCTGATGGTTGCTTTGGAGTTCTCCCAGACAAGGCAGTCTGCCATCACGTTGTCATTATTTCGGCTACTAATTTCAATGAGGATACCAAAGCAGTCCCACACCAGTCTTGAACTGGCTAGATAGCAACTGATGACTCTAGAACAGCCTGGTTTTCTGAGATGACCACTCTAGAATTAAGTATGCCCCGTCTTATTATGCCAGCAGCACAGATAATTATTGCATTAGCGATAGCCTTTCAGGGCTAAACTTGCCTAGGCTTTCTGTAATGTCACAACTCGGATTAGCACCGTACACCCCACAGTTCCCACGTCAGCTCCATGTACAATATAAAATCGTTTAATGTGGTTGTCACTTAAAAGTTGAGCTCTATATTAAATAAAATTACTTACTAAAAATACTGACGTAGCTTCTGCAAGCAGTAATACAGATGCACACAGTAAGGTCTTCTAGCCAATGCAAATGCATTCCTCTCGCGGTTGACTGCAACACATTGAAAAATGCAAGCAATTAAAATTTAATGAATTAGATAATAATCCGTAGAAGCGGATGACGCTGTTGTGGAAGCGGCGGGTAATGGCGAGTCCACTAAGGCGTAAACGATATATCCTCGTGAAGGTGATGGCGCGGAGAGATGATTTATTGCTACTCACCGATGGTTAATATTAACTAACCAGGTGAACAGGCTTATGTAAAGCGACAAGAACTATAAGGCGAATTCACAGTACAACACAAGTTATCGCAACCAGCAGAAGAAAGAGAGTGAGGTGGAACACACGGCGTTGGTCGGATGGGCGAAGCGGAAAGAAGGATGGTGGTATGATGTGGGGAACCTAGGCCACCTAGGTTTCACTAATACGAGGTTCCGCATATCTGGAAAGGCAACACTCCCAAAGAAATGCTTGGGAAGTTAGAGACTAAGGATATCGTAGCCAAACTGGTAGATTACTGGGGAAAGGCATCTTAGGAGCGTTTAGAGGAGGGTAGGAGCCATATTGGATTAGGTCCACACTTTCGGGCACCCGTCATTAATAATAACCCCTACTTCCTTTTATATGGCTCCCAGATTTTTATTAATACAAAAATTAATTGCTTACATGCTAGGATGTGTGGATGTTGTATGCATTCTGGGTCTAGCTGGGAATGCTACTGCACCAATTGTGATGCACCAACTGCACGTAATAAAAACTCCGAGTCAGCCGTTAATGTCTCGGAATAACCAACGGAATCATATGATACGCTGCAAGGTGAACACAGACTGTCTATTGCTTGCCAAGTTCATTTAAGCCGGCTCCACGTGATTGTGTCAAATATGATATGAATTCTTCAAATGTAACATCATCGCCAGTTGCATTGTAAGATTTCCGGGGATATCTAAAAAAAAAAAAAAAATTTTTTTAAAAATCTGGTGTGAAACACTCATACGACTTTTCTTGTAATTAATATAGATTAATCAAGAAATTTTCCTTAAAATTGCAATGTTACACTGTTTAATTAGACTGGACATAAAAATGGTGGCGGGGATTTTACTTATATACCTGAGCGGCGTAAATGATGTGTGCCTAAAGGGCCCCCTCACAATTTTTTTTTTTTTTCTGTGAGGAGGGAACAAACCCTACGCTATACAAAGCGTTAAGGACTGGGCCCCCATATAGCTACCCCAAGAAAAACAACAAACCGGGACTAGAACAAATATCCAAACCCGGGTCTAATCCATCTAAGATTCACCGCAGTCCGAACAAATCGGACAATAACCTTAAGGGGAAATATCTTTAGCTCTTACCACAGACATCCTGTTCCGACCGAAGATCCTTGGAACGTAATTTCCTCAAAACCCAGGCAATCTGTCATAAATGGATGGGTGTTTCC
>JAAEAF010000807.1:0-54827 GCA_011037195.1 Triatoma infestans
ATGATATACCCACTCTTACGATCTCCTCAGCAACTATCCAGATATACAAGTAAAATTCTATCAGCTTTTTTTTTTAAAGCCAGCCCAACTAAACAAAGTTAACGGTGCAATTTTAAAGAAAATGTGTTAATTAAATTGTAATTACTGATGCAAGAGAAAGTCGTGTGTGTATATGTGAAAGGGTGGGAGTGAAAAAGTGATTGGTCAAGAGAGAGAAGGAGTGACTATTTTCTCTATTTTCATATATTTTCCGATTCAAAATTGTATTGAGAAAATTGATGCGATCGTAACATTTCTAAGAGAAAATAAAAATATAATTAAATCGATTTTTTTTTTTTTTTTTTTTAAGACAAAGAAAAGCTTTTAAAAAATGCATAGTGTTTTCATTTTATTTAAGTAAAAGAAAGACATTTAATTTGAAATAAATGTACGCAAAAAAAAAAAACGACATTAAACACAAATGATTTCACCTTGAATGACCTTATATAAGAAGGATTCAAGGATAACTTTCTTCTTAAGTCACGACGATTTGAACTGTACAGTTACTATCGATCATATATCATTTGTAAACAACCACATATTATTGGATAGTAGCTTCCTTGATCTAACGGTTTTCAAACTGGAAATAGATCAAATATTATTATCGCTATACAAAGAGTTGTGTTAAAAAATTTTTTTTAAAAAAAAGTAGACACTTCCGGATACTTAATACTTAAATATTAAAGACTTTTTTTTTTTTTGAAGTTTAATAGAAACTTGAATTTATTGGGAAGACAATTTTACAGACAGTAGATTACCGGGATCACAAAGCATTATCAAAGTTGCTGATACCGAATTTCAGTGAGGCATGTGCGTATTTTTAGAAAGTAGTCTAAAATTTATTTAGTTATTAAATTGATATAAAATCAGTGTTTTTACAATCATTGCTATTGGATTAAAATGATTGTAGCTGACATTTGATACCAAAATCAACGTTAGGAAAGCCAAAAGGAAGTTGTATTTATGTTGTTAGGGGCATCTTATTAGATTATATTAGGTTAGGTTAGGTTAGTTATCCACTTTGTAAGGTTAGCTTTAAAGTTACCAACAGCTAATTTGACAGATTACACAAAATGGCGTAAGAAAGAAAAAAAAAAACATCTGGTGTAATAAAATTCTTATTCGACTTTCTCTTGCGCTGATTAATATAATTAATTTAAGAAATTCTCTTTAAAGCGGCCTCTACACGGTCAATAATATTGTCCAATACTTTAGAGTATTGACAATAATATTGACCATGTAAGGTGAAAAAATTGTATTGATGGTCGGTTATTGACAAGAGTATTGATGAAATTCAGATTTTCTGATTTTCGTGTATCAGTACTGAGAATTGGAGGGGATATTGACAATATTATTGATTGTCTAGGGGCGGCGCCAATATTTCCATGAATACTCAGTTCAATAGTTTTATGCAACGTTAAAAACTAACCTATACAAAACAAAAGCGATACTATTATAATAGGTTAAAGGACTTTATGAGTAATGCCAAACGCCAAAATAATGGCTACGCAAGCTTTTGTAAGATTATTCATTTTTTAAGGTAAAAAAAAACCAACAAAATAACGAGTACAAACACGTAAATTCGCTCTCCTAGTGGCAGAAGTAGTAACTAATGAGCACAGTTATTGACAAAAATATTGACAATAATATTGATCGTATAAGGTAATGAAATATTGAAATTGGTTAGCACGAGTATTGATGGTTATATTGTCAATACTGATATTGACAATATTACTACCGTGTAGAGGCCGCTTTAAATTGTAACCTTACAATGGTTAGTTGGGATGATAGTCGACAATTTTATTTGTACACATGTGTGAACCTTTAAGTGGAGTGCTCTATGGGCAAAACGAAGAAAGTTTGTGCAAATTTAAATTTAAAGTAACCGACTGACTCGAATACCCTTGTAAAATAATTTTTTTTTTTGAAAAATGTGTCAAATAAAAGTGATGACAGTAAAAGGTTACAAACTTTATCCAAGATTTTAGGGTTGGTTGGCTCTATTTTTGAGAATTACTGCAGAGAATGTTAATGGTAATGTGGGAATCAATCTAAAAAGATTACTTTCACTCTGTCGCTAGACATTTTCTCGAGAGTCTTCGAAATAGCAACGTGTGTAGTTAAGATACGGAAGTTTAAAAAAAAAAATTCTGGATCCATTGAATCAGCAAATGAATCAGACTTCTCGTTTCCAGCTTTTTCCGAGGTTGGCAAGCTTCTGCATGCGAGCACTAAGTCATTCTCTGTTTGGGAATTACTGCAGAGAACGTTAATGGCAGTGTGGGATTCAACTAAAAAAACTACTTTCACTCTATCGTTAGACATTTTCTCGAGAGCCTCGAAATAGCAACGTGTGTAGTTAACATACGAAAGTTTAAAAAAAAAAAATTGTTGGATCCATTTTCAAGAAAACTGAATACTGCCCTTTCCAGCTGCTGTAAATTCCTAGGTTTCTTCCAGGTTATTCTCCAAAACGGAAGAAGAATAACACCTCTATTAGATTACCTTCCGGGACTCATGTGAAATGAATGTCATAACGTTTTCATTGTCGTATTGATGTATTTTTTCGACAATTACAAAATTTGAGTCCTAGCATCAATTAAAAATTGCCACCCCAAAAAAAAAGAAGCAGGCAGAAAAACATATTCTTCAGACAATAGTTGTGACATGCCTCTGTATGATTAATACCACCCAACAAATGAAGCAAAATATTTAATTCTGTGTCCGAGTTTCGGCTTGCCAGACACGAGAGTTTTATTCAAATACCAGTGGTAACCACGCCATGCTTCCCACCGCCGTTTAGTTCTAGCCTTCGCTACCTAGCTTCATTATAAACTGTAGCTCCACTGTTTTTCTCACGATTCTAGCTTAACACCGTCTTGGGAATCAAAACGTGAATTCTCGCACTAAGGCGGTTGCGTAGCCTATAGGTTAAAATCCACGAGGCTCTCTCAATTAAGTTTCTCACCACGTCCTTTTCCCGCCGATTCCGACTACTGCCTTGTGGCCTCTTAGAATGTCCAGTTTTGAAATTTCTATGGATTGTAATATTTATGTGTTACAAATTATGTATTCATAAATAGAAATCCATCGCAAAAGTTGGGGACGTATAAACTTACAAAAAATGGTGCGAAATATAAACTTTGATATCCCAGTTCACATTCTCAGATAAGCTTGTTCTTAATGTTGATGCTTTTAAAAGTGGCAAGCATTTCAGTTTGATTTATATATATAATTTAACTTTAAACAATATGGTCATAGTAACAATTTGTGATAAAATTACATTGTGGAAGATATATCTGAACTTACCTTACAACTAAATATATCGATTTATTTTAAAAGTAATGGAAAGTGGTTAAGGAATAATGGGCCACAATATAAAAGTGAATCACTAAAAAATATAGTTATCACACTTCTACAATAGTAAGCTATAATAGTACACTTGAATCATAGATAATAATAAATATATGGCTATATAATAATAATAATAATACTAATAAATAAAAAAATAAATCGAACTGAGTTGAATATAACAAAACAGCTTCACTTTCACTAGGAACTTTCTTCCGTACGGACGCACATATTCTGTTGTTTGCGAGTGCTTGTTTGCCCGCACCAAATCAGCATAGACGGTGCTACGGTTTTTATTCAAACTGTTTTCCCCTTCAATTTTATAACTTGAACAGTATATTACAATAGTAATGCCTATACCTGAACTATAATGAAATTTCGAAAGTCAGTTCTTTATTTAAGTGGGAAAAATGCGGAAATTTCTATAATGTAAGAAGCATTTTTTTTTTTTATCAATCACCTATTCTTGACATCTTTGTTATTCGACGCCGCACTTCCCAATAGACACAAACTGCATCATTTTCAGCTGTGTCGGGATAAGATAAGACAAACTAATAGATGGCTTGAACCGTGACTATCTTTGTGGTCCATTGGGGATAAGCCGATCCTATTTAGGTGGGCTTGGAGGTAATCGTGGCCTATGAATGTTCAGAAAGGGCCACCCCCTTTACCCGAGGAGAAGTCGTCAGCAGAGGACCATTCTCTACCACTTGAGCCAAAGGCTGCATTGGAAAATGTTCTCCCAGCCAACATCGCATCGCCGCGTCAATGTTGCTTCAGGAAAAAGGCGAAAGAGACCTAATAATTGTAGGTTGACCAGGATTTTTTTCTTTTAAAGATACTAGAAGATATAGCTTACCGGTCGCCTCATAAAATAGAATAAAATCCTCAGCTATGCCAGGGCGGTGAAAGGCTGTGTTCATGCAAAAATTCATTTCGCTTTTAAGAAAATATATTTACAGAAAAAGAAAAGAAAGTAAGATAACATGAAAATTATGATATTGATAGATAATTTAAGATAAGATAATAGAAATAAATTTTCTACATACACAACTTTACAAGAGAAGAGCAAGTAGCGGAGCGTCCCCACTCCATCGACTTAGTTACTCGTACTGAGCCGAACGTTCTAATGCCCCCTATCACTTCACCCCTGGTTACAACTTTTATCCAAGATTTTAGGATTGGTTGGCTCCGGCTTTTGCTAATGAATCAGCCTTGTCGCCTCCAGCTTTTTTCGAGGTTGACTTGCTTCTGTTTTGGGAATTACTGCAGAGAATGTTAATGGTAGTGTGGGAATCAAAGTAAAAAGACTATTTTCACGCTGTCGCTGGACATTTCCTCAAGAGCCTTCGAAATAGCACAAACTTCCCCATCAAATTGCTACTAGTATAGCAAGTTGGCTAGTTGCCACAAATCCCTTGAAGAGGCTACTGTAGTACTCCTCCCTGGTCTCTCCAGAGCCTGTTATCGAAAATCCGTCTGAGTATATTCGGCACCACATATCTTCAAGGTGTGGCACACTTGAATCGTTTTCATAACCTTCTAAAATAGTTCCTCCATTCTGAAAACTTCCCTTTCATTGCCTTGAATCAAAGAGAGACAGGCGTTTTTCGGTGAGTTGGTGCAGGATAGTTTGAGACCAATTTAACGGTGCATGGCCGCCGAAAATCAAAGCATATTTCCAGGCCAGTTCCTTCACTTTAATTACTCTGTTTTTAGACTTCAGGTAGCTGCTTTATGAAGGTTTCCAACGTTTATTCTGCGATTTCTTTCCCAGAATTTGAAGCAATATCTTCTCCCTGCGATCTTAGAGAGACTCAATGTCTGTCTGCAGTTCCATTGCTGCTACGAGGTGGATCTGGCAGATTTTTCATAAGAATTAAATTAATTACATAATATAGATTGAATAATTATGCAATAGCAAATTTACTGCATAAAGGAATTTAAATTTTTCCCTCGTTAACTATGTTGTTTCATAAATAAACTTTATAAGAGGAACGATTGTAAAGTAAAGTAAAGTAATCCTATTTTTTTCAGCTGGCTTAACGTCCAACTACCAAATTAGGTGTCGTGGACGAGGGCGGAAACACCTACTTTACTATTGATATTTTCTTTTTTTAAACAAATATAAAATTTAGCATTTATACGCGGGACTTGAACTGGGAACCTCCCACTTATAAGTCCATGCTCATAACCACTACACCAACCCCACCGCAAGAGGAACGATGGCTCGTGCCAAATTTTCGAAATTGAATTTTTACCGGAATAGATATTTTGAGGTCCCCTGAAAACGAAAAAATTATTTGTAAGGAATGGTATATCTCTCTCTCTAATATTATATACCTATTGTATATGTATGTTTGTGTGTGAGTGCGTGTTTGTGAAGCAAATAACTCGATAACGGAAACTCGTAGAAAGCATGGCCTTGAAGTTTTGTTTATGTATCACTCAGCCATCTGACAATAAGGTTATGGTATACATCCATTTACTGGAATGATTTTAATATGTATTAAAGAATGATTTTTCAGTTTTTTTCTTAGATTTCCTCAAAAATGTATTAAAAACAATTAAAATCTTCATAATACTCTGTCTCACATATTTTATTTGAAACACGTCCCAGGAAAATTCATTTTTTTGGAGATCAGGAAGTGAAACAACATAAGCCTTCCTCTGAAATACCATTTCAATACAATATATTCTTCTACAATATTGATGTACTCGTATATTAAAAGAATTAATTACAAATTGAAGAAAAAAATAGTAAACCAGAAATATAACTTTACAGAGAACAAGTTTCTACGTTTTTATGTAATTGTCTCAGATAACGACTTACAACAATTTTTTTTTGTATGACTTTCTCTCACGCCTAGTAAGAGGAAGTATTGTAATCGTGTCAAATTTTCGATATCCAGTTTTCACCGGAAATATCCGTTTTGAGGTCCTTTGAGTCCAAAAAAGTGGTTTTTAGCTAATGGTCTTTGTGTGTGTATGTATGTGAACACCATAGCACAAAAAGGAAAAACCATAGAAAGTTGAAATTTGATATTCCGTTTAGGTATCACCATGGCATCTGACAATGGGTCATCTGTCAAAATTCCTTAACCGGAAGTACCACTTTACTTGTCAGTTTTTTTTTTTACTTTTTTGCGTTTTTCTCAAAAATAGCTCCGACGATTTTCTTCAAACTTGTTGTATCAACTATAAATACAAAGAGCTACAACTTTTATTTGAAATGTTTTTCTGGGAAAATTCATTTAAGGGCATTTCTGAGAGACGGATGGGGGTTAGGTTTTCATCTAAAGTGCTATTTCAGTTTATTAGACAATTCCATCATCTAAATAATGTTAATTAGAATTGAATATGTTGTTGAAATTCCGAGTTTCAAAAAAAAAATCGGAAAACCGGAAGTACGTTTACATTACCATTTTGACTAAATGATTTTTTCACTTTTTCGCCATTTTCTCAAAAATGTCTCCGACGATTTTCTTGAAACTTCGTATATAAACTAAACATACAAAGATCTACAATTTTTATTTAAAACATTTCTCTGGGAAAATTCATTTAAGGGCACTTTTGGAGTAAGGGTGGGATTATGTTTTTCTCTAAAGTGCTATAATAGTTGATTATACAATTCTATCATCCAAATAAAATTAATTAGAAATAAATAGTTGGCCAAAATCCCGAATTTCAAGAAAATTAGTAAACCGGACGTGCGCTTTTACTGGACAGTTTTTTTTTCAGTTTTCGACGAATTCTATTAAATTTGGTACACAAACTATAAAATTTGTCAATTATAATTTTTAGAACTGGAGTAAGAGAAAGTTGTGCGAGTGTTTCACACCAGATTTTTTTTTTTGTAATCTTGGAAATGCTAACTGCCACATATAACGTATCACATTTATTTGGAGCATTTTGCGAGACAAAATTGAATTTTTGGGGTTTCTGAGGAATCTATTTCGTTAGTTTTCAAGTGCTGGATGATATTTGTTGGATTTGTTAGTGCTATCTTTTAGGATTAAAACTTATTCACTTCAAATACTACCTATGGATAGATACTAACACCACCTCTTTACTTCTTTTAGGGCAATTGAATAAAAATGTTCACTTTAAATAAAATTATAAATTGTATTAAATGCAAAAAGTCGTGTATGTATAATTTACTTAGAATTCTTATTCTTTTTAGCGAATAGTGTTCATATTGATTTGTTCGTATGTACGTGTGTGTGAATGCAATAAATGCGTGAGATTGCAAGGCGCTCAAACTTAATGTTTTATTTAGGTATCATATCACAACACATCGTATCGGACAATATTTTTTAATCCAAAGCTCGAAAATGCCGCATTTTATTGAATGTTTTTTTTTTTTTTTTTTTAGTTTTAGGTAATTATCTCAAAAATGGTTGGTTAGAAATTATTTCCTTTACATTTTTTATAATACATACATACCTTAATTACCAGACACCATCTATAATTGGAGACATTTTTCTCTAATTGATTGATTGATTGATTGGGAGGTTCTGTGTAGACAGTAATATTAAACTTCCTTCTAATCTACCATTTCAGCACTATAAATAGTTCTACCACCAATATAATATTATGTTTGCAGCATTGTTGAAATTCCATATTTGAGGAAAAATATCCGTCGTAGCATGCATATTTATATAGTTCCTGATCGGTTTCAGATTTTCATCTATCTTCAGAGAAAATTCACCAAGTTCGTGTAGATAGTTCATTTCAACTTAATGTTTCTGTTACACTCACACTTGTTGGTTGTATATATGTGTGGGAGGTTATAAGGTTATGTTACTATGTATGTTGTGTGTGTTTAATCACAAAGTGGAATTATTATAAATTATGATTAGACAATAGAAAATTGTGTATAATAAATAGCATGTTTTGAGAAGAATACTTTGTAATTAAATTTTAATAATAATAATAATAATAATTATTATTATTATTAATAATTTGTCTCGGGGACATACCCCATACAAATGAAGACTGGTCAAATATAGTGAACAACATAGTAAGAAAAAAGAGACCAGAATATATAAACAATACAATATAGAACAATACAACACAAAGTATAGAGTAATAACAGTAAATACATAGCACACTGCATTGTATCCACATTTTAAATAACAAATGTATAATTTATGAATACAGGAATATAAACCGACAAAAAGTGGCGATATAAGTATATAATCAATCTCTTACACTGTAAACTATTCATTTAGTATAAATGCTCGTGTTTTGAGGCAATTAATTTTAAAGAGGTATAATTGTTTGATTTCATTTTCGTACCTAAAAACGAACACATTGTGGAACTGCTCCGTTGATACATTCTTAACCTGCGGTATGTACTGATTACGAAGAGATTATAGGAAGGCATTCGATTCTGTGAACCATAGCAGACTATAGCACAAGTTGAGTCAAATGGGCATAAGTGGAAAATTAATAAGGATACTTAAAAGTATCTATGATAATGCAACATTACGAGTCAAAAGCGGTGGGATTGTATCCGATGAGATACCTGTCACTAAGGGGGTGCTGCAGGGCGAAGTCCTGTCTGGGTACTTGTTTAGCCTCTTTACAAGTGACATAGAGGAATTCTTTAGAGCGAGAGGTGCCTCTGGCATCCCAATTTCCCCAGGTAAAGATATACTGCTTTCGCTATATGCGGACGATAGCGCGTTTTTTGCTGATTCGATGCCTGACCTAGTGAAAAAGCTTGAAATCCTTGCCAACTATGCCAGTATGAACCATCTGGAAGTAAATACAGTTAAGACAAAAATTATACACTTCCATAAAGGCCGCCCAAAAAAGATAAAAAAAATTGTATTATTTGGGTGAGGAGGTGGAAGTTGTATCAGCTTTTGACTACTTGGGAATTAGATTCTCAAATTCTGGTTTGTTCCACCTCGCTTCCAAATTAGCCGCATCTAGGGCCTCATCTGCTGTTGGCTCAGTGTTAGAAGTATGCCGCAAGGGCAAATTTAGATCAATGGAATGTAGAAGTAGGGTCAATGATGCTATTTCCATGAGCACTCTCTTTTACGGGGTTGAAATCTGGGGGTTGAGATATCTATCTGATATAGAAAAAGCGCACCTGGAGTTTTACAAAAAGCTTTTTTCGTTAAATAAAAGTACACCTGCCTGGCTTATCCGAACTGAATTTGATCTGCTTAACTCCAATTATAATGTGGTCAAATCAGCGCTGTTCTGGATCTGCAAACTCCTTGAAATGCAAGACCATAGACTACCTAAGTTGTGCTTTTTGAAGCTAAAAAATATTCATTTTAGTCGTAAACCCTCGTTAAAGTTCAACTGGTTTTCGCAGATGGATTATTTATTGAGTTTGATTGGCTCAAATGATATTCTACTTGAAACAGACCCCACAGTCTTTAAAAAGTCTATCTCTGGAACATTAAATAGATATAAGGAATCCCAAAAGTTAAATGACCTAGAACTAATGCACTCAGCAAAGTACAGCCCTATTTATAACGATCTACTTGCCACAAGTTCGGTTTGCCAATATTCTAGCGAATTGAATTTGCCATTTGGTATAGTGAAACTAGTCACACAATTGAGGCTTTCGGGCAATTACCAGATCAAATTGTCAGTGAAAAATGTCACACACCTAATAAAACCCAAGGAAATATGCACAGTATGCGGGCATAATGATGCGGAAGATTTGTACCACTTAATAGTAGTTTAAATTTTAATAATGTTGTTAAGATTGCTCAGTGTTTTATCAAGTCATTTTTATTAAGGGGGGGAGGGGCGATAAGTTATTTCAGGAGTATACTGTACTAATAAAGAATAGATAAAGTTTGAAGAAAGGCAATGCAAAGTTTATGGACAGTCAAAAGCTTGTAAACAAGTAATAAATGAATATGTAATTGTATTAACCCTACTTGTATTTTACATTTATTTATTACTTGTATAAGCTTTTGACTGTCCATAACTTTGCATTGCCTTTCTTCAAACTTTATCTATTCTTATTAGTACAGTTTACTCCTAAAATAACTTATCGCCTCTCCCTCCCTAATAAAAATGACTTGATAAAACACTGAGCATATTTAACGACACGATTAGCTAAAGTACTCGTATCAGCCGCTCATTATCATGTCATTTACTAGCAGCTCGACCACAATGTGTGTTACATCAATCAGTTTAATTTAAACAAAGCAAGCCTCATTTTTAAATTGAGAGCGAAAATGTTAAGTCTTAATTATCAACCATGGAGGCAGGATTATAATTATCATTGTTCACTATGTAATATGGATACATATTAAGGAGTTTTTCATTTTTTATGTGAATGTCTTATTTTATCCCCTTACCGCTTACGATTTTTCGGTTTTAGGCATTTGTTTATGGACAGGTGTCTTACTATCTTAATGGAGAAAACTGGAATGGTTTATATTTATTCTTATTCTAAATCTCTTCTACCTCACGGTGTAGAGATTGCCTTCAGTCATGCCTTCCAACTATTCCTATCCTTCGTCAATTTAGCTCTCTTGGCTCAATCCAGTCTCCTTGCTGTAAAATCTTCTCTGACCACGCCTTTCCAGGTGCTTCGCGATCTTCCTCGATCTCGCTGTCCCTGCATTTTCGCCTCATAGCATGTCCTAGCCACTTCCCTACATTCATCCTCATCAAATGCCCATACCATCTTAGTCTGTTTGCTCTTAGTACTTCCTCCACAGGTTTGACATCTAGGTTTGATCTTATCGTAGTATTCCTTACTCAGTCCCTACGCATCTTACCCTCAATCCTTCGAAGAAAGCGCATTTCCGGTGCTTGGATTTGGCTACGATGTTTTGATGTGGGAGCCCATGACTCATTGCCGTATGCTAAGATTGGGAGGTATGTATTTTTAAAGATTGTTACCTTAGTGCTTTTACTAAATTTCTTTTTTGTTTACAAATCCATCTTATTAAGGCATTAAACCATCTTCCAGTTGAAGCGATCCTATTATTTATTTCTTTATGAATTCTGCCTTCTTCATTTATATTAACTTCCAGATATTTGAAATTTTCAACTTGTTGTAGGACTTACTGATTAACCAATTTATCTTTAGCTCTTCCTGGAGAATGTTGAAATTATATTGCAGATTGTCAACATTGCTCGCAATCAGGACTATATCGTCGGCGAATGCTAGGACATTCAAGCGAATGGGTACCATCCTAATGAAACCCACCTCAAACTTACGCATTCTGACTTGACACACCTCTCAAGTATTAAATGTTTATTAGAGTATATCCAACATGATTAGCGCTGGTCTTCTACACTAGGACAATACCAAGTTAAAGAAAAATTGTCCACAGTATTGAATAATATGTTTGGGTTCGCAATCCTGGATAATATCTGGGATTTTATTCGTTATAGCATAATGGTTATCTATTCGTCAGAGTTTTTGTAAACAGTTGGCGGCTGGCTTCACTTTATATTTCTGTCACGCACCACACTGAAATCAACCAATATAGTTGTTTTTAATCAATGAATTCTCTATAATAATTTAATAAAAATCCTAAAAATTTGTCGATTTTATAATTTTAATTAATTACAGTAAGAAAAAGACTTGTAATTGTTTCACATCACAATTTTGTTTTTTGTTTTCCCCTCTTATATATAAATTGAGAAAAGCGTAAACAATGATGACCGGCGGACAAATGTGCATAAATAGGAGCATAAACAGTTCGATGTCTTTGTTATTTTGAAAAAAAAAAACAAACTTCCATGTGGGCTTTGCTTGTATGTGTGCAGCTCCCCCGTGACCTAATTTCCAGTTTTCTATATCTAATAAACGAAAAGAGCACAAACGATTCATAAATTTTCAATAGAGGAAAAAAATGTGGGCTGGTGATATTGACATTGTATACAATTATTATTCTCAGTATCTTCGTTTTAACCTAATTCAGTAAAATATAAAAATACAAAATAATAATAATAATAATAATAATAATAATAATCAGTATAATAGCAAAAATACCTAGTCTACCCACATATTTTACTTCTTTTTTTTACGTACTTGTTTCGTTAATAACCATAGAATATTCTGTATACATTATTGTATCCATGTAGGCCAGATAAATAATATAAATATTGTTAAATAAGCAAATAAATATTACTGGAGAAAGTATCTACGATAATGTAGGAGAAATCAACACTAAAAATAATGTAGCGTAGGATTCTGAAATATTGAAAACTTTGGATATATAATGAAATTACTATCAAATCAAATTGAAAAGTAGCAATCTATATACAAAAAAAATTAATTAAAAAAAAAGTTTTATCATAGATTATTAACAGATACAATAACTAATGTCCCCCCCCCCTCTTGATATTCACAACAATACATCGTAATTACGTGCGAATTTTTTGGATTTCTAAAGAGATTGACAAGGCCATAAAAAAAAAGATGGGAGATTCTTCCCAATGGAGGTACTCTCTTGTAATTTTCATTTATTTTCAGAGAAGTGGAAGCTTAATTATGGAGGAAGTCCCGAAACCAGCGGCATTTTAATCTTCTGGGAGGAATATCAGGAATGGTGGGAGAGGACAAGTCTTTGGATAAGAGGGTTAGGATGGGCATAGAGGGTTAGGATGAACTTTAAACTGGTCTTCTAAGTAAGAAGTAGTTAACTAGATAAATTCTTGATATTATATCATGACCATGGTTGAAGAGCTGTTAAAGAACAACAAAACTTTGATAGTATATTTCTTTCAAATCGTTGTTTTTTTTCTTCAACAGTAACATGATTTCTTTGCGTTTTAAAGATTGTGCTTTCTAACCTGGAAAATATAATGTTTAAGCATCGCAGATATTTTCCGTAATAGCCTGCTTCTTTTTGTGGTCATCAACCGGTTTGGGGCGTTCGGCCATCATCAGGATGCTTTTTGGCAAACAGTTTGATAACATAGATTTGCACAGAGCAAATTTAGTTTCTACACTGACTGGTCTTTAAATGTTTTTGTTAGGGTCTAACTAGGTCAAAAGATGGAGGGGGATGGTACCTGAATGGGAAAAAACACACGTTTGGGTCTTTAAAGGGGCACATTTTTCTTTAAAAATGGAAACATCCAACATGTGGGGGTCTATATCTTAAACTACGTTGTTTAAAGGAAATTTACTTTATATTAATTATCCATACTATCTTAGTATTATATCTATTTATTTATAATAGCGTGAAATAACACTATGTCAGCCATGGGGTACTGTGAAATAGTTACTGACAAGAAATGATAAGATACGAGTTGACTGATCGTGAGATAGTATAGATAAATAAATAATATTCTGTTAAACAAAATAATAAAAAAAAAAATAAACACATAAACAATCAATCATTAGTCAATCAATCAATCATTATTAGATACTGTGCTGCGAGTATCGTAGCACATCATCTATGAATAAAGCAACGATCTGCAGACAAAGTTGGCTTGAACAAAGAAAAAACCCTATGGCGCAACAGCCCTGAAGAGGCAAGGCGTGCCAGACGTTATTTGGCGATTTGAATAGGGGGGGCTTGTGATAAGCACGCCGCAGTTCCCACGCCGTTTAGTTCCGGCCTTCGCTACCTAGGGCGCTACTAACTGTAGCTTCCTACTTTTTTTTCAAGATGCTGGGTCAACACCGACTTTGCCCTCACGTGAATCGCACTCTGAATTCTCGCACGAAAGGCGAATGCGCTAGCCACTAGACGCTATAGATTAAATATAGCGTATCCACCTATTATATCTTCATTTCTCACTTGAAGATTTCCTGAACAAACAGCACATTGCGTCTATATATATACAAAGTACAAATAAACATACAGGAAAGAAGAATCATACAGATAGTTCTAGATCTAGGTGGCAAAGGGATTTGACCGTTGTAGTCCCTGTAAATCTCTTCAATATGACAGAAAGTTTATTTACGTAATATGCACTACTCTTCTCTCTGTTAAAGAAGAAATGTTAAATTTTAATGTAAACAAGCCAGTAATACATGTTTTGAGGTCCCCTGAGTCAAAAAAGTGGATTTTACAAAATTTGTGTGTTTGTGCGTTCGGATGTATTACCACTTTACCGAATAGATTTTATCAGTTTTTGCGATTTTCTCAAAGTCGGTTAGAACGATTTTCTATAAAATTGGTATATCAACTAATTATAAAAAAGAGCTACAATTTTTATTTCAAACATTTTTTCTGGGGAAGATTTATTTATGGGGGTATTTGGGGGCGAAGGGGTGAAGTTAGACTTTCCTCTAAAGCTAACATTTCATTATATCATACGATTCTATCGTCAGTATATTATTAATAATAATTCAATTTTGTGGCCAAAATTCCGGAGTATGAAGAAAATCGATTTACCGGATGTGCGATTTTTATGTTAAAATCGGCTGCACATTTATACTTTTTCAATTATATGTGAAATTTGTGACTAGGTAATACTCGTATAAATAAATAATAAATAAATAAAAAACTATGTAGATAGATATTTAAGAGAAAACCATGAGAGTGTTTCACACAGATTTTTTAATTTATTCAATACATCTCAATTTTTATTGTTTAAAGAATTTTAAATTGCAAATAAATAAAAAAGGAATACATAATATAATAATAGGCAGGTCAGAGCTCAGGCGTGAAAATTTTTGCGGCCATTGTAAGAAGTGTCACTTATTGAGGGGAAAGTGGAAACCCCAAACGTAAAGTCTTTTTAACATTAGAGAAGATTTGTGGTAATGTAATGGGATCCGAATCATTATAGATTCATAGGATCCGAAGTGCGGGGAAGCACACATTAAATGAATCAAAATTTAGTTACTCCCCACCTAGGCCAGATTAGAAAGGGACAGTTCGATTCATATAAATAGAGCGAGAGCAGTACAGTTTACGACCAGTTTAAAATCAGTTAACAACCAGTCAGTAATCTTCTACTATCTTCTCCATCACTCAGCCAGTCTGTCTCTTTATATATCACTCGCTACCTAACTTCTATTATACTTGTAAAGTCCTTGCAGTTTGTGTTTCTTTTCATTATACAGTGTTCAGCGTATCAATTATTTCTCTAAAATCCATTCTCTCTACTTGTCACATACATGATAGTAGGGAATAGGGATTGTAAATTTATCGACTTTTTCATTTACCGGTAATTCGGTAAATGAAAATTAAAATACCGGTTTACCGGTAAATTACCGATAATTTTTTTTTATAGAATAATACATATTTTGTATGTTTTTTTTTTTGTTGTAATAATACATAAATAATTTATTAGAATAATACATATTTTGCACAATTTTAAGGCATAATATGAATCTTGTAATAAATATTTGTATTTAATTATTTTAAACAGGTGTTAGAAGGAAAAAAATTATTAAAGGTTCCAATTTTAATGTTATTATTTTACAATAATATTGCATTAATATCCTGTCATAATATGGTGTGTTCAA
This sequence comes from Triatoma infestans, assembly GCA_011037195.1. Taxonomy (NCBI): domain Eukaryota; kingdom Metazoa; phylum Arthropoda; class Insecta; order Hemiptera; family Reduviidae; genus Triatoma; species Triatoma infestans. Next base: position 15,821 of record JAAEAF010000807.1, read on the forward strand.
AATTGCTATTAATTTAAAAAATACGTGAAATATTTACATATTAGGTGTGGCGGTTGGTTCCGCAGAGCTGGAAAGCATCAGAGACATTTTTCATGGTAGCCTGCTTCATTTTGTGATCATCGACCGGTTTCAGGAGTTCGCCCATTTTTAGGATGCGTTTTTCAATGAAAAGTTCAGGAGTGTGTAAAACTGAATTTGCTCTGTGCAAGTCTGTGTTGTCACACTGTCTGAAAAACGCATCCTAAAGATGAGCGAACGCCCGATGACCGGTCAGGCTACCACGGAAAATGTCTCTGATATTTACATATTATTATTTTTAAATATTAAAAAAGGAGATATTTACTTACTCTTTTAAGAAAAACGTTGATTGTAAAGATTTTAAACCTTTAAAAATCTCAAAAAAGTGCAGAGCATAAATCACATATGCTAACATATGTACAGCGCTTTCTATACGATTTACAGCGGCTTTCAAACGCTGTAAATTAAAATTAAACAAAAAATATCTCACATAAAATTAATAATTAGGTATATATTGTTGCTTACAATTGCCTGTTTTTTTATTTTCAATGTCCCTTTAGCCCTTTTAAATATCTATAAACACAATATTTTCTACATAAAAATTTCTAGTATAGATTTTTCATTTACCGAATTACCGAACGTTTTTTTTTTGTCAATTTACCGGTAAACCGGTATACAATCCTTAGTAGGGAATACTTTTCATATCTGCATTAGCCAATAAAATAAGAGAAGAATTTAGTCTGGTTCCTTTTTGTTAGAATATGAGCTGTTTAAATGTCCGTTCGCTTTCAAGAGATTCTAAATAAAGAGATTGCTTTGTGACTCAATGGCTGGTAAAACCCAACTAAATTGTTGATCAATTGCTACATACATTGAAGGATTGCCTCATCTAACTTTGCTAAAGGACAGCCCTTTTAAATATCTATAAACACAATATTTTCTACATAAAAATTTCTAGTATAGATTTTTCATTTACCGAATTACCGAACGTTTTTTTTTTGTCAATTTACCGGTAAACCGGTATACAATCCTTAGTAGGGAATACTTTTCATATCTGCTTTAGCCAATAAAATAAGAGAAGAATTTAGTCTGGTTCCTTTTTGTTAGAATATGAGCTGTTTAAATGTCCGTTCGCTTTCAAGAGATTCTAAATAAAGAGATTGCTTTGTGACTCAATGGCTGGTAAAACCCAACTAAATTGTTGATCAATTGCTACAAAGCTTTAAGATTACTTCATCTAACTTTGCCAACGGACATTTCTTTTTCTCTCCATTTATATTTATAACTGGGTTAGTTTGGTTCATTATCACAAGATGAATTTCAAAATTATTATCATATTTCGATCTGACTGTAATTATCACAATTCAGATAGACAAATTATTTTTCTTCAATGTTGCAATTCTTACGAAAATATTAGTTATCCTTAACTCCGATCAAATGATGGCGCTGTACATTTCCTGTTGTAGTAATATAAATAGATTGAAGCTAAACGTCACAGTTTGCCACAATCTTCTAGAATAAATTTTTTTGAAAAATAAAAATAATAAGGCACCATGATAAAACCAAATTTGAGTAAAATCTTTTAAAACTGAAAAGTACATTCTGAATAGAAGCAATCCTTTAAATCGATTTTCTTCAAATATGATAAATTTTCCACCACAATTAGTAAGATTGTACGGTATTTTAAAGGAAACCATTTACACTCAAAAAAAAAAAAAACAGTGAAGTAAAAGTGGTGGGAGTCATTAGGTATAATATTGTAACCAGCCACTGGTGCCATCTAGGAGAGACAGCAGGTACTTCAAGTTCTCCTAGTGGCCGCTAAGAAGCGCTGGCGGCGCGCTCTAGCCCTTTCTAGAACAATCGATAACCTTCTAGACCCTTTTCCACAGGAATAAATAGTGGGACAACATAGAGTTTAGAGAGTTTGTTGTTACAAACGAAGTGTACGTTTGTGAAAAGTTTATAAAAAGTGAACAAAGTGAACTTTTGTTGGTTTAAACTGTGAATTAAGTAATTTTATTAAGTGTTGTATTTGTAATTTATTGTGTAAAACAATAAATTGATGTTTTCTTTATTGAGGTTTAGAGTATTTTTATCAATACGAACCCACTTAGAATTAGTTGCAGTAGCTATTTTAGATGGAAAAAAATGTTACAATATGTATGTAGGTATGTGATAACATAATATTTCTTTCTTCTTGTCTTGCTTCCACTGAATCTGTTTGATATTGGCATTTCTTCACCAAAAATTTATGTGGATTTTGCGCCACCATACGTAGAGCTTATTTTGCTTATTTTTCCAGGCATGTTTGCCCGCTATACTGAGTATTCTGTAATCAGAGTATTGCTTTCGTATTTCAATAGCGGTCTTAATAGGCGGATTGATGAAAGGCCACTGTGCTTTCTCTGAAGTCCTTTCTTGGGTCGTTTCCCATTTTGTACATACCACATCCACACACACACACACACAGGTCTGACTAATTTTGATTACAATTCTTCCTCTTATAACGGTAAGACAGAGAAAAAAAAATAAATAAAAAAATTATATATCATTACTATTCTATTTTTATTAAATAAATAAATAAATGAAAAAGCTAAAAGTTTAATTCAGAACAGACTGGGGTCTGTCCCATGTGTCCCACACAAAAGTCTCCCCAGCTACCCACGTTTTTACACTTTCACGTGGAAAGTTGTTCGCCAAAAAGAGACAATACCAATTTTCCAAATATGTACCTAGGCATCATAAAATATTAAACACAAAAGCTGGTACAAAAACAAATTTTTATTTTATATATATATATATATATATATGTGTGTGTGTGTGTGTGTGTGTTTCTTTGTTCTCTCTTTCCGCTCCTTTTTCATTGTTTTATTGCTTTATGATATAGATTAGAATAAGATATTTGTATCTGTATGTATGTCTGTCTGTGTAACTGTTTGTATTTATCACTGACGTATATCAATTTTGGAAATTATTTCACACACGTCTGTAAATAAATAGCAATGCAATTGAAATTGCAATATTGTTTCGTTTCAATATTCTTACTTAAAGGGAAATTTAAGGTGAGCCCCCCCCCAAATATAGTTTTTGCTCATTCGAGTTATTCCAAAATAACATTTTCGAGGGAAGCCTCCGAGGATCTCCACTGCCATTAGAACACTTTGAAGTGAAACAAAAAAAACAAAAAACGACTATCCCAGATATATATTACAAACAAACGTCACGAAGAACTGAAGAAGTAAAAAAACATCAATGAAAACTAAAACATTCAGTGAAGACGGATTTCTACGAAATCCTTAAATTGGTGGATCTCAAGATAGTGATTAACAAGTTTGATGTTTTTGTGATTTTTCGTTTTTGTTTTTTTTTTGAGATATTGCGCGGTCATTTTCTCTTCCCCACCTCTCTCTCACATACACATGCACGTACAGAATATTCGCTAAAAACATATGTTCATAATTAGGAGAATTCAGTAAAAGTATTTCCTGTGAAAACTGAATTACGAAACTTGATACGATCGTAATATACGTACTTCCTCTCTTACTTAGCTTGGTTATAGAAAGCAAAAAAATAAACATTACAAGTGTTTGGCTATTTGTCCAATCCTATTTGAACAATTCCAGATCTCAACACTTATCTATCGTAATTGTTATTTTATTCCCCCTTTCCTTAGATACTTGAGCTTTTATGCTAGAACACAGTTTAATGTTAGAAAATAGTTACTTTAATAGCTAAATGGAAGAATTGCCTAATGGAAAAGTGATTACCAGATTATAACAGCTGATTTATTTCTGTTACTTTCTCTGTATATAAGAAAGTTTAGTTGTATTTTGAAATCAATTATCAAAGTTTTTCAGTAATGCCTTTAGCCTCTCTCTCTCTCTCTCTCACTCTCACACTCTCTAATATATATATATATAATATACACGGATTTGGATTGGGATATAAAATACTGAAAGTACATGCTCAAATTTGTAGATGAAATGGATTATTTACAATAATAAACAAAATATTGTACGAAATACTGAGAAGCTGCTTTCTATTAGGGCAATTAATTGAACAAATAATCTTCAAATAAGGAATATTACTGATCTGCGTGGTGCAGCCCCGTGCATTTTACTGCACGTTGTCTGCCCTCTACACTGGATGCTTGAATGTACATATGGGAGACAATTCGTACATGGTCTCCTATGAGGTACATAAGGCTCTACTCTGAACCTTGCCCCATATAAAGTGACATGCCTCGGATGTTTCTGACTATCGAATGTCAAGAAACAAGTTTCAAGAGGCCTATTTTCGGTACATTTATATACTCTTTCTACCTTTATCACCGAAATTTCACTTCGAAGGTGGTGCAGAATTTCCTTCTCTGGAAAGGATACTTCCATCCCTCTAATGAAGCCCTTCGAATAGATACGATATTCTGGGACATAAGCACTCAAGTTTCGCTTTTCCAAACCCCTGTGGTTAATTAAATAGTTAGCCGCTTCAGGTGTTTCTGTTATAATTTTCATTCGGTTATTCCCCTACAGCTCTGATATCCACTATATCATTTGAATAGCTGTTGTCCTCTTTACATATATCCATTTAACGAATGTGACTCGTTGGATATTGCCCACATTACCGTCCCGACCTTCTACGTGTAGGCTTATAGAAACAGTCGAGTTCACACCACCTGTTTCCATAGATACTTCATTGCTAATTTTATTATTATCACTGTTATTAATAGTATCCTGAATATTCGCTATCCTATCCTTGCTGTTCACCACTTTCGCCGCGCGCATATTCAAACCCGTATTCTCATGAGTCAGCGATCGCTTGTGGCCTTTCCCGGATTTATCATCCTTATTATTTATTAACCTCATTACTAGTGTTACTATCCTTAATATTACCTTCCGAATACTTATCTTTTCTGTCAGCCGGTGGTCCTCTATCATGAGGTAGGCCTCCATTGCGCTCTTCCATCACTACTTCTGATGTGTTGTGTTGTTCTGTTTTCTTTTTTTTTGTATATTTTCCCCAATAATCTAAAATTTTAAACCCTCAAGTTTCGCTTTTCCAAATCCCTGTGGTTAATTAAATAGCCGCTTCAGGTTTTCTGATATAATTTTCATTTGGTTTTTCCCCACAGCTCTGATATCCACTGTACCAGTTGAATAGCTGTTATCCTCTTTATGTATCCATTTACCGAATGTGACTCGTTGGATATTGCCCACATTATCGTCCCGACCTTCTACGTGTAGAATGAAGGGACCTTCGTCCGTAGGCTTATAGAAACAGTCGAGTTCACACCACCTGTTTCCATAGATACTTCATTGTTAATTTTATTATTATCACTGTTATTAATAGTATCCTGAATATTCGCTATCCTATCCTTACTTTTCACCACTTTCGCCGCGCGCATATTTAGACCCGTATTCTCACGAGTCAGTGATCGCTTGTGGCCTTTCCCGGATTTATCATCCTTATTATGATTATTATTAACCTCATTACTAGTGTTACTATCCTTAATATTACCTTCCGAATACTTATCTTTTCTGTCAGCCGGTGGTCCTCTATCATGAGGTAGGCCTCCATTGCGCTCTCTTCCATCACTACTTCTGATGTGTTGTGTTGTTCTGTTTTCTTTTTTCTTTTTTTTTTGTGTATTTTCCCCAATAATCTAAAATTTTCTTCTCTATCCGTTCTTTACCCCCCTACCGTACAACCTTACTAAAATTATTAACTACTTCTCTAAACCCCACAAAATTACAATTTTTTGGGAGCCCTCTATATTATACTATTTTAACTTGTTACCATAGAAACGCGAAGAAATTTGAATATTATACTTATAAATATAGATGGCTGGGAAACCGTAAATTTTCCTTTGTTGGTTTTTAGAACATAATGAATTAACTGAATGCAATCTACGAGAGTCAATGCAATAAGTAACGAGACAAATCGCTGTAACTCAGAAACAGTTTGTTTAATCAATACAATAGTATCAGTACGTCAAATTGGCATTAGTTGTACTTAGTTTCCATTAGCCGTTCGAGAGTATTTGGTAAGCATAACCTCAAATGTATTCAGTTAACAATAGCGAATCCGCTCGAGCATTGCACCTCGAAAGAACTAAGCTTAATGATTAGATTTTTTAGTTGCAGAGGTTATCAAAAGTAGTGAAATCCACGAAAGAATGTTGAAAGTGTATGGGAATAATTGTTTGAACTGTTCGAACGTTTACAATTAGGTAGAACAGTTTAAAAGTGGCCGTGTAACTGTTTGTGACGAGCAACAAAGTGGACGACCGGTTGAAATTGCAACTTCCTTCCTCGAATCTCAAATTAACGCGTTAATTCAGGATAGCAGGCGTATTACTGTTGAACTGATAGCTGAAGAAGTGCACGCGTGTGTTGGAACTGTCCATAAAATTATTCAGAATAAGCTGCAGTACAAGAAAACTTGTGGGGGATGGGTTCCAAGACAACTTACGGACGCTCATTTCACACTCAAAGGAACTCTCAAAAAGTGAGGTAGGAGATCTTTTCACATCCCCCTATAAACCCGACCTCACCCCATCGGACTTCCATCTGTTTGGACCTCTTAAAGAGGCTCTACCTGGGAAACATTTTCAATCCAATGAAGAAGTTAAAAATCAGGTGTAAAAGTGGCTTTGAGATCAACCCAAATAATTTTATACCAGAGGGATATACAAATTAGAAGAACGATGGGATGAGTGTATAAATGTTGCTGGGGGACTATGTTGAAAAGTAGCCAAAGTTTTGTATTCATTAAATTACTTGTTTTTGAGCTACAGCGATTTGTCTCGTTACTTATTGAATGACCCTCTAGATCATCGAATTATTAACAATTTTTTATTTTTTTTATTTCACTCAGAATCCCAACATAAAATTTATGTTTCCGATCAAATGTGCCAAATAAAAGTTAGCAATTGTAAGTTTAAGGAAAATTATTGTAGACATTTTCGTGAAAATCGTTGAAAACTGAAAAAGAAACCTATAGGACAAAGTCCCTATAGTTAACCAATTTTTTCAAAATTAAAGTTCCACTTAATGCAAAAGTTTGGCACTTAATATTATATGTAAGTTTTAGAATCATAAATTTGATTGAAGTGACATTTTAGATCGAAGCTAAATGTTGCAATTTTCCCTGAGCAAAAGTCAATTTTTATTTGGAAAATATTATTAACAAAAGTTATTAGGCCTACGATGTATTTGTGTACTTAGTAATATAAAAGTATTTGTTGACCGTTGATGAATTATGTTATGAAGAAATTTGTTGAGGGGTCGGTCAAGAAAGAAACATTCATTTATGCCACCGTTTCGACAGAATTTCCTGTCCTTATCAAGCTTTTTAATGTATATGTATAGTTAGGTTTGAAGATTTGGAAAAAGAATTGAAATTTAGATTTTATATAGCACAGAAACGTAAATAAAGAAAGTTGAAAATTTCATAAAAGTTATTGTTCAGTCGTATGTCTGTCACTTGGGTTTGTTTCTTTTTCATGAGCGCCATGCTATATCCGGTTATTGCTAATTCATCCTTTCCTGTTAACTTCACTGATTACTAATTCTTTCCATCAACTCTTTTCTTTCTGCCCTCTCACTCACTCACTTCCCTATTATGCTTCTTTCCTGCTTATTTCCAGAAATATTTACATCATCTTTTCTAATTCATTCGTCCCTCTCTACTTCCGTCCTCTTTTGAGCCCTTCGCTCTAATATTTCACTTATGCTATTGAGTTTGTGCGAGTCGTTTATTACTACAATTTACTGCTTCTTCTGTTGGAGATGTTTATTCAAACCTTCTTCCTTCATTTTACAACTGGTTCTGTTTACTGAGCATCACCGCAGCTAGTTGCTGCACCTTAAATCCGCCGAATTACCATATGCTGCTTCTTCTTCGTCTTCTGTCTAAACTCAGCTATACACATCTCTTAACACATAAACCACTTACTTATACGCACGAAAGATTCAGGGTTCGATTCCCCTGAGGGCAAAGTCGGTGTTGACCCAGCATCGTGATAAAAAAATTGGAAGCTACAGTTAGTAGCGCCCTTGGTAGCGTAGGCCCGAACTAAACGGCGTGGGAACTGCGCGTTCTTGACACCCCCCCCCCATTTAAATCGCCGTCTGGCAAGCCTTGGCCCTTCATGGGCTGTTGCGCCATAGAGTACTACATCCACTATTATCATCATAACTTCCGGGTATGCTTCTGCTGTTCCGTTATTTTTTTTTTTTGTAAATGATTTCACACAAGCAGCTAGAAACTTTTAATTTACTTTTCTTTATGTTTCTGGACTGTTGAAAGTTTCAAAGTTTCACTAAAAATTCTTTTTTCACATCTTCAAGATTATCTATAAATTAAAGACTTGATAAAGAGGACAGAAAACCCTGTCGAAACGTTGGCATAATTGAATGTTTCTTTCTTGACCGTTCAACACCAAATTTTCTCATTTTGTGATACATCTGTAACGGCAAGAGAGAGAGCCAAGCCCGACTGAGGGAAAATGGACTCTCTCTGGTACTCTCTGACTTAAGCAGGCTAGAGTGGGGAGAACCTGTATATAAGCCAGTAAGAGATCTAGACATCAATCAATCCATCAGATTCAACCATACACCGCATTTTGTCGCCAATATAATGGAGCTGATGAGGAGAGAAATTGGGATTGATTAACTAGACGAGATATGAAGACACTGCTATAATATAAGTTTACACAAACTGCCCTGGACTTGTAATGATTTTATAGATAAAATGGTGGGAGTAGAGATATGACATGATGCGGTGTATATAGTTGAATCTGATAGATTGATTGATGTCTGGATCTCTTACTGGCTTATATACAGGTTCTCCCCACTCTAGCCTGCTTAAGTCAGAGAGTACCAGAGAGAGTTCATTTTCTCTCGGTCAGGCTTGGCTCTCTCTCTTGCCGTTACACATCCATGTAATACCTCAAGCAATATAACTAAATTTATTCGCGACTTTTCATTTTTGAGATATTTTGTTATCTCTCTCAGAACACACACACACATACATACCATTCGCTAAAAAAAGAATAAGAGAAAGTAAAAATTTAAAGAAACAATAATAAAACAAGAACATTGAGATAATTATACACTAATTATTTGTACAGATAAATACTATAATTTTTATAAAAATCTTTATTGGTATTTGAAAGAAACATTTAAAAAACAAACTTAAAAACTAAAATACTAATACAAAGATAAAAAAAAAACTAGATCGAAGATATATCATGTATCAAGAAGATTGAAATCGTGATCATGTATTCATTGCATAAAAAAGCATAATTATTAATCAAGTATAATAATCTTAACGATAATGTTCTAGTTTTGATAAATAAAGTGACTACAAAGTAAGACCTACTTCGAAAGGATTTTTATAAAACTGGCAGCTCCTTTATAAAAACTAATTTAATCACTTGAGGGGGGGGGGGTGTATAAATAGCAAATGAGAATGTCTTACATGTTGAAAATAAGAAATTTGTTTTCTTCTAGCAGTCGTATAAATTGTAAAATTAATGAGCATGCAAGACTAGACGTCACATATAGAAGGTATAACCTTCGTTACTGTTTATATTTCGAATTGGAAATCCTGTTTAATTGGTTAAATATATATATAAAAAAAAAAGGTAAAAAAAAATGTGGCTAATTCCATATAATTTTAATGAAAATATTTTATGTGAACAATTCAAACGACTTACTCTTATTGTATTTATTACAATTAAATTGAAATTTGGAATTTTGACCAAATAATTATTGCTCTTAACCTAACACATCAATATAGATGGCCGTGGACTGTACACAATACTTGTTGGTTTTTATGAACTCATCTATGTTCAAGACTATTTTATTGGCTGACAGACAACAATGCCTCTAACAATTAAAAAAAAAAAAAAAATCGGTGTGAAACACTCACATAACTTTCTCTTACTCCAGTTCTCAAAATTATAATTGACAAATTTTATAGTTTGTGTGCCAAATTTAATATAAAATTCGTCGAAAAACTGTCAAGTAAAAGCGCACTTCCGGTTTACTAATTTTCTTGAAATCGTGAAAAAGTGAAAAAAAAAATCATTTAGTAAAATGGTAATGTAAACGCACTTCCGGTTATCCAATTTTTTTTAAACTCAGAATTTCAACAACATATTTACATTCTAATTAACATTATTTAGATGATAGAATTGTCTAATAAACTGAAATAGCACTTTAGATGAAAACCTAAGCCCACCTCCTCCCCTAGAAGTGCCCTTAAATGAATTTTCCCAGAGAAATGTTTCAAATAAAAGTTGTAGCTGTTAGTATGTGTAGTTGATATAGAAAGTTTGAAGAAAATCGTTGGAGCGATTTTTGAGAAAATCGCAAAAGTGTAAAAAAAACAACTAGTAAAGTGGTACTTCCGGTTGAGGATTTTGACAGATAACGTACTGTCCATCCATGAGATACCTAAACGAATATCAAGTTTCAACTTTCTACGATTTTTCGTTTTTGAGCTATGCTATTCACCTACATACACGCACACGCACAGACCACTTTTTTAGACTCAGGGGACCTCAAAACGGATATTTCCGGTGAAAACTCAATATCGTAAATTTGGCACAATTACAATACTTCCTCTTACTAGGAGTAAGAGAAAGTAAAAATTAGAAGCTTAAAAAGGTAAGCTTAATGCCATAAGTTTTTACCGGGAAAATTTTTAAAATGAAACTCTATTAAGCGAAGTAGAATTAGTTATACGTATGTATAAGAAAATAGCTGACGCCATTTTCGTGGAAACTGTGAAAAACTCACAAACAATTCAAATAAAGTCGCACTTTCTGATTGACTGATTTTGACGGAAATCATCGTGTGCGATGCCGTGGTGGTGGGTGGTAACTACATGGAATATCAAGCCTTTCATTTTTCTGCTATACGATTTTTCTCGTATATTCATTTTTGATGTACTTTCTAACCGATCATATAGGGCTAAATGCTAAAAATATTTTTTATTCGTGGGGACCGCATAACATGCATTTTCAATGAATATTCAATTCCTAAAAATTTTATTTACTATCATAAAACTTCACCTTACAGCAATAACAGAAAGTTTAAATTATATCCACAATAGTGGGTTTAAACACTGGAGGTAGGGAAGGGAATAGCGAAGAGTGGTTAGCGTACTGGACTCCCAAGCGGAGGATCCGGGTTCGAGTCCCAGCTGTGCTGCCCTTAGATTTTCTCTTCCTAGAAGCCTGTACGCTCACTATCCGTCCAGTAATAGACAGTATTGTCGGTAACGAGAGAACACTGTCCAGAGGAGGCCAATAAATACATTGAGAAGGCACCGGGTGCCAAGAAAAAACTTAGAGATTTAAAAGCATTATTGGGAAGGCATCATAGAAAAAAAATCCTTCCTTCACAATAAAAGGAAATAATGAAAAATTATTCAATAAAGTTTAGTAGAATTAATTGGAAACCTAAAAACTAATGACCTATTGGGGACTGCTGACAGCTTTGTGAAATTAAAGCGACACAACCAACCAAATTTTTGATATTTTGAATTTTAGTGTTTTAAATATTTATGCAATTGTTAGTTGTTATATGAGAATTTAAAGTTCACGATTTTATTTTAAAGAAATGTAACGAGTTCAGTTTTGAATTTTTAATATATGAAAAAAAACAGTAATGGGTGACTTGTGGTTGACTAGTTTTAATGTTTACAAAATCATGTAATACCAAATGAGTCATTTTTTTTTAAATTTTTTTACTTTCTCTTATTCCTAGTAACAGGAAGTATTGTAATAGTGCCAGATTTTCACCGGAAATACCTATTTCGGAATCCTCTGAATACGAAAAAATTGGGTTTTTAGCGAAAGTTCTATTTATCTGTGTGTGTGTGTGTGTGTGTGTGTGTGTGTGTGTGTGTTTACAGAATATCTCAAAAACGAAAAAGTCGCAAGTAGCTCAAACTTGGTATTCCGTTTTAGATACAACCACCGCAATAGACACGAAGATTTCGAGCAAAATCCATCAACCGGAAGTGCCACTTTACTGAATGGTATTTTTTTCTTTTGTTCATTTCGTGATTTGTTCGAAAACGGCTTCAATGATTTTCTTCAAATATCATATAATATCTTCATACATAAATACCTATCACTTTTATTTGAAAAAAATTACCGGAAAGGTTGTTTTTTTTTGAGAGGGTTCTGGCTGGGGGTGGGGGGAGAACGTTATGCGAAAGAGTTATGCTTTCCTCTTTAAGTACCACTTCATTTTAATATACGGTTTCACTACCTACATGATATTAATAAACATTAGAAGCGTTAATATAAATTCCAAATTTGGAGAAACTCGGTTAATAGGAACTTCGATTTTACAGAATAGGTTTTTGAATTTTTTGGGGAGAATTTTTCTCGAAAACGTTTATGACGATTTCCTGTAATAAACTTGATATGCTAATTCATATCAGACACAGTGTCAGAGTAGACACAATAAGCCTCTACTGGCTACAATGCCTGAAATCGTAACCCATTCCATGGATCAATCAAATCTAATTTGAAAGATTTCGTACAATAGAATTGCATTTTATTAGAAAACAATATACAAAACTATAAATATAAAATAAATTAAACAATGTACTTCAAACCAAATGTATTGAAATATTCAGAGCATATCAAGGAATGAGAGCATTTAACATCATAATTTATTTGAATAGGAAGTATTTGATAGGAAAAAGGAAATTTTAAGGGGAAAATATATCAACAAACTTTAGAATATTCTTCTTAATGAGATTTTATATTAAGGCATTTCATCAATTAACTGGTGTTCAAACACTCACACGACTACGGCGAAATGGCGTATTTTCTTCACACTTAACAGTTTTTATTAATGTTTAATACAAATCGCCATTTTTATGGAGAAAATCACAAAAAAAAAAACTGAAAAACCTAATTAACTATAGTCGCACTTCCGCTCAACCGATTTTCCGGAAACTGGGAATTTCGCCAACTTAGGTATGTGGTTCTACTTATTATCATTTAGTTGACAGTACATTGTTAAAACTAAAATAGCACATTAGAGGAAAATCTAACCCCACTCCCTCTTAAATGAATTTTCTTGGGGGAAATGTTTCAAATAAAAAAAGTTGTAACTCTTTATATGTGTTAGATTAAAGAAAATTATTGGAGTCATTTTAGTGAAAAAGTAGAAAACTAAAAACTACTTTCAGCAAAACGCACTTTTGAACATTCAATTTTCTTCAAACTCGGGATTCCGACAACATATTTAGTAAAGTAATGCCTATTTTTTCAGGCGGGCTTAACTTCCAACTACCATATTAGGTGTCGTGGACGGGGGCGGAAGCACCTACTTACGCGGGACTCGAACTGGGGTCCTCCCACTTACAAGTCCATGCTCATAACCACTACACCAACACCCGCCCCCCGACAACATATTTAATAATTCTAATTAATATTATTTCTTCTTCTTCTTCTACCTTCCTGGGCACTACAGCCCTTGTAGGGCCTTGGCCTCCTTTACAATTTCCTGCCATTCCGATCTATCCTGGGCATTCCTTCTCCATCTCCTCACTCCTAAAGATCGTAAATCATCTTCCACATCCTCCATCCATTTTATTCTCGGTCTTCCTCTTTTTCTCGCTCCTCCAGGATGCCCATTGTAGAGTCTCTTCATAATGCGGGCACTATCCATCCTTTCCAAGTGACCCAACCACTTTAGGCGTCCTTTTTTTATTGTACCTACCAAATCTTGGTCTTTATACAGCTCCTTCAGCTCTTGATTGGTCCTTATTCTCTACCTATCCCCTTGCCTTATAGGTTCGAAAATTCTCCTCAGTATCTTTTTCTCCCATAAACTGAGGGTATTTTCAACAGCCTTTGTCAGAATCCACGATTCACTCCCGTACGTGACAATTGGCCTTAAAATGGTCTTATATATAAAACGACCTTCCCTTTTATTGTCAGTGCTTTAGATAGCGGAGGACTTTCTGTAGAGTCCACAAGCATCTATTTCCACTAGTAATACGAGCTTTTATTTCTTCAGACACTTCATTTTTGTTAGTAATAATACTACCTAGATATTTAAATCTGCTCACCTGCTCAAAAGAATGCTTACCTAGGGTTATAGTGCCAATGTTACTAGCTCCTCTTCTTGTTCCACGCTAAATATTATTTAGATGATAGAATTGTGTAATACATTGAAATAGCATTTTAGGTGAAACCATTATCAAACCACCTTCTTCAAAAGTATCCTTAAATGAATTTTCCCAGAGAAATGTTAAAAAAAAAAAGTTATAGCTCTTTGTATGTGTAGTTGATATACCTAGTTTCAAGAAAATCTTTGGAGCAGCTGTTTTCGAGAGAAATAATCACACAAAAATTGAGAAAGTAATAGATTAAAATTGTGTTTGTATAAAAATTAACTAATACATAAAGATCCTAAAAAAGGAGATGAAAATTAGAATGATGTCACACATAGAAAGATTTTTGCTACTTAAAATAAGATCATTATCTCTAAAACGTTTAATCAATTTACACAATCACTTACAAATGCAATAGAAATCTTCTTTCTTTTTTTGGAATAAATGAATTTACCTGGAGAAATATTTCATATAAAAATTGTAGCTTTTTGTATGTGTAGTTGATATACCATGGTTACAAAAAAAAAAAAAATCTGGTGTGAAACACACACAACTTTCTCTTACTCCAGTTCTCAAATTATAATTGACAAATTTTAGAGTTAGTGTACCAAATTAAATGAAATTCGTTGAAAACTGAAACAACTGTTCAGTAAAACCGCACTTTCAGTTTTGCTAAATTTCTTGAAACTCGGAATTTTGGCCATCTATTTATTTCTAATTAATTTTCTTTGGATGATACAATTGTATGATCAACTCTACGATAGCACTTTAGACAAAAAAGTAATCCCTACCCCTCCCCTAAAAGTACCCTTAAATGAACTTTCCCAGAGAAATGTTTTAAATAAAAGTTGTAGATCTTTGGATTTTTAGTTTATATACGAAGTTTCACGAAAATCGTCTGAGCCATTTTTGAGAAAATCGCTAAAAAGTGAAAAAAATCATTTAGTAAAGTGTAAAGTAAACGCACTTCTGGTTATCCGATTTTTTTTTTTCAAACTCAGAGTTTCAACAACATATTCAATACTAATTAACGTTATTTAGATGACAGAATTGTCTAATAAATTGAAAAACCACTTTAGAGGAAACCGTAACTCCCTCCCCCAGAAGTACCCTTAAATGAATTTTCCCAGAGAAATGTTTCAAATAAAAGTTGTAGCTCGTTGTATGTGTAGTTGATATACCAAGTTTGAAGAAAAATCGTCGGAGCGATTTTTGAGAAAAACGCAAAAAAGTAAAAAAAAAAAAACAACTAGTAAAGTGGTTGAGGAATTTTGATAGATAACATACAGTCAGATCCCATGGTGATAGCTAAACGGAATATCAAGTTTCAACTTTCTGAGGTTTTTCGTTTTTGAGCTATGCTGTTCACATACATTCACACACAGACACACACACAGAACATTTGCTAAAAACCATTTTTTTGGACTCAGGGGACTTTAAAAACGGATATTTCCAGTGAAAACTCGATATAGAAAATTTGACACGATTACAATACTTCCTCTTACTAGGAGTAAGAGGAAGTAAAAAAACATTCAGTAAAGTGGCACTTCCGGATTGGTTGGATTTTGCCCGAAATCTTCATGTCTAATGCGGTGGTAGTATCTAAACGGGAATATCAAGTTTGAACGTACTGTAACTTTTCGTTCAAAAAACACTTTTTGAACTCGAGGGACCTCAAAACGTGTATTTCCGGTGAAAACTCAATTTCGAAAATCTGGCACGTTCGCAATACTTCCTGTAACAGTAAGTTAGAGAAAGTAATAAAATAGATAGATAAATATATTCTATATAATAAAATATATAAAAAATATTTCATGAATAGCCGCCAAAACTATTTTAAAAATAGTTAAAAAACATTCATTTAAATACGATGATAGGTCAATTTAAAATTTACGAATTCTATTACAAATTAATAATAAAAAACAAAATTATAAAAAAATGTTAATTTTAAACTTAATTAATTTTATGATAAATGAAAGTAGCATATTAAAAGGCAACTGTTTATAGTGTGTGTTTTTATGAATATTAGCTATAAAATATTCCATAAACGGATAAGTAAATTTTTACTTTCCATAAACTAGGAGGTGTTTTTTTATTTATTTATTTGTTTGTTTTAAATAGAAACTTTCGCCATTTTGTAAAATTTCCAACTACAAGATACAAAGTGAATTAGAAATTATTCTATACTAGGGTAAAAAAAAACTGGAAAAAATAAGTATATCTATTTGAATAAATTATAAGAAGTCGTGGAAATTTTACTAATTTCTATTGTTTATATATTTATTTATTTATTAATCTGTTAAAAATAAACATAATGCATTAATTAGTTTTATGGTGTGTTCTCGACGAAACCTGGGTAGTTATGAAGCGCCTAGATGCGCACCTTACAAAAGTTTGAGACGGTGTCATCTTTCAAATATCTGGGAGCCGTTTTAACTGAAAGGAATGAAATGATTGCAGAAATAAAAGATAGGTTAACGGCAGGCAATTGGTGTTTCTGGGCACTGTAGAGAAGATGTTTAGTTTTCGAGAACTATCGAGGGAGGCAAAATTGATCGTCTACAAAAAAGTATATTGGGACCAGTGGTTTCGTATGCCAGCGAGACGTGGGTGTTAACCAAGGAGGACGAAAGACTGCTTAATGCTTGGAAGAGGAAGATTCTAAGGAAAATCTTTGGCCCAGTGAGAAAGAAGGAGAAAGGTACAGGATTAGGAAGAATAGTGAAATAAGAGCGATATACCAGGAGCAAGATTTAGTAGGATGGATTAAGAGGGGAAGATTAAGATGGCTAGGGCATATAATAAGAATGGAAGATTCCAGATTCCCCAGGAAAATAATGAATGGGCACCGGGGGGGGGAGAGGTAGACCTAGGATTAGGTGGCTGGATAATGTAAAGGAGGACATCAGAAGTCTGGGAGTAAGGACATGGAGAAGGATTGCTTTGGTGAGAGAGGGGGAGGGGTGATAGAGGAGGCCAGAGGTCCTTCGTGGACCGTAGAGCCAAAGGAGAGAGAGATTAATTAGTTTTTAAAAAAAAAGTTAATGAGGCTTTACTAGAAGCGGATCGAGTCAAATCCAACCACAAATAGTCGTACACTTGCGCTACAGAATTGGCAGCGTCTAAAGACACCGTTAACCTCACATCTCCGTTTCCATAGGAAGCTAAACAAGGAGATATAGGATAGTGCCGCCAAAATTTACACCTCAACAGGCCACCAGGAGAATGGTTACGAGTACCAACTTCTCTTAAAATACATCGATCTGACATATGACGAGGATTTACTGGCAAAATCCTGAGAAACGTGGTCCAATCATTGGATCGCAGTCAAACGGTATTTCCGGTTAGTGCAATAGTGCAATTTGAGAAAAAGTCGTGATTTTGTGCGTTTTCCAGAACTATGAAGGAATGATTCATCATGAATTCATTCCCGATCGACTTTTACTGCCAATAACCTAGATAGAATATATTCAAAAATGGCCCAGCGTTATAAAAATCGCTAACAAGTTTCATTTCAGCAAGATAACCACAGTTCGGCCACACAGTTCCTTTCAGTCTAAAGAAAAAGTTGAAGAACTTGGTAGCATTGATCTTCTTTTACATCCGCTTAAGTCCAGGACTTAATTTCATCCTACTACAATTTGTTTTGATCTATGGCATACTTTCTTTGCGGGAGAAAATTTCGTAACTTCACCGAAATTAAAACTGGAGTGCAGGAGTTTTTTTTTGTTTCCGAACCCAAAGAAATGATGATATCAGGGAGTGATCATATCAACTGGCAGAAAGATGGTTTACAATCGTCAATCAATCACAATGGACAATATATTTTGAAAATTAATAAAAAATTGATTTTTTCTATGTGTGACAAGTTAGTAAAGAGACTTGCGCGCGCATCTTTAGCCCTGCCTACTTGACCCACACCTTTCTCTACAAGGTTATCTACAACTGCTTTGTTTACATTCGGAATCTTACCATTAATACATTATATTCCTTCAATTAACTTTGGTTATTACAAAGCTTAGGGTGTACGTTTATTTTTATATTTATTTTAAATTATATATTGCATAGATTCTTTACAAAATTGAGCAATTGAACGGATAAACCAATTAAAAGGATAAACAAAGTAAGTATTAAATCCAGCAAAAAGACGATAAAGAAAATTAAATTCAAAGAATAAATTCAAAACATTCTGCTTAGTTTTCCATTAAATAGTTTTATTTATATTTTCTGAAAATGAAAATAACAGTGACATAAAACAAAACTTATAACTATTAACAATAATGAGCTGTATTAAAAGTATATTAGAGATAATCATAATTAATAAAGCTTTATTTGTTGTATAATAATACTATATTATTTACTAAAGCTAATACAAAATTTCTTCAAATAATATATCAACAAACATTATTTATAACCTGACACAGGCGGAGAAATATAACGTCATTAAGCTCCGCTTAAAATATTCTTTTCTAACTTGTCACACACTATACTAAATACTACTAAAGGGATCCTTAACCTCTTTAAAAATCCGTACAGTATTAGAAAAAAAAATTAAGTTTTCCGGGAGAAATATAGAGAGAGATTTGGAGAGAGGGACTTTGAAGTCCGAGGGTTATGGTTCGGCTCGAGAGGAGCAATCCCAAAAAAAAGACTTCTCAATTTTTTGACGAAATCGGTATTGAACCGACCAAACTGACTCCTCTGGTTGAGGGAATTTTGTTGGACACGCTAGCTATAGTCTGTAACCATATTTACAGTTAGTATGCACAATGAGTGGATTGATTTGTTTTAATTCTAATTACTGCTCATGTAAATCTCAACGTGGACAAATACATTGTGCATAACATTAATAACATCAATGTCTTTATTAGTCTCCAAATGTCTCACGATTGATTAGTATGCTGTGTTTTAGCAACTTAATGTAATTAAGCAGCTCCACTTTTGTAAATTTGTTTTTTTACAATAAAGTGTTCTCTCTCTATATACTCTAACGGCCGTTAAACAATTAACCAATAATCCTCCTGATAACCTCCCGCACATACAACCTCAACAAGCCAACAAGTGTAGTTATGTTACAAAAACATTGCGTTGAAGTGAACTCTCTACATGAACTTGATGAATTTATTCTGACGATGGATGAAAATCCGTTGAAATAAGAGAAATACCGCATGCTACGACGGATAAAATGCCATATATTATCCAGCATTGCACGGACCCACCCACATAGTATTCAACAATACTGTTTTAATTTAAAAAGAATAAAAGATCCATTTAATGGAATTGTTAATTAACATAAACACAAAAATAATAAACAAAGAATGTATAAAAACAAATCTTAAATATCTATTCGCTAGTTTAATAAAATATTGTGTAAGCGATACAGCTTTGAACAACAGTTTTAGAAAGAAAGTAATATGTGTGTATGACCTTGAATTGACATTCACTTTCACTCATATAAACAACAAACCACTCCTCCTCCTTTTATACTTCCCACTTGCGTAACTCATATATACATATACACTAACCAGTTTTCTTTCTAATAAACTAAAATATAAATAAACATTATACTAATATAGCTTGTATTTTTGGTGAACTTTACAAGGTCAACAATAGAATTGACCTTAACCGAATAATATTTAGTACAAGGTCCGTTCATCATTGGCCCTAGTTTTATATATATATATGTGAATATTTCAATTGTCCTGAATAAGAATTAAGTTTTTATTTTCTACTCGCCTAATACAGTAATGCATTTATTTTTTTTTTAAAGTATAAATCTATCATCTTTTTCTTGGATATAGTTAAGCATTAATTACTTCTCTCTAAATATAATTTGGAAAGTTAAGCCCTCAAAACAACAAAAGAATCTGATGTGAAACACTCACATAACTTCTTGATATAATCATAAAATTGACAACTTCCTGGTGTGAAACACTCACACGACTTTCTCTTACTGCGAAATGGCAAATTTTCTTCACATTACAATTCTTATTAGTGTTTAAAAACCGTCGGCCATTTTTATGGAGAAAATCACAAACAAACGGAAAAACCTATTCAGTAAAGTCGCATTTCCGCTCAACGGATTTTCTTCAAACTCGTGATTTTGGTAACTTATATAATTCTAATTAATATAATTTAATATTAACAGTGAATTGTATAACACATTAGAGGAAAACATAACCACACTTCTCTCCCAAAAGTCCTCTCTAAATGAATTCTTCCCGGAGAAATGTTGCAAATAAAAGTTTGTAATCTTTTTTATAGTACGATTCGAAATATTTTTTTTTTCATACGAGTCTTTTTTAACATAGTACCTAGAGATCGCCAATTTCATTTATAATAGTTGGCTGTTTTCCTTATCAATTAT
Source organism: Triatoma infestans (assembly GCA_011037195.1). Taxonomy (NCBI): domain Eukaryota; kingdom Metazoa; phylum Arthropoda; class Insecta; order Hemiptera; family Reduviidae; genus Triatoma; species Triatoma infestans. The sequence goes on from JAAEAF010000807.1 coordinate 36,363, forward strand.
AATTTATAAACAAAACATCCGGACATATCAGTTTTTTTTAAATTCATATTGTTTTATCTATTAAATATGAATATCATTTCATTCTTTGGCCCAACACATCTCTTCTTATTTTTTACTAATTACTAAATAGATAATATTCTCGAATTTTGGAAAATCCGTCTTTCAGAAATAACGCTACGATTACAAGACTTGGTCTTTTAGCAATAAGAGAAAGTTATAATAATAATAATAATAAATTTGCTACCGAGGAAAAAGTCTGGCCAACCGATTAATGAAGGCTAAAAGGAGCCGTCAATCTCTCTCTCTCTCACTCTCTCTCTCTCTCTATAATTGACACATCTAACAGTAGAAATTGAATGGATTACAAATTTTATATTTATATCAAATATACCTCTCTAACAAATTTATCGAACTACACTGTGCAGCCATTTGAGTTTTGAGCTCATTCAGAATTTATTTCGTTAGTTTATAATATATACAATATGACATATACATGTAGACGATTTATCGACTGATCTCGGAGTAACGGAGTAATCGATGGTGGGAGAAGGAGGGAACAGAGGAGGTTATAAGGTTATAAAGGAGAATAAAGGTGTTTAAAGGTGTTTTTATTTTTTGGATACTTAAAAGGTGACTCTGTGTTTTTTGTTTTGTTTGATCTGGTTAATGGTGTTATTATTATTGGTGTAAATAAGTTATCATTCTGTTCGTAAAAGCATTTATTAGTTTCATTAAACGTTCTCTAATTCAGCTTGGGTTGTAATTATTTGAAGCCTTTGAACATTTCATTATTTTTATTTTAATCATTTCCTACATACATACATACAAATAATATAATAATACTACTTAAAAGTCTGAATATATTAATGAGCATTATGTTTGTTCTGATTAGGCAAACCATGCTGACGTCTTTGTATTGTATGAAAATCATTTAAACTTCGATATTCTTTAAATTGTCTTTTCTTTCTCTTCTCTTACTCCCTAGTAAGTTGCGGGGTTCCTTGGCAACGAAAGAGCGGATGCCATGGCGCGGGAGGGTCGAAGGATACCTTTATAGGCCCCGTGCCCTTCTGCGGGTTGTCCAGGGACCTCATTCACGCTTCTATCAAGGAATGGATAGAAGATCAGCGTCTTCGAAAATTGAATCTGTGTTAGTTGTGCAGAGGATGGCCACAATATCCATTCAGATAAAGAAATATAACCCCAATCACCTTGGGGCTACTAACCCCAATTTAAAAGTTTGTAAATATTGAATTTAACAGAAAATTTATTAATTAAATTTGGAGTAAGGGAAGGCGTGTGAGTTTCCCATCAGCTTGTTCTAATTAATTTCGAAGAACTTCTATTCTCTTTGTTGTTCTGCTGAAGTCAATAATATAATGGAGTTTTCCAAATTTAATGATTATAATTTTTAATTTATTTCTTAATTTTATTTTTAATGGTGAATATGTGAAGAATCAATTTTCCTTCGTAATAGTAGCCTTAATAAACTCCTTTAATTCTATAAAAAAGTACTATTTAGAGTACAATCAGCTTTTACTTATGTAAAAAACCCAAAGCTATGCCGCGTAGACGCAACCAGTTTTCATTACAAATCTCATATGTATTTATTTTTTCTCTGAATAAACTAACTGATTGTAATTTCTGTTTTAGGCATACTATGTATATATCAAGAGACAACTGCACAACAATGGGAGAACAGTAAGTATATAATTTTCATAAACAACTTTTTAAGGTAAATTATAATTTATATTTCAAAGAAAAAGTGAATAAAACCAAACTTGGGCTCGGTATAAACAATAATTTGAACTTTGGTTTCAAAAATACCGAGATTTTAATTCAGTTAGTCGTTCCATAGAATGTTATGGGGCCCAGGTTTGGGGGGGGGTGTTTATTGCGAGGAAATTGAAAAAAAATTTTCGTTATTTTATTCAAAAAATTCTTCAGATTGCCCATGTTTGTCCCGTCGGCTTTCATGTGCGAGTATACTAGATTAGATTAGATTCTATGGGGGGTTGGCTCTTCAGCCTACGCCACCGCGACCACTAAGGGTTCTATTGTGGCACCCCGTAAATAGTCTCCTCCCCCGTCGTGTCCTTTATTTGAACTTTGGAATCTGGAGAGGCTCCTAGGTGGTCAGTTAAGAGCACCTCCCATCAGAGCACCCTCTCGAGTCCTGTCTGCCTTATTAGACTTAGCAGACCCGAGAGAGGCCCCTGGCTAAGGCTTGCAGGCGCCAGCTTCTTCTCCCCAAAGAGGCGAAACCTCAGCTATACATAAAACGTGCAGTGCTATCCATGCCAGGCCCATGCGATGCATGTGCTTATTATTCCTACAATGGCCACTGAGAACACCAAATGCTACCCTTATGGCCCCCCTTCTAGTGGAGTAGTTCAGCAGTTAGCCTGGGCGAGTAGCTATGAATGAACGCCTTCGCCTGCCTTTAGCCTGGGGTTTTATCCCACCATTCCCCTGATCGATCGTGCATCTATATTCTAATAGATGCCCTCTTGAGGCATCTTGCGACGCCACAGAACGGTTGAGGCCCGATAAGGGTTCCAGTGGAACCCTCCCGGGCCAGGTGATCCGCCGCCTCATTGCCTCTGTGCCGGGTACCCAGACTAGGAAAACCTTATTGTGCCCACTAATTTCCCTGAGTACACCTAGGCAATCCCACACCATCCCTGAGCTGATGTTCTTGAGTCAATTGCCCGCAGGCAGCCTGGCTATCCGAATAAATGACGATTCTGGAGTTGTGCACTCCCCGTCTTCTTATTTCGACGGCGCAAGTAGTAATTGCGACTAGCTCTGCTTGAATGACCGTGGCTAGCCGTCCCAGGCTTACCGAGATGTCACATCTCGGATATGCCCGTACCGCCGGCTCCCTCTCCTTCCTCCATCTTAGATTCGTCCGTGTGCCACGTAGATTCGCCTGAAATTAGCGACCTTTCTTCCACGCCCCTCGGTCTTTCATATATATAGAAATTAATTATATGCCAATTTTCACACAAAAACTGAAATTAAATCTTGATTACATTGTTAAAAGTATTTAATATGCCTAGCCATAGAATACCTTAAATTGTAGCCACTCAGGTCTTGAATAAGAACATTTTTTGGTCCTAAAATATAAATAACTTACTGAAAATAATTTAACTTAACTGAAGTAATAAGTTTATACAGTATAAATTACATTTTGTTAGATGTTTCCACTTTGTATGTGATAATGTCAGTACTGAATTCCAAATTCAATTTAAGGAAAATGTAAAGAAATATTATGATCTCTATCCGTTTTACAGTGAGCTAAAATTTGTATTAGGTGCAAACCATTATCTTAATTGTCATGTCCTATTCGAAGCAGATTAAAATGGATTGTGTAAGCTCGTGCTGGAATATTGAATTTTTTTTTCTGATTGATGAACTAGAAAATTGTGATTGTATTTCAGATAGGTCTTATCATTATTTGGCTGTTTTTTAATAGGCATAGTGATCTTGGATTAAAATGGTTTGGTAGCCAATGCCCCTTTCGGTATTTGGCACTTTGGACCTCTTAAATGGTATGTAATGTATTTGGTGTGTTGAGTTGTTGTGTGTTTTTAGAGGTAGTTGGCGTAGCACGAGCGGTTTAGTAAAAGGGCTTGTGAGTGTATATGTTTAAGAGAAAAAAGTATTAGTAATAATCAAGAGAGCACCACTGTTTTTAAAATAGATATATTCTCTAAGAGAAATTAAGTTACTTTAGATTATCACAGCGATTATGTATAAATCAAATGAATGCCTTCTAATTGTTCGTTCAAATCCTCCCCTGTGAGAAGAAGGGGTAGACAATGCTAACAAGGTTCATGAACTCTTCCTGTAACTGTACTTCTTCTACCTGGGTTACCCTTTTGCCAACAAGCTCGCATTTTTCTCATATTTTTCTTCAATTAAAATAAATATAATTTCTTCCATACATCACAATAGACGCTGGCCTTCTATAAATCTTCTCTTAATTTCTATAAATCTTTATGTAGATACAAAATATGAAGCATGTTTAGCTTTCTTCTCCACTTGACCACCACTAGATGCAGTGTTTTTCTTTAAATTTTACTAACTGATTGTTTTTCTTAAAAGTAGTTATTATATGATTTTCTGTAACAGTGTCATCCTCTCATAATAATAGTATATGTAATAGGATCCGAAGAGAGGGATCCATACTAGAGAGAGAGACACACACACACAAAAATTGACAGTCTCACTCACTAGTTTAGGCCAGACTAAAGTGGGAGAATCTGTTTAAATACAGCTGGGTTAGCCATACGTTCATAGTCTTTATACAGTTCATACAACAGACACAACGCGTCAACAACCTGTCTCTTTAATCACTCTAAATCTCTCACTACCATTTTATATATTACGTGGAAAAAAGTCCAGGCAGTTTGTGTTATTTTCCTTATTATTATACAGTGTTCAGCTTTACTTCCAGTTCATTTATCTAACAAACCCAATTTCTCTCATTCTCAAACCTATTATACGTATACATGATCCAGCGGCGGTCAATTGACCATGGTACACGTCTTTTGTAAATTAATTTTATTATTTATTTTTCATTTACAAGGAAAATTTGGTTTTTATGTACTTTCTGTTCTTGTATTCTGTAAAATGATTTTCCCAAAAAATTTATATTAAATTATAATAAATTATTTTATTAAAAAAAACAAAAAAAAGAGAAAATAGAAATTCTTTTTATAAAAAAAAAAAAACAACTCGTCAAATGGAAGTTTGTATGTATGTAGTACAAGCTTCCATAAAAATACGGTATAATATTATTCTCGTCACGTGTGTCAAGTCTTAAATTCATACTTACCGTGTCTGATTTAAGATGACGTCAGATTCATCAGATAAATATAAATTAATCTTAGTGAATATTAAAAAAAAAGATAATGTTTTCTTAAACAAGTTTTGAAATGCCAGATATTAAACCAGATTTGAAGATTTTTTTTTAATAAAAAAATTACTATTCCAAACACTAAATATTTTCGTATATAATTAAAATAAAAATGAATTAAATTTAGTGATGAACTTGCTCTTAGAAAATACCGTATAAGAATTTTCAATGATAATATCAGGTGTACTTATAATTTTTAACAATTTTTGGGATAATTATAAAAATAAAAAAAATTATCGATAACTTGAACTCTAAAAATGTTGATAAAAATTGAGAATTTTTTTTATAAAGGAAGGGCTTTAAAAAAGGGACCCCGATCTCTCACAACTTCTCCCTCCCACTTTGTTTTCAGGGAAAGTTGGTGAAAGGAATGCATTTCTTTAATTTCTAAGATTCATCTACCTACTACCAAAAAAAAAAAAATAAATAAAAATAAAGAATTGCAACTCTGTTTATATATAAAGCTTTAATAAAACTTGAGAAGCATCTAAATTTAAATCTCAAATTCTGTTATTCTCTTAATTTAAATATTGTAAATGAGCTCGAATTGAATTTTGTGAATACTTTCAAACTGGTTTCCTTTAAAAAGTAAAAAATAAATATCAACCTTCTTATTAATGTTAAATTAATTTTAAAATATAAATAAAAATATTGATAAAGTTCACAATACTTTTTTATTTATTTATTTATTTATTTTTTCTCTTACTCCTTTATTAAAAGGAAGTATTTGTGAACGTATTAAATTTTGAAATTGAGTTTTCATCGCGGAAATATATGTTATCAGGAGCTCTGAGTAAGAAAATAATGTCTATCATTTACAAGGGAAACGTTTTGCAAATATTACCTAATACTTACTATCTCGTTCTCAAATCATATGTTAACAGACCGCTTCTTCCATAGTTGGTTACTCAAGGATCGTCTACCTCACCGGTTTATCCAATTCCTGTCGGTGTGCCACAAGGCAGCATTCTGAGCCCTATGCTTTACTCAATTTACACTGCTGATATCCCCACACATCCCAATACAACAATCTTTACTTATGCCGATGATAGAGCAATCCTTTCATCTCATAAGGATCCTGTAATTTCCAAACATATTCTTCGATGTCGTCTTCAATTATTAGAAATCTGGTTAACCAAATAGAAAATAAAAATCAACACGAACAAATCTAAGTTTATAGTATTCACTCTAAATAAAATAGTAATCTTTTCAGTCAACCTCTACAATAATCTTATACCACCTGCAGACCATGTTCGTTATCTAGGAGGACTTTACTTAGACAAACGTCTGACTCGGCACCCCCATACTAACGAATTTCCTTTAACCAAGTTTCACACTTTCTTCTTTGCCGACTTCTTGACAAACGCTCCACACTTGACTCTACAAAATAAAAGACGACTTTATACCACTCTGCTCGCACCAATTTGGAAGAATTACGGACTAGAACTTTATGGAACTGTAAAACGAAGTAATCTCAACAACTCCAAACTCACCAATCTAAGATCCTACGTCGTATTGTCGATGCTCCTTTTTACTGTAGTCACGAACAAAACAATCCATAAGGACCAAAAAAAATTCCATTCATACACACTCTAGCAAAAATCCAGATATCTCCAATTCCATAGTAATCTCTCTCTCTCCATCCTAATCCTCTGGTTCACAGTCTCTCTTCATACTCACTTTTGGGTAATCCTCCAAGACGACTGAAGCGCCATTGGCTCCGTGACCCTCCTGGGCATCTAATGATGGTTATCAAATGATAAACTTATCATTCACGCCAATTCACGTCTCTTTTTTTAGGTACATTTATCACTTTTGCTTGTTACATGCATACATAGCATGTAGTTGTAAAATTCTAACAAAAAAAATAAAGAAATTCATTAAATTGCATTTATTACTTTCTCTTACTCCTAGTAAGAGGAAGTATTATAATCGTGTCAAATTTTCGATATCGAGTTTTCACCGGAAATATCCATTTTGAGGTCCCCTGACTCCAAATAAAGTGGTTTTTAGCAAATGGTCTGTGTGTGTGTGTGTATCTATGTGAACAGCATAGCTCAAAAACAAAAATCGTAGAAAGTTGAAACTTGATATTCCGTTTAGGTATCACCATGGGATTTGACAGCACGTTATCTGTCAAAATTCCACAACCGGAAGTACCACTTTACTAGTTTTTTTTAAATACTTTTTTGCGATTTTCTCAAAAAAGGCTCAAACGATTTTCTTCAAACTTGGTATATCAACTAGACATACAAAGACCTACAACTTTTATTTGAAACATTTCTCTGGGAAAATTCATTTAAGGGCACTTTTGGGGGAGGGGATGGGTTAGGATTTCATCTAAAGTGCTATTTCAGTTTATTGGATAATTCGCTCAACTAAATAATGTTAATTAGAATTAAATATATTGTTGAAATTCCGAATTTGAAATAAATTGCATAACCGCAAGTGCATTTACTTTACCACATTACTAAATGGTTTTTTCACTTTTTCGCTATTTCCTCAAAAATTGCTCCGCTGAATTTCTTGGAACTTCTTATATAAACTACGCATACAAAGATCTACATCTTTTACTTAAAACATTTCTCTAGGAACATTCATTTAAGGGCACTTTTAGGGGAGGGGTGGGTTATGTTTTTCTTTAAAATGCTGTCATAGCTGATTATACAATTCTATCATCCAAACAAAATTAATTAGAAATAAATAGATGGACAAAATTCCAAGTTTCAAGAAAATTAGTAAACCGGAAGTGCGCTTTTACTGAACAGTTTTCGACGAATTTCGTTAAATTTGGTACACTATCTATAACATTTGTCAATTATAATTTTGAGAACTGGGGTAAGAGAAAGTTGTGTGTTTCACACCAGATTTTTTTTTTTTTAATTCAAGGCGCATCAACAGTTATGGTTATTGGCGCCTGGAGCCTTCTCAGTACACTGTTGACCTCCGGACAGTGTCCTCTCGTTACAAACAACACTGTCCATCACCAGGACAGTGCGGCTGGACTTGAACCCGAGACCTCCGCGTGGAAGTCCAGTACGCTAACCATTCAGCTATTCCCTTCCCTAAATTGCATTAATTGAACTAAGAGAAAGATGTGTGAATGATTCATACCAGATTTAAAAAAAAAAAAAAATTATTCTGCAGAGTTCCTTAAAATTGGTATTGAATCCTAGAAATCGAAAATTTGACACAATACAATGTTTCCGCTCAAAGCAACTAGAAGAATGTTTGTAACAAATTGTTTTGTGATAGTCAATAGAGAGATAGATAGAGAAAGAGGTGTTGATCAATAAAACATAATTTCACGAGACTCCTTTGTTAAAAAAAGGAATGTTCCTCTTTAACTGTATATCGCAGAATACTATTCAGAATATTTTTATCAAAGAAAAGAAATCGATGAAAGATATTACAATCTAAAAGAAGATATAAAAATTCTTTCTTTACCCAATATGTATATATATATTTTTAATGCATGAATGCACAATATTTGCTGAAGGCAATTTTGCTTATCTTTATATCAAAGTGTGGGCCATCTGACACCTACTTTCTCCCTTAAAGCGCATATATATATATATATATATATATAGGGACAACCGGACTCTTTAAATTCAAAAAAAAAAAAGCTATCCAAGTGTAGTATGTAATCGATGTATGTATTTATAAAATAACTCTATATATACTTTCCTTACAAATTAAAGAAGGGGTAATTACTATTTACTCTTGTGTACATTTAAAAAAGAAAATGAAATAAACCTTCTCAGTGCGGAGTATATGTGTGTCAAGCAATGGTGGTGGGCTGGTAAATACAATACATTTAGAAGAGCAGAAAAAGGATGGTGGGGGGTATATATACAAGGATCGTGTACACTACTACAATAATATAAATATCATACTCTCTGCCCACTAAAGTAAACATACATTGCTCTTATTAATTATTATTTATTATTATAACTCTTTATTTCCACTTTATAATAAATAACAATTTAGAAGTGATCTACTTTATAGAAATTTATTTAAATATTACTTTTAAGAATGAAATTATAAACAAGATTTTTCAAAAATTAAAATTGGAATGTTTTACGTAGATACCCTAATATGGTAAGAGTTAGTGGCGGATCCTGACTTGGATATGTGGGGGTTCAACATGTATTTTTTAAATTACTTACATTACCTATCATTATTAACAGCTTGGCTAGATACAAATCATGAAGTAAGCCAGGAGACAGGTAAAAACTTGCATCCCTCCCCTACAATTGAATATGTGTAAATTAACAATAAATCGGTCGCTGTGCACCCAGAGAAGAACTGTAAAAAAAAGAGTTGTACCGTTTGAGTTCGAAAATTAAGGTGGTTAACTTAACGGAAATTTTTATTATCTAAATGAAGTGTTTCGGTTCAAAGGAAATGTCAATGAGTTAGCATCGATTCTTTGCTGGGTCATATATCTTAGTGATATTTTAGGTGCCAATACTAACAACAAATTTTTATAAATATAAAAATATATATATATGAAATTGTAAATATAATATATAAAAATCCACACATTGCCACAAGCACATCACATCACAAAAAATAACGAATTTGAGTAACGCTGTTATATAATGAGGACGTGTCCTACAGCCAGGATTGAGGTTATTCTCAATCTCACACTGCTCCACCTAGTGGTGGAGAAAGATACCAGATAGGGGAGGAAGAAATACCTACCCTAGAACCTTCCAGGATCCTGAGATTCCTCAGGGATCTAAAGCTGGAGAGGGTGCTATAGATGAGCTAAAGCTCATCCTAGGCACCAGAGGGGTGTACAATAGATCAAGAATGGTCGCGGTACAGAACCCTCAAAAAAAAAAACGCTGTTATATTGCAATGTGGAAACTGCAAATAACTTGGGTAAGATCGGGTAAGTTCGTTCAATGTTCAACTTACTTGTAACCCCCACTCTTATTTTAAAAAAGTTAATAAGAATATAAGAAATACACACATTTCTATAATAACACAAAGAAATGTTTTTATATATACATATATATATATTAAATTCTCCAGCGCGACGCCGAACTGTAAGCCTCCAACTTCCTACATTTTATAGATCTCCTGGTATGTACATGTATTATACGTACAATTCACTACAGTGCATAATTCATTAAACAAACACATTAAAGTGAGCTCCTCCTAAACTAATATACGTTCCTATTCTTTTATGTCTGATTCTCTGATTTGACAACAAATTAATATTTTTTTTCACATTCATCATACATGGATTTGATTTGATATTATAAACTTGTAGAAGTTAGGCAAAATATACAATTTTGACTGTGACTAATGTTTGTAACTAATATAAACATGAAAATATTTTTTTGAAATTGAAATATGAAATAAAATGAAAATATGAAAAATTTGCTACTTTTTTATTTAATTCAATTTTTTTTCCAAATAGTTGGGGGTTCAGACGCACAATCGCGAGTACCAGTAGCCGCCACTGGCAACAGTACAAATTGGTTAGCACAATTGGCAGTTAAAACTTGAATGTATTTATAATTTTTTAGTCTTAAAATCTATTTTTTTTTTTTTTTTTAAATGTTTCAAATATACGAGAAAATTTACATTTATGCAATTAGTATTTCAAAATTTAAAGGGGATCGTTCTAACAAGTATTCGAGAAAATATTCAGAAAACTACTCTTTAAAATTGCAACTTCCGGTTAGCTGGTTTACATCAAAGTTGGAATTCTAGTAATGCTTCTTATGTACCTTCATATTATATAGATGGTAGAACCATAGATTGTACTTTTCTTTAAACTTAGTATATTAACTACACGTACAAAGGAGCTACAACTTTTATTTGAAATCTTTCTCCGGGAAAATTTATTTAAGGAAGATTTAAGTGGGGGGGAACCGATTTTCTTCAAAATTCCCAGTTTGAAGAAAATCGGTTGACCGGAAGGGAGATTTTACTGAATAGTTTTTTTCTTCCGTTTCTACGATTTCTGACGGGGTTCATTAAACTTGACATACTATTATTATTATTATTATTAAACCGGGTGCCTGGTGGCATGGGACCTAAGCCTATATGGCTTTTATCCCCCCCCCCGATGCCTACCGGTCAGTCTATAATATCCCAAGATATCCTTTAACTCCAACTCGCCCAGGCAATCCTGCGAGAGTGGTATCCTCCCAAATACGCGAAACCTAGTACCACCGAAACGGGGACACTGACATAAATAGTGATACACCGTTTTCCTGACTCCGTCATCGCAATTCTGACAAATGGGACTAGACGTCCTCCCTATGTTAAACAAGTGACTAGACACCCAAGTGTATCCAGTCACTACCCCCACCAAGGTACTCAGACTTGTCGTACTAAGGGACACGAGGTAATCCGAAACTCCCTGCTTGATTCCTTTTATAAATCTTTTAGCTTGGAGGCACCCCTGCGTGTCCCCCCAGCATTTCTCCAAGACTCTCATCTCCCAAAGTCTAATCTGTTTATCACGAAACCTGTTAGTGGCGGCAAGGGCTGGTTCAGGACCACAAAATGGTATCATGCCTCCCTAGCCAACTGATCCGCCCTCCCCTATCCTATCCGACATACTAACTATATCGGAGATATTTTCCGTGCTAGCCTGCTTCTCTTTTCGTAGTCATCGACCAGTTTTGGGCATCCATCATCAGGATTATGACCAAAACCGGTCGATGGCCACAAAAAAAAAAACGCAGGCTATCACGGAAAATATCTCTGATGCTTTCCAACTCTGCAAACCCAACCACAACATACCAACTATACATACAGATACGTATCACTTTTATTTGTAACTTTATCCAAGAAAATTCATTTTATGAGGTTTTGTGGGAGGGAGAGATTATATTTTTCTCGTAAAAAAATCATAAGGCAATCCATCCAATTACTGTGTCATCCAAGCTATGACCACTCAATACATCACCTCAGGCGTTACACATCTTCCTACAATAAGCAATTCAAATTCACCACTTAGGGAAGATTAAAATCCGCCTACCTCAACCCCTAGCAGGTCTGGAAGGAGAAGTAGGGGAAATTCTAAGTATGTATGTAATAAGGGTTAGCGGGAGTCTGACTTTGACTCTTTTACATACAGTCATCAAGAAAACATCACCATCACCATCACCAACACTCTGCCAGTTTAGTCTTGTCATTTTCAATTTACGCCACCACAAACTATATCAGTTCTGTAAAGGCCTTGGGGTAATATTTTTTTTTTTCTGTCCAATTCCACAAAAACTTCACCATATATTCAAGTAAATTGATGACAATTAAATATTTAGTAAGAATTATATAATGTTAGAAAAGAATTTATCAATTATAACTTTGTAAATGTAAGAGAATGTCGTGTAAATATTTCATATAATAGATTTTTTTTCTGTAAGTAATAAAAGCTTGAGAAATAAATAAATGTATATATATATATATATATATTTACACGACTTTGTACACTTACTTACACGACTTTCTGTTACTGTAATTTTCACAGTTCACATTTCCATTTGCGGATAGTGACGCACTATTATTTGCTAAGACAAATGTAGAAAGAATGTTGTAGTGTCACTCGATGCTCTACAAAAGTAACAATGGGGGGGGGGAATCAGTTGATTTAACAAATAAATAAAATGATGATAATATGACGAACCTTGTTTACTACATAAGTTTGGAATGGTTGAATAATGTGATTTTATCTAATATCGTTTCCGCGAGTCATAAAGTAGGTATGTTGTAATACTGTGAGTTAATGTGAAAAGCTAGAGCTATTAATCAAATCCATTGCGCCCATAAAAGATCTAATGACTCCCTGGGTGTTAGTTTTGTACATAATAAGCCTGTAATTTGTACGTGAGAGTATTATGGTGAAAACTATATTTGCAGGGTGAAAAGCTAAATTTACTTTTCTACTTCAATTTTCATAGTTCGATAAAACATTTGTTTCTAAAGATCTATTTATATATTAACAAAAAATCTTTAATCTTAATTAAAATGGTAGTTCATTATACGCCTAGTTTCTCTACACATTTTCCTTACACAATTTTCATTCAGCAAATTACTTAAATAAAAGTAAAGGAGCCCACACCATCGCTGTCGCGGCGGAAGCGAACTTTCCGCGGCGGAAAATTTCCTGGCGTCGCGGCAGCGAAACAACTTTGCCCACACCGACGCGGTAGCGAATATTGTTTCTTTCCATATTGGATTTCCTTAGTGAGTGTTTGGACATTCTACCAAAATTTATTTTTTAATAATATTTATCGTTAACATATTACAATGTCTTCGTCTGATTCTGATGAAGAAGAAGCTCTGTTATTATTGGCACTTGCTGAAAGTGTAAAAAACAGGTAAGTGGATATATAGACATTTTTATAATACCACTTTTTTATTTCAGAAGTAAAAAGAAAAGGAAATGGATTCATGAAATTAATGAACTTCGTAATAGAACACGTAATTAGAACTTCGTAAATGGCAAACACCATTTTTTTAACAATTCCAAGCGGCGAAACAATAGCGGCAGCGGAAAAAACTCTGCATGCAGCGTTGGAGCGGAACGACGCTGTACTGCCGCCATAGTTGCGGAATCCGCCTCACCCAGTGTGAATACATGCATAGACCGCCATGACTATTGTTCCGCTGCGGTTCTGTGTCCGCCGCGGCAGCGAATGTTTCGCGTCGGTGTGGGGGATCCTTAATGGTTCTAAAAAAAAAAAAATCGGGTGTGAAACACTCACACAACTTTCTCTTACTCCAGTTCTCAAAATAATAATTGACAAATTTTATAGTTTGTGTACCAATTTAATGAAATTCGTCGAAAACTGAAAAAAAAAAACTGTTCATTTTTAAAACGGTGCATGCCGGTTTCACTAATATTCCTGAAACTCATAATTTCAACAACATATTTAATTCTAATTAACATTATTTAGATGGGAGAATTGTCTAATAACTGAAATAGCACTTTAGATGAAAACCTAACCACACCCCTCCCCCAGAAGTGCCTTAAATGAATTTTCCCGGGGAAATGTTTCAAATAAAAGTTCTAGTTATCAGTATGCATTGTTGATATAACCAGTTGAAGAAAATCGTTGGAGCCATTTTTGAGAAAATCGCAAAAAGGGTGAAAACACTAACTAGTAAGTGTACTTCCTCCGGTTGAAAGGATTTTGACGATACGTAGTCGTATCCATGGTGATAACTAAACGGAATATCAAGTTTGAACTTTCTACGATTTTTCGTTTTTAAGCTATGCTGTTCACATACATACATACATACACGCACATCATTAGCTAAAAACCACTTTTTTGGACTCAGGGGACCTCAAGACATATATTTCCGGTGAAAACTCGATATAGAAAATTTGATACGATTACAATACTTCCTCTTACTAGAAGTAAGAGAAAGTAAAAATGTAGCTCTGTTACATTGCGGAACTCTGTATAGAGTAATAATAATTATAGAGTAAGCAGCCGATATCTAGAAAATCGCAAAAAATTAAAAGTAAAAAAAAAAAAAATCATTCATTCACTAAAATCGCATTTCTCACCGGAAATGTAAACTCAGCCATAAAAAATATGTATCACTTATATTTCCTCTTGGGCTGGTCCCCCTTCATAAATGAATCTGCTGTGATTTGGTCGGTATTCTTCAGACAGTCGAATTATTGTGTGTTCGAACGTAGGGGAAGCGTTTCATTCAATATATTATTGGCGGAAGTTCTCCATTTCAATGACAATCAATTATGGTGTGAGGTTAGGATAAGTTAGGAGGGCCGCTGCTTGTTTTCTTGAAAAAGACGCAATTACCGCTGCTAGATATGTTGATGAAGAAGTTCTTCTAGAGGTAGTCATACCGTTTGCTTCAATTATCGGGGGACAGTGTCATGCTAATAGATGATAACGTCAGACTATACACAGCTAGAGATGTCACCCCGCTTATTGGTGGAAGTCGGTATACAAAAGTGTGATCGATTCCGGGGACATGCATCCTATAGAACTTATATGGAACATGCTCATCATGAGTATCGCAGGTGATCAGCCTCGCACAACTCTGCAACAGCTCCGTTTTGCCCTAAAAGAAGAATGGGATTCTGTTCGATTAAAGACCATTATTATGAGATCGATAGTTGTTTCGTATTTTATACTAAAATAACACATGAAAGGTGTAAGGGTGTTGTGAGGAGATGTTGGGTGTTGATGATGAAAGATAAACACCTTAAGATTTGGTTTAAGATATATAATTGATATATGACTGTATACCAAAGACTTTACACTTTAGAGTTTAGAACCTAACTGAACTGACAGACTGACGTGGCTAAACGATATGTACGGAGTGTGAATTAACAGAATGATGTCTGACGTGTAAGACTGAATTGAACAGAATCACTCTCTGACTGGCTCTCTCGTATATATATATATATATATATATACACTCGCCGAGCCTCTCCTCTCTGTGCGAGAGGGGCTGTTTCTCTCCGCTAGAGTGGATGAGTGGTGGGGGTTCAGTGGTTCACTAAGACCACTACAAAGGCGAAGCCTTTTCCAGAAAACTTTCAAAATGCTGTGAGATGGTGAGCACGCACGACGTTAAAGGGGAGGCTAATTTTATAGCTCCCCCAATACCCCTAAAAACAATTTTCAATATTTCAAAAAAAAAAAAAAATGGTAGATTTCATGAAAAATCATTAGTGTCATTTTTACGTCTCCAACCGAATCATACACACTGACTTAATGTACCGTTCATTATTCAAATTACCGGAAATTCCATATTAACCTACAGTCACACACAAATTCTTTAGTTCAACACCTGCCTTCCTGAATATTTCCTAAATAACCCTCCTAGACGTCTTAAAAGACAATGGCCTCGTGATTTCCTCTCAAGTGAAGAGAGTGAATTAGTATTTTTGTGTAGTTTTGGAGTGTTACCATTGGGTAGCTTCTCCACTCATTATGTATAATATGTTCATTTTTAATAATTGTTACTTATAGCGCTATCGCAGTAATTGTAGTAAAAATAAAGATTACAAAAAAAGAAGTAAGTCAGTTTTGAGAAAATCGGGCTAATTAAAAAAAAAACTTGATTTGAAACACTCACAAAAAAATCCTTTTACTACAGTTAAAATACAATGATAAAATTTGACAATATTCATTAAATTTGAAATTTTTACTGAATTGTCATATTATAAATATATCGTAATGGGGGGGAGAGTGGAGTATCTGCAACTTCCTGCAAGCTGCTTACCTACTTGAAGTATTTGAACAAACAGCAATTACATTCGAAATCTGAAGTCATAGATTACTTAGAACTTCCTTAAATTCAATATTTCTAGAAAAATTTGGCAAATACAAATGAAAGGTTCAGTGGTCCAGAATTTATCCCGAGGATTACCAAAGAGGCAGCGAATTCATCACTTAAAGATTGGCTCTGTAGAGAACACGATAAACTCTAGAAAACAGTCCTCCGTTGACAGCGGATCCTGGAAGTCCAGGAGCCATACTCAGCAAGATGATGATGTCAAAGCTGTGTCAAAGAATAAAACTAAAGAGACCCACTATTTAGATAGGAACGAGATTGATCATTTGTTATAAACCGACGTTTCGCCTATATCACAATAGGTTTCTTCAGGATTTTGTCGCCTCTAATGCTGGAAAGAAACAATTACACACTTACAATCTTACTAATCTCCTAAAATAATTATTCTTAAGTGATGAAAAAAACAAACCTTTTTTGGACTCAGGGGACTTCAAAACGGACATTTCCGGTGTGTATTCAGAATGGAAAATTTGACCCGATTACAAGGAGTAAGAGAAAGTAAAAATATAAATGGTAGATGGAGATATATTTTTGTTAGGTTGGTTCTTGTTTTTTAGAAAGATCATGTTCAATTATATAACTAGAAATTAGAATCCATGTACACATACATAGTTGCGCAAAAAACATCTGGAGGAGGCCCGAAATCTGGTTTTTCCCAGTTGACCGAGTCAAAACTAGCTATTGTTTTATCTCCTTGACATACTCTCCAAAGTAGAAGCTATTCAACTTATGGCAAACCTCTTCTTATTCATATTGTTTCATAGCAATATAATTATTACATAACATAGAATGCATTGTTTCTCCGTTATATTTATTCATAATTGAGGCCATGGAAGAGATAATCATATATTTATATCCAAATTTTTGAATGAAATCTTTAGCAAGGACAAAGAAATTCTCACTCACTTAAATGCTTACTTTATTATATGGAAAAGTAAGCAAGAAATTCTTTTTTAAATAAAATGTTGTTTTTTATTTGATCAAATAGAACATTTATTTATGGAAATGTTAACCTTTCTTTATTCTTCCAGATTTATTTGCGTTTCTAAACACTACATCCTACTCAAAATTTGAAATAGTAAGCCCAACAAATTTCATTTAAATCCATATCTGCTTTATTTACCTTATTTTTTTTATTAAAGCGTTTTTGTTGTTATTATGTTCAATAATTTTTTTTATTACTTTCTCTTACTCCTAGTAAGAGGAAGTATTGTAATCGTGTCAAATTTTCGATATCGAGTTTTCACCGGAAATATCCATTTTGAGGTCCCCTGAATCCAAAAAAGTGGTTTTTAGCAATGGTCTGTGGTGTGTGTGGTGTGTGTGTCTTCGTGTGTGTTTGTCTGTGTGTGTCTGTGTGTTGTGTGTGTGTGTTGTGTGTGAACAGCATAGCTCAAAAAACGAAAAACCGTAGAAAGCTGAAACTTGATATTCCGTTTAGGTATCACCATGCGATCTGACTGTGCGTTATCTGTCAAAATTTCTGAACCGGAAGTACCACTTTACTAGTTGACTTATTTACTTTTTTGCGTTTTTCTCAAAAATGGCTCCAAGGATTTTCTTTAAACTTGATACATCAACTACATATACAAGGAGCTACAACTTTTATTTGAAACATTTCTCTGGGAAAATTGATTTAAGGGCCCTTCTGGGGGAGGGGTGGGGTTAGTTACTCTCTAAAGTGCTATTTCAGGTTATTACACAATTCGGTCATTTAAATAATGTTAATGACAATTCAATATGTTGTTGAAATTCCGAGTTTGAGAAAAATCGGAAAACCGGAAGTGCTTTTGTCTTAACACTTTACTAAATATGATTTTTTTTACTTTTTCGCGATTTTCTCAAAAATGGCCCCGACGATTTTTTTGAAACTACATATATAAACTAAACATTTAAAGATCTATTACTTTTATATAAAACATTTCTCTGGGAAAATTCATTTAAGGGCACTTTTAGGAGAGGGGTAGGGTTACAGCTTCCTCTAAAGTGGTATCATACTTGATTATACGACTCTATCATCCGAATGAAATTAATTAGAAATAAATAGATGGCCAAAATTCCGAGTTTGAAGGAAATCAGTAAACCGGAAGTGCGCTTTTACTGAATAGTTTTTTCAGTTTTCGACAAATTTCATTAAATTTGGTGCCCAAACTATAAAATTTGTCATTTATAATTTTGAGAACTGGAGTGAGAGAAAGTTGTGTGAGTGTTTCACACCAGATTTTTTT
>JAAEAF010000808.1:0-123563 GCA_011037195.1 Triatoma infestans
TTTTTTGCTCCTCTCTCGTTTGCTCCACCCGCCCTAATGTGCTCCTCCCGACATTTTTTGCTCCTCTCTCGCTTGCTACACCCGCCCTAATGTGCTCCTCTCTCGCTTGCTCCACCCGCCCTAATGTGCTCCACCCGTCCATGTCGCTCCTCTCTCGTCTGCTCCTCCCTGACTGTTGTGTGCTACGTGGAGCCAATCGTGTAGAGAGGAGCAGTGTGTACTAGTCTTTTAACTTACCACATTTCTTAAACTACATATATGCGGAGGAGCTGTGTACTAGACTTTTAACTTACTACATTTCTTACAGTATAAATTAGAGAGGAGCAGTATTGCAGTATTGCAGTCTATATATACATTTCTTTGTTACTTTTAGAGCATATTTTTTTTTTTTTAAATTATTGTGCATTTTGGTGTTTATTTCTGAATAATAATAATTTGTTTTTTAATGCAAATCTTGATACTGGGAAAAATAAATAAAAACAGATCTTCTCAATTATACAAGAAAAAAAAAATTATTTTTCACAAAACATAATAATAATAAAAAACTTAAAATAAATATTTTTTTGTATGATTTATAAATTTTTGCATTTTTTTTCTATATTTTTATTTACTAGACATAAACAAATTTATAAAAAAAGAAAAAAAATTATTTTAATATTTATATCATCCGGCGAACAATATTTGTAAGTGGGTTGTATTCAATGATTTTATCGTGAATAATCAAGCAGTAAGCTGTAGTTTCAGCAGGGAATGCAGAGCTAGCTTCAAGTTCAAGCCTTACGTCTACAGGACCGGTTTTTATGGATTCACATTGTTTTGAACAGTCGATTACAATAATCGGAGCCTCGTCTCTGTACTCCGCCAAAGAGAGTAAAGGTGAAGGATAAGACTCGGAATAGAAACTTTTTTGAAAATTTGAGTACATATGATACAGCAGACTATATTGATTACTAGTAAAGTTGACATTCATATCACTGTAAGGGTATGATTTTGAGTTGAGGAAAAGCTTAACATTTGTCAAACTGCAGTGTTCAAATCTGCTTGAATCTTTCTCAGGATTGTTTTTTCTAGAAGTCTGGAACCCTAAAAGCACAAATCGTGGTTTTTCCAATTGCGAAGAAGTTTTTACCGTCCACAGTTGTCTCTGAGTGGTGGGTAGTAAAGGATAATCGTACAGTTCCCAACTTCTGAACGCTATTGGTATAACTTTTTCTTGTTTTACATTTTTCAGCAATAATAATCTATTGTGATCATTTATGCGCAGATAGGGAATTATCCAAGTTAACGTAGTTAATTCTAATTTTGCTTTTTCGAGCTGTCCGTCCACTCTGTTTGAAATATAACAATTGTAATCTCTCCTGGATCGAATTAATATAAGTTCTTGTTTAACATTTATAATTATCTTTTGATAATCTTCTGCAAAACCTAGCAACATGTGTAAGGGAATGCACACATTGAAATGGCCTTCAGCTGATACGAGCTCCAAAGTTTTAGACCGAGGTGGTATCCAACCAGCATTTTCAATAATGCTACTACGTTTCATTGATGCCAATCCTTTTAATGTACTTGTGATTCCAGGATTTTTTATTCTATCTACCTCTGTACCACAAATTTCATAACGAATTTCCTCAAACAGAAAAGCAAACGCATTTTGAGTTAATTTCGCGTTTATCGGTGGACCTGATCCATCTTCCTTTAAAAATTTTCCTTCTATTTTTGCTGGTTTATTGCTGCAACATAATGTCTTATGAAACTGAAACTTCTCTACATTATAGCAATGATAGAAAACAACGTTTACATATTATCATCCTTTCCTTATGTACTGAAATCTGCCTTCAAACTAGTCTTTCGAAATTTTTTATGTACACGTAATGGTACATACCCAGGTCGTTAGTTAATATAAGCAGATCTCTGTGGCCGTTACTTTCCTCTTCAAGTACTTTGACGGGGTATACACTTCATTTTTATCGGTTAAACCAAAAAGATTTATTGTTATGTTATTAAGCTTTTCAAAAACAGGAATATCTTTAAGTTGTACAGGAAAGTTTAAGCAATTAAAATTGTAATTGTGTGTGACTTTGTTGTAGGAAATGACTCGTTCAGGTTTAGAAGTAACAAATTTGGACAGAATAGCATATTTAAAGCAAAAGGAATCAGAACTTTGAACATTTACACAGGCTTTCTTATTTTCAATATTTTTTTGGTAGCTTAATGTAACCATTGCATCTCAAAGGATCAAATTTGTTCAACTTCAAGCGAAGACCATCAACCCCTACCATAAACCATCCGCTGTTTTTTAACTGGCATTCTTCCTTTTCTTTTTTAATTTTATCAAAACAGTTAGTTAGAAATTCATTTAAATTTGTTGTATTGTAAACAGGTTGGTTTGATGTTTTAAACGACCTATCACAGAACTCTTGATGGCAATTTTTAAAGACACATTCAACGACAATATTGATTTTCATTGAAAAAGATTGATGCAAAGCAGATTGAATAATATCCAATTGTAGAAGTTGTTGGCCGTTAGAAATGATCTGATGTATCTCTTAGTTGGCTTTACGGCCGATCAGCCAACTAAGAGATACATCAGATTGAATAATACTTATTATTTCGGGCCGTACATGTTCTAAAAATCTATGTACATCTGTATTAAAATTTGACCTGAGGAAGAAGGACTTCTTAATTCGACCACCAAAAGCACTCTCGTATTCCGAAATATTGGTAGCTAATAGAGAAACCTTGTTAGGTTCACCTCTAAATTTTTTTACAAGACTTTATCCGCAATATTGTTCATGGCGACTTAAATTATAATAATTAATAAAGGATGATTGACAATTTTTACAAAAACTGTAGAATAAATTTTGACAAAGCCTTTCATGCTGGCGACAATATTCATCTGAAATACAAGCTTGGCCGCAATTGCTGCATAAATATTGTAGACAATTTTCTTCGTGATTTATTCGAGACATTTCATTTTGGAATGTATTTCCACATCTACCACAAATCAAGTTGAAAATGTCATTTTGTGACAACAGATCTGTATTTTGTTGGCAATTGCAGGTATTTATCGGTGAACAATTATTACTATCAATGCGATTAGGAACTACATTTTCCACAAGTGCCACAAATCTGTAAAATTAAATTATTAAAAAGTTCCGAATCCTGGAATTAATTTTCGGTTGAAGTGCAGATTTTATGTACATGTCTCATGTAGTTGGCCTTTCTCGTGAAACTTATTCCACATTTAGAGCAGGTAAAATTTTTAGAATTTTCCTTTCTCTGGCTTTTGCAACATTGTAGCCTTTATTAAATATTGTTCCACAGAACTGGCAACAAAATGTTTTGTTTCCTTTTTCCATTTTTATTTTTTTTTGAAGCAACTAGAAATGAAATAAAAATAAGGTGATAAAAAATAAAAGGTAGAAAATGTATTAATTTTCAATGAAAATGTATTAAAAAAGTATTATGTATTAGAAAATGTATTAAATGTAATTGAAAAAGGCCTGCTCTGACATGCCGTTTTCAGACTTTTTTTTTTACATATCATTTTTTTTGTTTTTCATAATTTATTTATTTTATTATAATGGACATTTCATTTAAAATTTTATGATTTATTTAATGTTATTCCATTTTTTTTTCAATGTATAATATTATTTTTTTATATTAGTATTAAAAAAGAAATTAGAGATATTCACATTTTTTTTTTTTTTAATATAATCATTTACATTATCAGTTTAACAATTACTTATATACAAACATCTTTTATACAAATACAATACATATATTAAAATTAAATTTTTCTTAATACATTTGAAATTAATATCCAGTGTGAAAGAGCAAATACATGAAAATGGGTACACATCGTCGGAGTCTTGTTATGAAGCAAACGATTAGTTTAAACTTTGTTAACTATTTACAGACATAAATACCTATCACTTTTAATTAAAAAATTTTCCCGGGAAAATAGATGTTTCTTTTGAGTGGTTCTTTGGGAACAGTAGCGTTTAGTATATTGATAAAGATTATTAGAATTATTGATAGCATTCAAAATTTGAAGAAAATCAGTTAATCAGTCGGAAGTGCGACTTGACATACGAGGGTCAATCAATAAGTTACGAGACAAATCGCTGTTGCTCAGAAACGGTTTGTTTAATCAATACAATAGTTTCAGTACTTAGTTTCTCATCGCTATCCGAGAGGATTTGGTAAACATAACCTCAAATGTATTCAGTTAACAATGGCGTAGTCCCGCTCGAGCATTGGCAACTCGGAGATAACCCGCTATGATGAGATTGTTAGTTTCGTAGGTAATCAAGGTATGAAGAATGTGAACGAAAGAATGTAACGTAAATGTTGAAAGTGTATGGGAATAATTGTTTGAACCGTTCGAACATTTACAAATGGGTAGAACAATTTAAAAGTGGCCGTGTAACGTGTCTGTGATGAGCAACGAAGTGTAGGACCGAATGAAGTTGCAACTTTTTCCCTCGAATCTCCATTAACGCGTTAATTCTAGACAACAGGCGTATTGCTGCTGAACTGATCGCTGAAGAAGTGCACGCGAGTGTTAGAATTCTTTATAACATTATTCAGAATAAGCTGCAGTACAAGAAAACTTGAGCGAGATGGGTTCCAAGATAACTTACGGACGCCGAGAAGGAAAGTGGGGTGGGAGATCCTTCCACATCCGGGGGGGATTCTTTAGAGGTACAACCTCGACCTCGCCCAATCAAACTTTCATTTTTTTGGACCCCCTAAATACGCGGGAAACATTTCCAATCCAATGAAGAAGTTAAAAATCTGGTGCAAAAGTGGCTTCGAGATCAACCCAAATAATTTTATGCCAGAAGCATATACAAATTAGAAGAACGATGGGACAAGTGTATAAATGTTGCTGGGGACTATGTTGAAAAGTAGCCAAAGTTTTGTATTGATTAAATTAATCATTTTTGAGCTACAGCGATTTGTCTCGTTACTTATTGAATGACCTTTGTAATAGATGTTTGAGTTTTTGGAATTTTCTCAGAAATGATTCCAATGATTTTTCCTTTGAACTAAAAATGCTAGTATCTGGAAAAGTTCATTTTTCTGCGGAATCTGTAACGTTACATTTCAAATAATGAATTTGAGTTCGTGCTATGTTTTGGTACTTTCTTTTCGATTAAAGTGTAAACACATAATTTTGAACCTACCATCTAGCCAGCCAACAATTTCACGTCTACTCTATCCTATTTAAAAATTAGGGCAAATGAGTTTAAAGAAAATTTGTCAACTTTATAATATTGTTGTTTTGGTATTCTGTAAGACCGCTGTATTCTGTAAGACCGCTGTATTTTGTAAGACCGCTGTATTCTGTAAGACCGCTGTATTCTGTAAGACCGCTGTATTTGATGTTGTAAAATAAATGTTGAGGTTTGGTCCCAAAAAGAGAAAACAACTCTTTTTTCAAATTTTCATTGACGTTTCGGCAAATTTATTGCCTTTTTCAGGGGTAAAAATTTTTCTTTTTGAATTTCTTAAAAACTATAGTTTAACTATAGTGATATCACTTACGGAGAGAGTTAGAGAGATTGGTTCAAGAGATGAAATAAACTGGATTAAATGCTGAACACTGTATAATGAAAGAGTCAAGTCTTACATGTATAATAGAAATTAGGTAACGAGAGATTTAGACTGAGTGAAGATAAGGTTAGTAGTTAGGTTGATGACTTGTTCTAAACTGTTCCGCTGTAGGGCTAGCTCGGCTGTATATATACAGAGCCTCTCACTCTAGTCTGGCCTAAGTAGCGAGTGAGACTCTCAATTTTGTGTGTCTCTCTATTCTTCGGATCTTATTACATCATTCCCTCTACTAAAGAAATTTTTCATATGTGAAGATACACAAACTGCCAGGACTTTACCGCTATAATAAAAATTAGGTAGCGAGAGATTTAGACTGAGTGAAGATAAGGGAAGTTGTAGGCTGTTGACTCGTTGTTAACTGTCGTAAACTGTTGTAGAAAAACTGTTCCCCTGTAGGGCTAGCTCGGCTGAACATATACAGAGTCGCCTACTCTAGTCTGGCCTAAGTAGCGAGTGATATTCTCAATTTTGTGTTTCTCTCTGCTCTTCGAATCCTATTGCAGTTTTTAAGAAAATCAAAAAGAAAAATTTTTACCCCTTTCGGTGAAAGTTTGAAAAAAGAGTTTTTTGTGACTGAACCTCCTCCAACATCCATTTTACTACTGCAGATAAAAGAAAGCCGTGTGAGTGTTTCACACTAGATTTTTTTTTCTTTGTTTACCAGTAAGTGGTACAAAACTCTATGAATGTAAAACCAGCTTGAGACATTCTAATAAGGCTGTAATATTCTTCGCACTAACCATGTATACAAATGGTTTGGTTTTTACTGACAATATAACGGCCGATACCATTTCAGTAGGCACCTAACATAGGCACATTTAAATGCGAACAGGCGTTTGAAGTCGTTAATCAAGGAGAAAGGGTTTCAACAAAAGGGGATGTGTAGAGATTGGGGTAGTAGTAATGGTAGTAAGTAGTAGACAAATCCTCTGATTAAAAAGATGCTGATTAGCCTGGATGGTACATTCAAATGAGGAGAACAGCGTTTAGTGAAGTACAGGCAACGTCGTCGTCAACGACGAATTAAGAATGGCCTTAGCTTGCTAAATTCAATGAGAAGGAAAGAGTGAGACAGGAAAGGGTCGGACGGGGAATACAGGGGGAGGGAGACTAGCTGCAATCCCTTCTGATTCAATTGCTACCCACCCCTGTTCATGTTCACTGTTCCTATCTATGTGGACCTCTCTTAACGAATGCCAGGGTCACCCAGTAAACTGATTATGCTAAGCGTAGAAACAGTGGCACCATTAGCATGAGCTTGAGTTCAGTGCTGCCAGCCCACCGAAACCTCATACTCAAGTCAGAATAATAAACACTCCCTATATTGCCCTAAACTATTCCTGGTATCTTTTACTAACTATTTTAGAACATATTGGTTCATTTACTTATATAGATGATACACAGAAATAAGAAAAATTAAAAAAACCTGGCGTGAAACACTCACACGACTTTCTCTTATTCTAATTAATAGAATTTAATCAAGAAATTTTTTTCAAAAATTACAATGTTTAGCTGCGCTGGCGATAAAAATAATGGCGGCCTTATGTGAAGCGCTCTAATAACAATAATAAAATGTTTACAATCATACAAAACACTGATAATGGCATGGAGTTTTACTCCGAGTGCATGAGTTGCAAATATAGTGAACAAATTTTAACCAAAATTATAATTTCTTAAAATAAAAAAACAAAGAGAGAAAAGAATTCTGAAATTAAAAGTAAATTTCAACAAAACTAAATTTAACAAAAAATTAAATTTTTGTCAAAAAAGAACTTAGATTTTTACTAGATTTTGTCTTCTCCTAATTAATTAATTGTCTTCTCAAACAAAAGCGAAACTAATATAAAATTTTGAATTAAGAAGTTTAAATTTTAACTAAATAATTAACTGTTGAAACATAAAAACAACTAAAAATTCTGTTTTTCTAATAAACTGTAGGGCATTACTACATTAATGCATCTGGTGTGAAACACTCACACAACTTTCTCTTACTCTAGTTCTCAAAATTATATTTAATACGTCATATTTAACTGACAAATTTTATAGTTTGTGTACGAAATTTAATGAAATTCGTCGAAAACTGAAAGAACTGTTCAGTAAAAGCGCACTTCCGGATTACAAATTTTCTTGAAACTCAGAATTTTGGCCATCTATTTATTTCTAATTAATTTTGTTTAGATGATAGAATTGTATAGTACTTTAGAGAAAAACATAGACCTACCCGCGAAAAAGTGAAAAAAAATCATTTAGTAAAGTGGCAAAGTAAACGCACTTCCGGTCATCCTTTTTTTTTTTACAAATTCATAATTTCAACGAAATATTTAATTCTAATTAACATTATTTAGATGACAGAATTGTCTAATAAACTGAAATAGCACTTTAGATGAAAACATAACCTCACCTCTCCCCCAAAACTGCCCTTAAATGAATTTTCCCAGAGAAACGTTACAAATAAAAGTTGTAGCTCTTTGTATGTGTAGTTGTTATACAATGTTTGAAGAAAATCGCAAAAAAATTAAAAAAAAACAACTAGTAAAAATGGTACTTTCGGTCAAGGAATTGTGACAGATAACGTACTGTCAGATCCCATGGTGATATCTAATTTGAATATCAACTTTCAACTTTCTACGGTTATTCGTTTATGAGTTTATGTATGCTGTTCACATACATAAACACAGAGTTACAGACACACACACACACACAGACCATTTGCTAGAAACCACTTTTTTGGACTCAGGGAACTTCAAAACACATATTTCCGGTGAAAACTCGAATCGAAAATTTGACACGATTACAATAGTTCCTCTTACTAGGAGTAAAAGAAAGTAAACAAGGATATAATAATCAAATTCTTGTAATAGCCAGTTTCTGTATCTGGATGCATCCCTTAAAAATAAACTTTTTTTTTTATTTATTTTAATTTAAGGTGCGTCACCACTATGGTTATTGGCGCCCGGAGCCTTCTCAGTACACTGTTGGCCTCCGTACAATGTTCTTTCGTCACAGACAACACTGTGAGTCTGTAGAAAGACAAAATAGGGCAGATTGCAATAAAGTATGCTATACTCTCAATTTCACGCAAATTGCACATGCAGCAAAACTCCATGAGAATAAAAAGAATACATGAAAATAAAGAGAATAACTTTTTGTGGAATACCCTTTGACGATTCTCCACAGTATTTATTATATATCTTAAAACGCCAGACCTTGGATGCATAGCTCATGACGGCTCTAGATTTTTAGTATAAACAATCTTGTACATTGAATCCATTGATATATTTGGATTTCACAGCAACCCACTCCATGTGCAGTTTAACCCGAATGAAATGCTCTATGTTAAAACCGAAAAAGCATCTGCAAATTTAAATTTAAATTAACTGACAGAGAGACAAATACATCTCTAAAGTATTAGATAAATGTTTCAGATAAAAGTGATACATTTCTGATCTATGCAGCAAGCATTCCAAGTTTAAAGAAAATAGATGTAAACCGTTTTGAGAAAATCCCCCCCCCCCAAAAACCTCAAAAAACCTATTCTATAAAATCGCACTTCCGTTAATGGTTTCATCAAATTTAGAATTTTTCTAATGTATTAAATATTACATATATTATGACTCTGATAAAACCATATATTATTTATACATAAATAGTACTTTAGAGGGGGGTACTACTTTTCCCCCGTAGAATCTTCAAAATATTAATTTTCCTTGGAAAATGTTACAAATAAAATTGATGTGTATTTATGAATGTTGGTAGTGTACGATGTTTAAAAAAACAAGAACCGTTTTCAAAAAAAGTCACGAAAAAATGAAAAAAAGAAGTTGAGTAAAGTCGCACTGTCGGTTGGTGGATTTTGCCTGAAATCTTTGTATCTGATGCGATGTTAGTGCCTAAATATAATACCAAGTTTTAGCTTTCTGATACTTTTTTGTTTTCTATGATATTCTGTTATAACACACGTGCACGAGTAGTTACACGCATACACACACATGCAGATTCGCTAAAAACATTTTTTCTTATTCAGGGAATCCCAAAGCATGTATTTTAGGTGAAACTCAATGTTGAAAAGGTGTAAGAGAGTGTAAAAACGAATTACTCATACGACTCTGAATTACTTTTACTGCTGTTGTAAAAATTATATGCAAAATGAGAAAATTTCTTCCAAGTACAAATTTTACACATTTATCCTAACATAAACATAATGGTGGTGAAGGAAAAAGTACTTACCCAGACGATAGTAGAAGTGATTACACTGTAGTCCAGAAAGGAGTGCCAATAGTACTGAACTAACCTAATATAACATACAAAATTTCTTCAAGTTCAAAGAATCGAAAAAAAAAATCAGACACCCGAAGCTGTTAAAAATGTATTCGATATTTAGAGAAAGCCTAGAAAACCAATGACGCGCATGTAATTACTTTAGATAGTTCTGCGAAATTTGTAGCATTAAATTTTGAAATGTTAGACAGGATTGGTTTTTGGTTCAATGTTATTTGGCGTTCCCTTCTATGGCACAATGTAGTCACTGTAACTACCCGACTGAATAGAAAGATGAGACCCCTTACCATGGTGAGAAGCTGTCCAGTCAGACGCCTCCTTCCTTATAAAGATAAAGATCCGAGAATACGAGATTGAGAAGTGGCAAAGACACTGTGGGATGAAGCACAGAAAGGGAGAACCACATATTGATTTCTTCCCAAATCTGCATGACAGACTGTCGATTCGATGGCTGGAGCTATCCTAGACCGTAACACAATACTTCACGGACCATGAGGAGTTCAACTCAAAGCTGTATGAGCTGGGATTGAATGATTCCGAATTGTTAATGCGGTGAACGAAATACAGTGCACCATGTTCTCTTCCGGTGTCCTCTCCTCGACGAGGCAAGAATACATATCGAATTCAAGCTGAAAAGAAGGCCGGGAGACTACAAAGAATTGACTTAAAGTGCTAAAAATTTCAAAAAGACTTTGTATAGTTCGCTCGAGAAGTAGCACAACTTCGAAGGTACTAGATGGATAAGTAGAGGTCCGCCTCTCCGTGGCAGGGACGGGAACTTGTCTACTGTGCAGGCAAGGCCAAGTGACCATAGGCGTCGGTTTTGGCGCTATGCGCTAGGTACGGTGGCCCGGAGTGTGTGAATAATAATAATAATCAGTAATATATCATACTAATATCTGTAACATAATAATAAATCAGTTAGGGAAGAGAATAGCTAAGTGGTTAGCGTACTGGACTCCTACGCGGAGGACCCTGTCGAGTCCATCTGTGCTATTCTTAGATTTTTTCTTCCTAGGACCTTACAGCTCACTGGCCAGGTGATTGACAGTGTTTGTCGTATAGAGAACACTGCTGGAGGCCGGCAGTGCCGGAGAAGGTCCGATCGCCAATGACCTAAATGTTGACGCGCCTTAAATTAAAAAAAAAAAAAAATTAACAGGAGTAAAAAATGCGAACGGAAATGACAAAATATTGCATGCACCACCGAAATAGTTGCGAAGAAAGATCTGAAGGGTTCGGCACCACCGAAATAGTTGCTTCCCTGTGCTGAAAGGGGAAGAATTTTCATTGATATTGTGAACTTGCACACCACGCAGATAAGCTCACTCAGAGAGTACTTTATTCGATTCAAGAAAGATCGATACTGCATGCGGCAATATGTTGAGCTGACACAGAATACACACCTCTCAACCTAGACGCGGCAACGTAGACTTCGTAATTAAAACGACGCGGAAAAATTACAATCCTGGAGAAGTAAGCCTCTACATGGAAGGTATGCGAGTGAACTTAGAAAGCCCGAAGTCGACAGGTTGGCGTCGAACGCATGGTTATAACGAGGTTACTTGTTCCCGGAAACGGAAAGGTTTATGATGGCAATACAGGATCAAGTAATAAACCCAATGAACTACCGCCGGTATATATTAAAGGATAGCAGCATTACTGATGACCGGTGTAGATTATGTCATAGTGACCGGGAGACGATTCAACATGTGACGTCAGGCTGTCGAGCCATAGCGCAGACTCTATATAAAGCCAGACACGATAATGTCGCCAAGCAGATCCATCAAAAATTAGCACTGAATAATGGATTACTTAAAGAATCCTCACCATATTATAAGTATCAGCCAGCAACCATAATTGAGAATGAAAGCTGCAGACTTTATTGGGACAGAAGTATGATAACAGACAGCATATCTCGCACAACAGGCCAGATGTCACCCTATTAGAAAAGAAAACTGTGCATTTAATTGATATGGCGGTCCCTAACAGTGAAATTTGTCGTCCATCTACAACGACAAAATTCAGAAATATATTGAGCTTTCTAACGAAATGTAGCAAATGTGGAATGTGGGGATTGTAAGGATAGTTCCTATTGTCCTTTCATCAACAGGCGTGATTCCTACTTCTCTGAGGAGAAAAATTCAGTCGCTATCTATTGACGAAAATTTATACGTTAATCTGCAGAAGTCAGCTATATTATATACATGCCACATAGTGCGACATTTTTTAGGTTTCTGATCTAAAATAGTTAATTTATATAGCTGTTCGAAACAATTCCCAGCTATATAATCCCCAGGATCTCACTGAGAATATGTAATAATAATAATAATAATTTTTTTTTTTTTTTTTTTTTTTAAGAAGGGGGAAAGGCTAATGCTTCATCAGGAGAGATACTCGATATAACCTGATGTGTGGGACGTTCACCCAATAAAAAACCCCCCTCCTTCCACAAGGCAAATCCACCCCGGAAACGGGGGGGGGGGGGGGGGGGGGGGGCATTAGCAATAATAATAATAATAATTTATTTATTTATTTATTTTTTTTTTTTAAGAGTTAGGTGAAACGCTTTATGCGCAAAGTGTGGGACTCCCAGGTGGCTACCCACTAAAACACCTCCGCTAACTGCGGAACACTGGCCTGGAACTGTTCAGCACACTACTTCAGGCCAGGTCTTTACAGAGCCCAAAAGGCTCTCTCCTGTTTCTTTCTACGGATCTAAATATACTTTTTTCTCTTGAAGAACCGAGTGTACAAACCCTGACACACAGTTCCAGGTCTCCTCCTTGCCTATCATCTTATCGATGATAGAGTCCGGGCAGAAATCCTCTATCTTTTGTACCAGCTGGTCACGCGAGAAGCCCATTTACTGCCCACAAAAAAATGTGTGGGAAACGTCATCAACCACCTCTGGACAGAAGAGGCAGCACGGAGAGGCCACCTTTCCCATCCTATGGAGATATGATCTAAAATATCCATGCCCACTTAAGAACTGGGTGAGATAAAGTTGACCTCCCCAGACCGCCTCTCCAGCCATGGTCTTACATGCTTAATAAGTTTCGAAGTCCATCGCCCTCTGGACTCCTGTTCCCAGGCTACCTGCCAATTCTGCAGGGTACAATCCCTTTCTTCCTTACGGAGTGCTGCTTTTCTGAGCTCTGCTTTCCGTATGTTTATAGCCTTCCTCTCTTTGGCTAATAAATGGATTGGTATCACTCCTGCAATTACCAGAATAGCTGGACCCGGTACAGTGCGGTATGGTGAAGCGATCCGCAGGGCACTCAGCCTTTGGACATGACAGATCCGCTTCTTGTAGAACTCCTTATTCAGAGCATCTGCCCAAATCTCGGCTCCATATAGTAAGGCCGACTGGGTCGCAGACATCAGTAGTCGACGCTTACTTGGCTTGGACCCATTCACATTAGCCATCAATCTCCCCAACCGGGTACCGCTTTAACCGCCTTGTCAGCCGCTCTTCTAATATGCTCTCCAAAGCTCAGCTTACAGTCTATCATCAATCCGAGGTACTTTGCTGCCGGCTTAGACTCAATGATTTCTTCACCGATTCGAAATGGAAGGATCTTATCTATTCTCGATTTGGTCAAAACCACGATTTCAGTCTTGCTTAGGGCAAGGGACAGCCCATGGTCCGTCATCCAGCCATTAACAACCCGCATTATCTGGTTTAGCTTGATTTGTGCAAGTTCTACGTCTCTAGCAGCTATGAGTGCTGCTACATCATCCGCATAGCCAACTAGGGTCGTCTCTCTGGCATCCTCTCCCGCAACAAACCATCGTAGCAGACATTCCACAGATCAGGACCTAAAATAGATCCTTGAGCTGCTCCCGCAGTAACAGGCTTCATTCTCCATCCCTCCGTAGTCTCAAAGAGCAACGTACGTCCTTTTAAATAATCACTAATAATCCGCAGAAGGTATCTCGGAATATTGAAACTGTTCTCCAGTGCCCCTAGCATATCAATCCATCTAGCAGAGTTAAACGCATTCCTAACATCGAGCGTTACTAAGAGGACTATACGCCGTGAGAAATGATTGTGTTCTTCTGCCTCACGCACTGCATCTATTACCTCCCAGAGAGCACCGACTATCGATCGCCCCTTTCTAAACCCAAACTGCTTCGGAGATAAGTCTCCAGCAG
Organism: Triatoma infestans; assembly: GCA_011037195.1. Lineage (NCBI taxonomy): Eukaryota > Metazoa > Arthropoda > Insecta > Hemiptera > Reduviidae > Triatoma > Triatoma infestans. Next base: position 14,059 of record JAAEAF010000808.1, read on the forward strand.
CCTGAATCGCCATTTGCAAACGGACTTTGATAAGCTTCTCAAAGAGTTTCCCGGCATTATCCAGCATGCATAAGGGCCTGTAAGAAGACGCCTGTCCAGGGTCCCCCTTCCCTTTACTAATCAACGCCAGCCGTGCACTCTTCCAACGAGTGCTGAAAATCCCTCTACCTAAACAGATATTGTACATGTCCAGAAGCATTTGAGGGTTATACTGAACAACCATCTTAAGCACTTCTGAAGGTACTCCATCTAGTCCCGGAGCTTTACGGTTTTTCAAGCTCTGAACAGCCTTTCCTAATTCTTCCTCACTGAAGAGTGGTATTTCCTTTATTTCACCAAAGACTCTATCTTCGCGGGTCGGGTGCTCGGGGAAAAGTACACCAACTATCCCTTCCACAGTCGTCACATCTAAACAGCTTGGTCTTTTCATGGCTCCAAGTTTCCCAGTCACAATTTTGTACCCCCGCCCCCACGTGTCCACATCGACCTCATCACATAGCTCCCTCCAGCACCGAACATTGCTACAACTAATGGCATGTCTAAGTGCCCTTCTCGTAGTCCTATAGTCTGCCGATCTCGCTTCCGCTTGGCTCCTAGTTCTTGCCCGCTGAGCTATCCTTCTTGATCTTAGGCATTTCTTTCGTAGCTCGGCAATTTCCGGGGTCCACCAGTAAACTGGTTGTTTCTGATGTCGGGGTTTCTTACACGGCATCGAAATCTCACAGGCCTCTTTGATTATCCTCATAGTAGATGACACAATCGTCTCAACTGCCTCCCGCTCATCCTGAACTTGCGTATCATCCATATTTACTCTTCTGAGGTAGCCTCAGCAACTTCATCTTTTCCATTCTAGAAACATTCCACCTAAGTGGTTTCATTTGAGGAATAGCCTCAAAATAACGCTTGAGGCGGTATTCTCCTTCCACCCGAAAGCAGATATATTGGTGCTCGCTACCAGTATAATGTTCCATAACATACCAATCTTGACCTTCGGCGCTATATCCTTTGAAGCAAAGGAGACATCAGGGATGGTCCCCGAGCATCCCGGGCGCCGAAAAGTTGTACTACCAATATTGAGAACAATTAGACTCGTTCTTGCAGCCATTTCCATGATCCGCCTGCCACGAGAATTCGTATCAGGTAAGCCCCACTCCACTGCTCAGGCATTGAAATCCCCAGTTACTATTACAGCACTTTTTGTGAAGAGCGCATCTTCAAGCCCATCTAACTTTTGTTGGAAATCATGGATACATTCATTTGGCGTGAAATAGCAGCTGAAGTACGTGACTTCCCCGCTTTTAACCCAAACATATCCACTCCCTGCTCCATGTACGTGCACAGGAACCTTTCCCAAGTCCGGGACCCAAATAGCCGCTCTGCCTAGAAGATCAGAAAACCATCCTGGCGATTCCTTGTCTTGGTATTGTTCGCTAAGAAGCAACAGATCCACCTTCTTTTCGAATACCAGCTGGTACAAGAGCTCATCTGCAATCTTGCTTCGATGCATGTTTGCCTGTAAGATATGAATCATCGCAGTCGCCGCTTTGCTTTCTCCAGAGCTTCCCTGAACGCCCTGCATCTTCCCGAGCCTGAAGCGTGGGTTAGTGTCTCTTGTTCCGCGCAAAGAAGGCAGCACTCTTTAGCTGTACATTCTTTCACCTTATGCCCTGCCCCTCCACATTTATAGCAAAGACAACTTCAATCAGGCCCATCACATGTCCTGGCTACGTGAACGTAATCAAGACATCTAAAGCAGCGAGGAACAACAACTCTGTCTGACTCTACAGAATACCCACCCAATCTTAATTCTCCCTTGCTTTAGCAGTGCTGCAGCTGCCTTCTCCCCCAACTGGACTATCGCTAGTCTTTGTTCTCTTACATCAGGGGGTGTAGTGGTAACTCTCATTTCACCAATCTCCGCGATATCTCTCTTAAGAGCCTGTTCAACATCTTCCTTATTCGTGAGGCAGTCCAGATCTCTGATCTCAATCGAGGTCCTAGGGATTAGGCACTTAACAGATGCCATATCCCCCAGAATCGTAGTAAGTACAGCCCCAAACTGCTCTGGAGTTTCTGTCTTTCTTCCTAGCTCTAGTAAAACTTGACCATCTTTAGTCTGCCTGATTCATTTCATTTCAGCCCCAGCCTCTTTAGGCTGGACCTTTTCCTTTATACTGCGCAGAACTTGAGCGTAGGACATATTCTCCCCCGGCTTGATGCTAAGGGCAGAATACCGAGCCCCAAGTGGTTTTTTCTTCTCTATATTTTCTCTGCTTGTCTGGGAAGACTGCGGGAGCTTGTCCTTCTTCTTTTTCTTTTTTGTTCCAACCCGTTGCCATTCAGTTACTTCTTCTTCCTATCAATACCAGTCAGCATCTCGTTCTTTGTTTCACTCTCCTTCCTCTTTTCTACAGCCCTGAGCTCTTCTTCTGGCCTCTTTTCTACCTTCCTATCCTGCTGAGGTGCAGTCTTCTGCAGCTGCGGAGGTGAGCTTTTCTTGTTCTAGATTCTACTGAGAGAATCTCATCTAGCTTTCGCCAGGTTTTCCGTCTGCTTCGAATATCTAGCAGAAAATCCTCTAGCCTTGGGAGACCTTTTTTAATTGTAGCGTTTGGCTGCCACTTGACTGCCGCCCGCATACTTGATATTGCTTCTAAGCAGCTCTCGAGCAGAGCATCTTCTCTTTCCTGCTTCTCTCTAATTTGAGCTCTTAGAGCCTCCATAGATTGTCTCACTCCTGCTCCCATTTCTAAGGTTTTTAACCTTATTTCTTCTGGATTATTCTGCACCTTAAGTAGGTCAGGGTTCGGTGGAGTTATAGGTGGGGTTCTTCTAATCTTAGAGCTCTTTTAAAAAGGGCTCTCCATTCCAGGTCTAACTTCCAATTCGCACCCTGCCTTCGTTCCTAAATGTGGAGAACCATCACCCTTCCTAACACTTGTCGCATTAGATGCTACAGAAACTAAGTGATCTTCTGTAGCACTGCAGTCGCTTGATGACGACGCCCCGGAGCCTGCTTGCGCACTCCTGACGCCCGCCGGTACTGGGGATCTTCCCCCCTGCACTGTAAGGTTATTCCTAGAATTTTCCCTCATTTTCTCCCATAGATGGTATTCTGTCGGGGTGACCTTCCCTTAGCTTTTTATACCTACAGCCAGGTGGGAAAAGTAAAAAATAGGATAGGGTGGGAAAGGGAAGGAGGAACGGGAAAAGAGAGGTTAGGACACGGAAGATACTAATAATAATCATAATAGTAACAATAAAAAAGATGGAAAGGATGGAGATAACAAAGGAAAAGGTATCCGGTCAACGGTCAGTTGCCCCTTTAGACGCATCTTACGTCAAGCGGGAGACACTGTGGCCCTATTCTACCCCCGGAACCACAGGGGATAATAATAATAATAATATTATTAATAATAATAATAATAATATTATTAATAATAATAATAATAATATTATTAATAATAATAATAATAATAATAATGATAATAATAATAATAATACCTCCCACACTCCCCCTCGTCGACTAGATCGATGATATATGAGGGGACGTGTGGGTAGATCCTCGAATACCTGTGGCTCCACCCTGCCTTGCTGAGCAAGGTGTTGTGTATGGAAGCCACACAGGTTAGCATGTGCCATCCCAGCTCGAGTGGCCATAGAACGAGAAAGCTTCAACAACTGGAGGCGCTAATGACCATGGCAGTCGATGCGCCAGGAAAAAAAAATTAATAATACCTGACTGAGTAGATTTTTCTATCCTGTATACTCAGTAGATATTTGCCATTTAGAATATGACTACGTATTAACAGGAGTAAAAGAATCTTGTGAAATATCGGTTTTGAAAAATTTTGACATAAACGCGCCGTACTTCCTTTTACAGCTGTTTGTGAAAGTAAAAATGTAATTAGAAAACATTAATTTGTAAGAAGATAAATTGTTGAAGGTAGAATGGTTTAGCGAGTGAGTGGGTAGTGGCGCGTTAGAGATGTCACGGGCAGACAGACACCGCCCTTAGCTGAGTACTAGCATTGCTGGTGACATTCACCCTTATACCGGACCAACCATCAGCTCAGAAACAAAGAGCTCTTCTAATAGAACAGTTAAATATACTAGCTTTAGCTTTTGCTCTACAACTTGTCATATTCAAGAAAATCTTTAAACGATTTTATATATATCTCACCAAGATTTTTGATTTACTTTTTACTTTCCCATAGTACTGCGTTGGTGTGTGTGTATGTAATTATTTTAAAAATGGAAAAACTGCGGGCAGTTCAAACTTGGTATTCCACTACCATAACTGACACGAAGGTTTTGGTTAGAATCTATTAACCAAATGTAAGACTATGAATTTTTTTTTTCTAAGAATTTTCTTTTAAAAATTTTCTTTTTGCTCTACGTTTCGGGTACCATTGGTGTCCTTCTTCAGGAGCTCTGTAAACATTTATTAGAGAAAATACATTATTGTACAATTATAGTAGTTATGAAAAGTTTGTAGATTTATAACAAAAAGAAGAAAGAAAAATTTAAATTAAAGAAATATTACCAGAAGAAATTATAAAACAGAAGTGACAGTAAATTAAATAAAATGATATTAACAATAAGATAAAATAAGACAGACAAAGATACCTTAAGGGTAGGAGAGGAGTGAACGTTGAGAACGTTGAGACTGAAGTGAAGAGAGAGTACTTTTTTAAAAATTTAAAAAACTGTTAAAGGATGGGAGGCATAAGAAAAATGTTTGTAGTGAGGCGCGGCAATTTCAAATTCGGAAGAACAAATTACTGACGAGTATCTTTTCTTGGGGTTCGAAAAATATTGTTGTAAGTTGAAGTTATGATTTCTTTGTCTTTTTTAAATTGATAGAATTCGGATGAAGGTGAATTTGTAAGGATTCGGATAGAACACGTTTTGAGTGTTTGGGGTAAATGGTTAAAATGGAAGGGTTATTGAAATCGATAGCATGATTGAAAGTCAGAACATGTTTGGAGAGAGCAGTGATGTCAATTTTTTTTGTTAATAATGTCTAGTTCGTGTTGTCTGAGTCTTTTTTGTAAAAACTGTTTGGATTCAGCTATGTAGCAAGTGTTGCAGTTGGGGGTAATACATTGAAGTTTGTATACCGTATGTGTTTTGTTAGATTTTTCAATCGGAACTTTAATTTTTGAGAAGAATTTATTTAGTTTGTTGGTGGGAGAGAAGCCTGTTCGGAGGTTGGGGATAAAGTTTTGGGGATAAAGGATTCTATTGGAAATAGGACTAATGAAGGTGAGCAAGTAGTTCAGTATTCGCGTTAAGTAGAATGTTTTGAGGGTTCTGCGTTGGAGGTTTGTTTGTGTATTTTTGGATGGTTTTGAGAATTAGATGAATAGGATAGTCATTTTTAACCAGTATTTCTATTATTTTTTTGGATATTGTCTTGGTGGAACGATGGGTCCGATAAATGGATTGCACGGCAATGTAGGTTTTTTATGGTGTTTGTTTTTTGGTGTAAAGGATGGTCTGAAAGGAAGTGTAGTAGTCTTCCAGAGTAAGTGGGTTTAGTGTACCAGTTGTGTGTGAATGTGTTGTCATGTTTGCGAATGATGAGTGTGTCAAGAAAGGCTATTTTGTTGTCATTTTCGATTTCTAAAGTGAATTGTATGCGAGGATGATAAGAGTTGAAGATTTGAAGAATAGTGGAAGTGTGGTCTGGATTAATGGTGAGAAACAAATCATCTACGTACTTGATGGAAGAAACAGAGTTTTGGAGAGAAGGAAGGACAGAGTCAATTAAATCGTTCATGATTATGTTGGCTATGATTGGAGACAGGCAATTTCTCATTGCCAGACCATCAATTTGACGGTAAAATTTGTGCATAAATGTAAAATAACTGGACTTGCAACATAAAGTGAGGGTATGGAGAAAAATGTTTTGTGGTAAAGAGGTATATGGGGTTGAATAAATGTTCAGTTTTTTTGTATCAGTTCTGGTGCTTTGTCAGTTGGTGTGTTAGTGAATAAGGGTTAAGAAGTGTTTTTTTTTTTAGGTTTTTCCGCAATTTCATCAAAAAAAAAATCGGGTGTGAAAACACTCACACAACTTTCTCTTACTCTGTACTCCAAATATAATGGACAAATTTTATAGTAGTGACCAGAATTTAATGAAATTCGTCGAAAAGGAACACACTGTCCCAGTAAAAACTGTCCGGTTTACTAATTTCCTTGAACTCGGAATTTGGGCAGATATGATTTCTAGTTATTTCAATTTAGATGACAGAATTGTATAATCAACTGTGATAGCATTTTAAAGAAAAACATAACCCCCTCCCCCAAAAGTCCCCTTAAATGAATTTATCAGGAGAAAAGTTTCAAATAAAAGTTGGTAGCTCTTTATATGTATAGTTAACAACGCTGGTTTAAAGAAAATCGTTGGAGCCATTTTCGAGAAAATACCAGAAAACTGAAAATTATATTTCAGTAAAAACGCACTTCCGGTTATCTATTTTTTTTCAAACTCGTAATTTCAACAACATATTTAATTCTAATTAACATTATTTAGATGACAGAATTGTCTAATATACTGAAACAGCAGTTAAGATGAAAACCTAACCCACACCCTCCCCAGAAGTGCCCGTAAATATTTTCCTTGAGAATGTTTCAAATAAAAGTTGTAGCTCCTTGAATGTGTAGTTGATAGACCAATTTAAAGAAAGCTTCGGAGCCATTTTTGAGAAAATTGTCAAAAACGTAAAAAAAACAACTGTAAAGTGGTACTTTCCGGTTGAGGAATATTGACACATAACGCACCGTCATTCCCATGGGATACCGAAACGTAACTATCAAGTTTTGAACTTCCTACTATTTTCGTTTTTGAGCTATGCTGTCACATCAACACCACACAGACACACACACAGACACACACACAGACACACACACACACACACGCATACAGACCATTCGCTAAAAAACACTTTTTTGGACTCAGGGGACCTCAAAACGGATATTTCTGGTGAAAACTCGATATCGAAAATTTGACACGATTACAATACTTCCTCTTACTAGGAGTAAGAGAAAGTAATAGCACTTGTATTTGAAACATTTTTCTCTAAAAAATTGTTTTTTTCCCTTAGAATTTTCCTTCTTACAAAAATGGTTCAAAAAATGGAATATCAAACTAAATGAAAATAAATCCCAAAATATCATTCACCATACGCCATATCACTCTTCCACTAATCTATTACAATTTAATTCCTATCCCACCCGCTAATGTCGTCCGCTACCTTGGGTTGTTCATAGACAAAAGATTAAACTGGAACCCCCACACACGACTAAGAAAATTGAACTCAACAGACGCTATCAATTATTGGAACGACTACTGGACAACAGATCTAAAACTGCAAGACAATTAAAGATTGATATATACCTTAACATGGAGGCATCATTTGCAGAATTTGTGCGGTAAATTAGCACAAGTAGTATACATGCTCAGAAAGCTGAGAGATGAAGTATCAGTAGAGGTTTTGAAAACTACCTATTACGGGTTGTTTTATTCTAAAATGAGCTATGGTATACTGCTATGGGGAACAGCTTCTGAAAGTAATCTAGTGTTTAAGCTACAAAAAAAAGCAATAAGAACCATGTTTAGAAAAAATAATAGAGATAGCTGTAAAGCATTGTTTAAAGAGCATTCTCTTCTAACTTTGCCATCTTTGTTTATTATCACTAATTTATTGGCTATAAAAGATAATACTAATAATGTGTTCAGAAATGATTTCCATCAATATGGCATAAGAAGCAAAAACAACTTACACATTCCAGCTAAAAGACTGAAAAAATCTGATTTGTCTCCAACTATAATGTCTCGGAAAATATATAATAACTTGCCGCATGAAATTCAAGAAATTGAAGAAAAACAGTTTAGAAAAGTAGTAAGAAGATTTCTGATAGAGAAAACTTTCTACAGTGTTACTGAATATTTAGAATACAAGTGGAAGGTTACAGAATTTTGTATAGACTAAGTATCCCTGGTTATATGTAAGTTACATTAATTATAAAGAGCAAATTTTATTTAAAGTAAACTCAGTTTCTTTGTACATCACAGCTTGAATTTGTTGACGTGCTTATTGTATTTTTGTAATACGTTAAAGCTTAATAAATAAATAAATAAATAAATAAATAGTAAACACCGTATCGACATCGATACGGTGTTTTCTTTTAAGGTGTTTTCTATTTTTTAATAGGACGTACGACATCGAGCTATGGGGTAAATCTCCAAAGGCTACAATCCCTTCAATCCAAAATCCTTCGCGTCATCGTTAATGCTCCTTTCTATGTTTCCAATCTAACCATCCATAGAGAACTTGAAATACCTTTTGTCAATCTAGTCGCCCGAACCTGATATAAAAAAATTCCATCAATCCATACAATTCCATTCTAATCCTTTAGTACGCCCATCTATCCTCCCGCACTATTCTCGATAACTCTCCCTGGCGTCTAAAACGCCAGTGGCTTCGCGATTTCCTTTCTTGAAGCGATGAGAACATATAGTTCAGCTTATATGGAGTGCTACCGCCGGGTAGCTTCTCTTCTCGGAGAATGCGTGTGCATGAATGCGTGCATGTTTATGTAGTGCTGTGCTATCAATGTTAATTGTAGCATAGAAATCGCTGGTGTAACAATAAAAAAATAAAAAACAAAAATTCTTGATAAAATTATATTAAGTAGAGTAAGAATAAGTATTGTACATGTCACAACAAATTTGTTTAGATTGTACATAATTGTTTGTTTATAAATAAATATTCTAATTTCTTAGTGTTTATTGTTCGCAAAAAATGTATTGTTGCGTTATGGGCATTTCTGTAGCAAAAGGTTTATTTGGTACATTTACAGTTTCAATGTTTTTTTGTAAAGTATAACTGATTCAACAGAAAACACGTTCGTATTTCGAATATATAAACTGCTTTCATTATTTCTTCTTATTTTTTTTTTTTAAACTTTTTATTTATAAAGGAACGCACCCTTTCAACTAGAAATGGACGCGGTGGTCGGCTAGCGAGAAGTGAGATCAGGCGTCATAATAAATAACTTTAAGGACAATAGGACTCCCAGGTGGTCTGCCCCACCAGGCGCCCAAACAGGATACCCGCTCACTTTTAAACAACAGGGACTTCTTTGCGCAACAAGTCACCCACATAGCGATAATCCATAATGCAAAATAAAAAAATAAAAACAATACTTTACTCTTAGTGTATAAGAAGGTTTTATATTGAATGGGACATTAATAAGATTTAGCTCTGCAAGCCATCGTTGTCAGGTGTTATTTATTGAATAAAAAAATCTGGTGTGAAACACAGACGAATTTCTTTTATTGCTTCAATACAGTTACTGTATTAAAAAGACCAATTTTCTATACACTTGAAATTTTACTCATTTATTGAAATTTTACTTATTTATAGCATTAAATGTAGAGATAGAAGGGAACAGACAAGTATCTATCCTGGCTGGTAGAAGATCGGTGAAGAGAGTTCCAGTAACGTTTCCGCACAACTTCTTTTAAATGAATTTTTTGGGGGAAAAACGTTTCAAAATGATACATACGTATATACAATACGTGATGATACGTTTGCATATATGCAATTAATATTCCAAGTTTAAAAAGAAAACGTCATAGACGTTTTCGAGAAAATTAAACAAAAATACAAAACTTAAAAATTCTATATTGTCAAGTTATCCTTCCGGAATCATGTCTCTAAAAATATCACAAAATGCTAGACGATAATTGAAAAGCTGATTATCCTAGGTACATAGTGGTACTATATACAGGGTGACCAGAGTTATATGCTCCACCCACTTTTTTTTTAAACGGCGGGAAATTTCGAAAAAATAGAAAACACGTATTTAATCATTTTTAGTCTAGTTTATTTTCAGTGATTGATCCATTTTTTAAACCCCAATATCCCGAGATACAGCATCCAACTTTTTTTTTTCAAATGGAACATTATATTTTTTTTTGCATATTTTTATAGTAATTGAGCCTCTAAAAAAATAAAAAAATAAAAATTTAAAATCGGTTAGGTTTTTCAAAAGTTATGGTAATTTAAAATATGAAAAACAAATTTCAGTTTAATGTCAAATTACCTTATTTTTTCTTTAAAGAAGCTCTTCAAACTGGGCACCATCAACGGATAGGCAAGCCAAAGCTCTGGACTCCCACGCTCTGTTTGTAGCAGCACTTAGGTGGCAAAGTCAACATCTAGGCAGGCTAGAGTTATTCGACGTTCCATATCTTCGACTGAAGCCACGGGATTAAGGTTACTGTACACTTTATTTTTTAGATATCCCACAAAAAATAGTCCATTGGGGTTAAGTCCGGAGGTCGAGGTGGCCATTTGATCGGACCATGAGTTCCTAACCACTTTTCGTGGAAATTTCTGTCCAGGTAACGTCGAACAACTCTCGCATTATGTGCCGGGCAACCATCTTGTTGAAAATACATATCTAACCGACGTTTTAGAGGAACATCTTCAAGCAAAACTGGCAAATGTCTCTTAAAAAAGTTAGATACCTTTCACCAGTTAAGTTCCCTCTGTAGAAGTATGGGCCGATTAGTTGGTTTCCTCAAACTCCACACCAAACGTTTGTAGAAAAAACAACCTGATGGCGTGTGGCGAAGGTAACTTGTGGATTTTCTTCTGCCCATATTCTAAAGTTCCAACGATTAAGAAGGCCATTGTTGGTAAACTTTGATTCATCAGTCCATAAAATTGTGCATTTTTTGTGGGGATATCTAAAAAATAAAGTGTACAGTAACCTTAATCCCGTGGCTTCAGTCGAAGATCTGGAACGTCGAATAACTCTAGCCTGCCTAGATGTTGACTTTGCCACCTAAGTGCTGCTACAAACAGAGCGTGGGAGTCCAGAGCTTTGGCTTGCCTATCCGTTGATGGTGCCCAGTTTGAAGAGCTTCTTAAAGAAAAAATAAGGTAATTTTGACATTAAACTGAAATTTGTTTTTCATATTTTAAATTGCCATAACTTTTGAAAAACCTAACCGATTTTAAATTTTTTTAGAGGCTCAATTACTATAAAAATATGCAAAAAAAAAATATAATGTTCCATTGGAAAAAAAAAGTTGGATGCTGTATCTCGGGATATTGGGGTATAAAAAAATGGATCAATCACTGAAAATAAACTAGACTAAAAATGATTAAATACGTGTTTTCTATTTTTAAGAAATTTCCCGCCGTTTAAAAAAAAAGGGGGTGGAGCATATAACTCTGGTCACCCTATATATGGACACCTGGGCACCGTAGGCTGTTCGGAAATGAACAGGCTAACAAGCTGGCAAGATTAGGAGCTCTCAAAAAGCAACCAGTAGGATCAATTGGTCTCCGTACCGCGAAGAGGTTGATAAAGGCAAGAGTGAGGGAGGATAATGGCGCGGAAAAGCGATTGGTTAATATTGTTGAAGCGAGATGGCCGAATATCCATGGTTGTGTTCAGACCGGTCAGGACTATCTTCGGAGCCGTCTCTACCGTAAAACGTCGCAGCCTCGCCACTATGCCCTCTATATCAATTAGCAGCTATGGAATAATCAGCAGCTTGACGCTTACACTGGTTTGCAAGAAATTCTAAATACAAATTGCAAATCCTCCAAATGTGAGCTGCCAGATGTCGTAACAAATAAACTTCCGGTTAACTAATTTTTTTTTTTTTTTAAATTTGGAGTTCCAGCAATGCTTCTAATTTATATTAATATTATTTAGATGGCAGCACCATACACTGTACTGAAATGGTACTTTGTAAGAAAACTTAACGCTGCTTTTCCTGGGGAAATTTTTTAATAAAAGTGACCGATATTTTATTTTTGTAGATAGTATACAAAGTTTAAAGAAAATTGTGTGAGCCGATTTTTGTGAAAATCACAAATATGAAGAAAAAGAGAAACGTTTCGAAAAGTCGCATTTTCCGGTTGATAGACTTTGTCCGAAACTTTGTTAGATGCATCATAGTTACTAGAATGATGCGAAATACTAAGAATGAGTTTTCTGCGATTTTTTGTTATTGAACACACACACACATATATATATATATATAGATATGACGTTATGTTTCAAATGGTTTTCTTCCAATTGGCGTTGTTAATTTCGCATTGCCCTCAAGGGGTATCTTATGCATGCGTTACTTGGGAAGTACGACCCCACGGTTACCACAGCTCAGTACTCCAGCACTTTCGTCAGAACAGTACACATGTATACTTAAAACTACACATCTACACTTTACAGACAAGGACAAACACAGTACACAAACTAGGGTCCCCGTCCCTAGTTAATTGGCAAAAGCCAAGGGATTAGCTCAGTGATTAGCGCTCTGGACTCCCATGCGGAGGTCCCAGGATCGAGTCCAGGAATACTGCTCTTATATTTTTTTTTTTCCAAGGAGCTTCTACTGTCCGGTGATGGACAGTGTTGTCTGCAGCTAGAGAACACTGCTTGGAGACCGGTAGTGCATTGAGAAGGCTCCAGGAGCCACAATAGATCTTTCAGATCGCAGTGCAATAATCCCCTACAACAATCTACAATCTACTTCCGCAAACTCCTAGTAACAGGAAGTTGCGATTATTTCAAATTTTCGAAATCGAATTTTGAATTTTCCTGACGTCGAAAAAGTTTTTAGCAAATGTGTGTGTGTGTGTTTTTTTGTCCTCCAAGCAGTACCCCTACCCAGAGGGAGTTTTTTGAAATAGTTTTACATGTTCCATTTACATACTACATGTATAGCTCTAACAGATGAGTAAAATATACATTATACAGCATTTAAGATGTCTAATCTAAATTGAATGTGACTTGAAAAGAAAAAACAGAATTATTTTAAAAGAACATTAATAAGTCAAAATAAAGAATTTAAGTGATATATCAAGTTAAATAAAATTATTATCCAATTAATAAAAATCGTGCATATTGGTGATAATAATAATAAATAATCAGATAAAATTAGAAATAATCAAAACACAACTAATCTTTGTGTTTATATATACAACACTACAAGGTACAAAATTTAAAATGCAATTGCTATATAATCTAGAAACAGTGAGATATATATTATACTACTGGATGTTGAACTAGGTCGAAATTTGCTGCAGGTCTAAATTAGTTATAAATTCAGTGAAATACTTATACAGGTGAGTAATTAGGTCTTTTGGCTTGGAGGCCATCCATAGCCCAAAAGCACCGAGTGCCTGAATAAATTTTGTCTTAAATGGCTTAATAGGGAGCACTCAAACAGTAAATGTTTCGGTGTTTGTTCGCTGAGACCATCACATGGACACATTGGTGTATTGGTGATTTTAAAACGGTAAAAGTAACTTTTGAGTTTACCATGTCCAGTAAGGAACATTGTCATGTGTGGGTGATTCAAATTGATTTGTTTATTTGAAATTCTATCGAAAACTGTTGGGAAAAACTCTTTGGTACATTTGGCCTTTGTCTCCATTCCTCTTCCCATTTCTGCAATGTTTTTATTCTTGCAATAGTCTTGATGTGAGTTTTAGGGTAACGGTTGTAGCAAATTTCCAGTGTTTCCTCTTTCGAAGCTTGTTTTGCCAAAAAGTCTGCTCTCTCATTACCTTCATTGCCGGCGTGGGCTTTGACCCAATTAATTGAAAAGTTCCAGCCATCTTCTTCCTTTATGGTTTCAATTTTTTCCTAATATCTTCTACTAGAGGATAGTGAATTTTGCCATTTTTAATTACATCTATGGAGACCTTGCTGCCTGTATGAAGAATAAATGATTTTCGTTCAATTTCCAGTTTATTACTCTTAACTCATTCCAATGATTTAGAAATTGCCATTAGTTCAGCTTGATTATTTGAACAATTTTCAGCAAGTCTGTATTTTCCTTGGAAAACTTCAGTATTATCTCTGTACACTACCACTGCACAACCGACATTATCATTTTCTTTACTGCCGTCTGTGTAGACATTCCAAATATTTTCAGCTTCATTTTCACTCCCTATAAAGTTACACATATCTACATTTGCCTTGGCAGGATGCATCCATTCAGTGTAGTTGATAGGTCTGTCATAATGAGAAACGTCGATTTCCAACAACTTCGAAGGTCTACCCATTAATACATTTAATACTTCAGATTTCCCTTCGATAAGTAGAACTATTGGGATTTCTCCTGCTACTACACATGATGCTTCATAGGAAACTGTACGAAAACCCCTCATTATCCTCAAAAGCATCAACCTCTGAACTCTTTGAAATTTTCGTTGATTATATTTCAATCTCAAGGTGTCCCGCCAAACCTGGACCCCATAACTCAGAAACGGGATGATCGCTCCTCTATAAATTATCCTAAGCGCTTCACTGCGAACGCCCCAGAAAACTTTGGCATATCTTGACAATATGTTAATTAATTTAAGACATTTGCCAGTAATCGCATCAATATGGCGATTCCAATTTAATTTAGGATCTATAATTATTCCTAAATATTTAAGTTCTGCAACAGTATCCAGTGTCTTGCCCTCCCAAGTGACGCTAATTGTTGGTGGTTGTCGCCTTCGTGAAATTAAAAGAAGTTTTGTCTTGTCTGGATTAAAGTAGGTCCTATTGATTTTTGACCATTCACTTAGCTTGTCAAGTTCTTTGGTCGCAAGTTGTTCCAATTCCCACGAATTCTTAGCTGATATCATGATGAGAAAATCATCTGCAAATGCCAGAACTTTAGTCTGATTTTCATATGGCAATCTAAAGACGGAATCATATTGAATATTCCAAAAGTAAGGACCACTGCACGATCCTTCTGGACATCCCTGAGTTAAGTGTTTATGAATACTTTTATCGACAGTAGATAAAGTGGCCCACCGGTCAGTAAAGAAACTAAGTGCCAAGCCATATAAATTTTTGGGGCAGTCTGTTTCGTACAATTTTTTAAAATGCTAAAAAAGCGTTTATAAAAATGTTAACCAAGCGGCATTGAAGGCACCAGCGACATCTAGAGAGATGAGACAGATGATATTCTCCTTCTTATATTTTTTAAACTTCGTTTAATGTCTGCATATCTGAATACTTATCACTTTTATTTTAAAGAATTTCCCAGGAACGTTGTTTTTGAGAGTTTCCGAAGGATCAGTAGCGTGATACTTTCCACTAAAATAACCCTTCCAAACAAATAGAAAGGGAGGGGATTAGCTCAGGGGTAGGGCGCTGGACTAGCAACGCGGAGATCACGGGTTCGAATCCAGCCGTGCTACCCTTAGATTTTCTCTTCCTAGGAGCCCCTACAGCTCACTGTCCGGTGATGGACAGTGTTGTCTGTAACGGGAGAACACTGTCCGGAGGCCGGCAGTGCACTGAGAAGGCTCCGGGCGCAAATGACCACAGATGTTAAAACGCCTTAAAAAAAAAACAAACAAAAACAAAAACAACTAGAATTGCAAATTTGCTGAAAATCGCTTGACCGAAAATGCGACTTAACAGATTTTTGGAGTTTTTTGGAATTTTCTTGAACACGACTACAACGATTTTTTTTAAACTAGGAATGGTCACTGCACTAATAACACCATGTCGTAAAAATTGATTTAGAGAGATTTCGAGGGTATGTTAATTAGTTTTAAATTTAAACTTCATGAGCTTTGTTTGGTTTTAAAAACAGGGCGCTCTAAGAAATTTCGCTCAGATATATAAGTATAGCCCCTCCATTTTTTTTGTAGCCTTAAATTGTATAATTGGATTAAGAGAAAGTCATGTGAGTGTTTCACATCAGATTTTTTTTTTTAAACGGTTTTTGAATAGGATCCGATTTGTGTGAACTTATTTTGTGACAAATAAGTTGAATGGAGACTAAAATTTTCGGACTACACCGACCGCATCTATGGAGACTTTGTTGGGAATTCCACCTATTTTTGTGGAGGTGAAAAACCAGGCAATGAAAGCATGTTATAGAATTAAACATTTCTATAACGTTTTTGGCAGGGTAAGCGATATGGTCATTCTACCATCTATCGCGAGATGCTTTTAAGGATTCCCATTACAGGTTTCCCTTCTGATAGGGTGTTGAAGACTTTTGTCTTTGATCACTCCTACAGAGCAAGTAGCCTTCTAGGGAAGAGTGGTTAACCCTGGAACCGTCTCTGGTTAGCCACCTTAGCTCTGGTCAGGGAAGCCCAGAGACACAAGCGTAACTTTCCCGACACAATAAAGTCCTAGTAGATGCCAGTTCATATGGGAATTATAGGTAATGAAACGGTCAGGAACCAACTGGCCAGGAATTGGGCGAATATTCTGTTCTTTGGTCCAGTATCTGTCCTAGGGATAACCAAAGGGACAATAAGTACATGCATCTCTCAAAGACTGGCTAAGTAGAGAGTACGTCAAAATCTGGAAACTAAGTTCAGAACCTAAACACAACAAAAGTAAGGGCTCCTGTGTCTTTCACGGACCTTCCTCAGGTATCTGGTTGGTTTCCTCACTGGGCATTGTGGTTTAAGGAAACATCTCTATACAATGGGGCTCATGCCTGACCCCTTTTGTAGAGTCTGTGAGACGGAGGAGGAAACATCCATACATCTCATGACGGATTATTTGGGCTGTGAAAAGATTAGGTTCAGAACCTTTGACCGGAATAGGATATCGGTAGAGGATCTTAAGCCATGTCCTTTTAAGGTTTTGGTCCGATTTGTTCGGTGTGTGCTAAAACATAGATGGGTAAAACCTGGGCCTGGACTTTTGTTCCTGGCCCAGTAGTTGTTATTTTTTTAGGGGTAGCTGTATGGACCCAGGGAGGCTTTGGCTAGCGTAGTGTTTCGCCCTCCCCTTTTTTGAATAATAATAAAATTTTCCTAATTTTTAGTACAACTCTTTTAGCACGCTTTTAGTAAAATATAATGTGTAAAATGTGGTACTAGTCGTTAAAATAGTCACTTGATACATATGTTACGTGGGCATTTGTCCACCCCTACAACGAGATATTCTCTTGGGTATTGCTGTTAAACATTCCCAAGAACCAAAGATATAGCCAGCCACCCCCCTTAATTCTAACCAAACATACAGAGAGAGAGAGAGAGAGAGAGGAAGACCTTCTACCCTGAGTACGATTCATAAATTACGTGGTTTTCATTTTGGTCGCACATAAATCACCCAACCAAACATATCGATTGATGTTGGGGTGGGGGGGTGCCACATTATCATAACTTCCCTATTTTCATGCATTCCTAACATTTATTACTATTGGCTATATCAAATTTAATTGTTCGTTTTATACTAAATATTAACAATTTATTGAATTTTTAGTTTCTAAAATATTTTAATAAATGGAATATTTATGAATGAATTTATAATTCTTTAATATAAATTTTTGCCAAAAATTAAAATCTGTGAGTTTTATCTGTGAAAATTAGTTGAGTTTCATCCCTCTAAAAAAAAGGTGATGAAAAATTACTAACGATTCAATATATTTTATACCTTTTTCAACGCCTAAAATATAGAATAGAATAGTATAGAATATACTGTTATTTATTTGGCTCATACGGAATACATCCTATAGCCATAAGTTATTAACAAAAAAAAAAAATACAATAAAATAAGATTATGCCAATTACATTATCATAATTTAGCTATAAGAATAAATGAAACTAAGGTAATTATAAAATCTTCCTACAAAAGAAAAGCAAACTATTATGTATAAATCAAAACAAAATACAACTGAACAACAAGGAAAACAAAAATAATAACAATAATAATAATGAAAAATAAACATTTTAGAATAAAAAGTAAATGACTCTCTTCAGTACATAAACACAAATCTTAAATTTCTTATATTTAAACTATGTACACTGTATACAAACAATTTAATTTCGGCTCTAAGTGCGGTTCAGGTGTAGGAGCGGCAGTGGTCTGTGATAACCGGCAATACATGTTTTCTCTTTCCTCAATCTGTAGCAATCACACCGCAGAAATGGTTGCCATATATAAGGGATTGAATTTCATAACACCTACTGCAAACACTTTAATTATATGTACGGACTCGCTATCCGCACTACTGAGTCTAAGGAATATCTTCACCAATGACGCGCTTATACAGAATACTCTGCTCACGCTTAAATCATTATCCCGCAATAAGATTACGGTTCGATTCACTTGGATACCAGGGCACTGTGGCATTGCCGGCAATGAGAAGGCCGACATTGCAGCCAGAAATGCAGGTACAGAAGGCACACCGTATAGAGAAGTCCCTGCGCAGCATTACATCGCTCTTGAATGTAGAAAAATAAAAGAGAATGTAGAATTGCTCTTGAAAAAAGAAAAGTAAAAGAGAAATGGAGGCAGAGATGGTATGCCATCTCTGATAATAAACTAAGGGAAATAAAGAGTGATGTGACCGTGTGGAGCTCCTCTTTTCGACCTAACCGTCGAGAAGAGGTAGTATTGACCCGCCTCCGAATCGGACACACTAGACTGACTCACGGATACCTGATGACACGTGGACCCCCTCCAACTTGCCAATGCTGTGGGGTCACCCTCACGATCAAGCACATTTTTGTTGATTGTTTCGCTTACGACACACTTAGAACCTCATACGGACTACCAGATAACATTACTGAACTACTACACGACCACTCTGACTACATAGACAAAGTACTTGGCTTTCTTAAAAGAACTGACTTATACAACCTAATATAACCGAACACCCCACATAGTCTAAAGGCGAGCATGATCCAAGTGATTGACGCCTTTAAAAAAAAAAAAAAAAATTAATTTATCTATTGTATCTATTGTTTACAGTTGTAACAGCTGATCGGTTTTGTTTGGAACCTTATTTATAAATCTTTTTAAATATTTATTTCTATATATTAAATACGCCGGAAATTCCAATTATACAATGTAGTATGTCATCTTTTTTATTGTTTAAACAAAATTTACAGTTCTCATCGTAATGATATTGATACTTTTTATCTTTGAAATAAATATTACAATGTTTCATATTTGCCATTCTAATTAAGGGATACAAGTCTTAATTTCATTATATTACAGTTAAATTTTAAATAAGATTCGCAACGTTGAAGATTACTAATCGAGCGGTAAATCGGGTTATATGATGAATGTAAAACTGAATTTATATCTTTACTAATTAAATGATTGTTTAAGTTAATTGAAAGTATTAAGTTTTTCTTTTTTTTTATCATGTCCACGTATTGCCCTTCCCATAACGGAGAAGTACCTAATGAAAACAGAATATTTCTCATTTCGTAAAAGCCCAATTAAAAGGAAATTTGAATATTGATTGCATGAGGCCCCTAATAGTTTTAAATAGCACAATTTCGGTAAACAGTCATCTACGCCTAAAATATATACAAATAGTATTCAGACAGGAAATGCTTATTTTCTCTTACACCAAAAGTAAGAGGAAGTATTGCAATCGTGCTAGATTTTCGAATTTGAGTTTTCGCAAGAAATAATGTTTTATTTCACCTGAATATGAAAAAAATGTTATTAGCGAATGGTGTGTGTGTGTGTGTGTGTGTGTGTGTAAAAACACAATACCTCAAAAACAAAAAATCGCAGGAAGCTCAAAAACTTGGTATTCCCTCTTCACGAAAGTTACCAGCAAAAATCCATCAACCGGAAGTGCGACTTTACTGAATGGTATTTTTTAGTGTTCCATAATTTTCCCATAAAACAGTTGCAACGGTTTGATATCTACACACACACAAATGCCCAGGGAAAATTGATTTTTAGGGGGGGGGGGAACAGTAGCGTTATTTTTTTTCTTCTAAATTATTATTTAAGTATAATATAGTTTTACCACCTAAAAATATTAATAAATATTAGAAACATGGATAGAATTAAAGAATTTGATGAAATTCTGTTTGTGCGCATGCGCAATTTTACAGAATAGATTTTTGGGTTCTTGGGTATTGCGATTTACAATGATTTTCTTTAAACTTGGAATGTTTGCTGCCTAGATAAGAAACGTATAACTTTTATTTAAAACATTTTTCTAAAAAAAAAAAAAATCTGGTGTGAAACAGTCACAAGTGTTCTCTTACTCCCTTTACATAGTTACATACTTACATAGTTACATAGTTACATACTTACATAGTTACATAGTTACATACTCTGTAGTTTATTGAACTACTCTTTCAGTAAGAGTAGCGCTGTAGCTACAAACTCCCAGTCAAAGAAAAGGTTTTTAAACTAAATATTATGAATTCCTTTGTGAAATTTTTATAGATGTTTAACATCAATTTTATTTTGTCCCACTAGTATAAACGGTCAAATACAAAATGGCGGACTTTCATTGCAACATTTCTTCCTAAATCTCATTTCCTTTCTCTTTTAACAATGGAATGAAAATGCTGAATTTTATATTAATAGCTCATATTAATCATATAAATAAAAATATGATAAAAAATAAATTGATTTTTCGCATGTTTTTATAAAAAATTTGTATAACATAATTTGATAATTTATAAAAGATAGAAAAGAGAGAAGAGAGAAATACTTCAGTGAAGCAAGGCTGCTCAACGATGTTGAACTGCTAGATGACACAGCGTACCAATCAATCGAGAGACATGAGTTTCACGAGATTTTGATTTGATGATTAAGTAAAAATATCTAATCGTTAAAGGAGATGATTTCAGGTATCTCATGCGAGACTGAAATAGTCAGGATATTATGAAGCCTAGAACTACTTAAATATATATAACATTATTCAACCATGCAAGTGCTGGGATATTATGCCCAGGGAGTCAACAATAATGCCCTCCACAATCGGAAGCAAGTCATCAAGGCTGATGCCAACACTGCCCAAAAAGGCGGACGTCTCCGTTGGAATGACACCTCTCGAGCCAAACCACAGGCCCTGCACCCTATAGACCCTGTCTCCGAACTGGTCTCTAAATTTTTCTTTGAGGTGGGGAATACACTTCTCATAAATTTGGCTCTTCTCCTCGTGGACCTTCTCGCTTGACTCGGATCATTAGTTTCATATCTGACCGTTGGGTCTAAAACAAAAGCAATGTCGCTGTTTTCCTGGAAGGTCACGATGTCAGCATACCTGACTGAACCGTCCGTATCGATGGTATAAACTTCCTCAAAGCTCGTAAAGCCCCGTTGATGCAGCAAATCCATAATAGCGTGCTTCACTCTGTGATGGCGTCGGGTTATTAGGAGCATGTTATTCGGACATGTACCAAGCACATGGGCTGGTGTTTCAGGCTCTCTGCCGCATCTGCGACAGAGGGGTCCAACAGCTCCCGCAGACTGTCCGCCAACTCCAGGAACAGCATGAAGAGGGGCGTAGTTTGTATTGAGTAAAAAAATTGTAAACTAGATTTTTCATAGAAATAATTAGCTATAAATAATTAGCCTGTCACAGTGTAGAAAATGAAGGTATCAAATGTGGGCGTGGTCAACATAATAATTCATATATTTGATTGGCCTAAATTACATGCCAACATTTGACACTTTCATTTCTACACATTGTTAAAAATTTAATTTTGAATATTTTTACTGATTTTTCCTTACTTAGTTATTTTATAAATTATCAAATTAAATCATAATTTGTTTTTTTAAGTGCAAAAAATCAAGTTGTTTCTAACATACTATTTACTTTTTTATACAGGTGACCATAGTTATATGCTCCACCCACTTTTTTTTTAAACGGCGGGAAATTTCTAAAAAATAGAAAACACGTATTTAATCATTTTTAGTCTAGTTTATTTTCATTGATTGATCCATTTTTTTATACCCCAATAACCCAGGATACAGCATCAACTTTTTTTTTTCAAATGGAACATTATATTTTTTTTTGCATATTTTTATAGTACTTGAGCCTCTAAAAAAATAAAATAAAAAAAAAATTAAAAATCGGTAGGTTTTCAAAAGTTATTTGTAATTTACAAATATGACAAACAAATTTTCAGTTTAAGTCCACATTACCTTATTTTTTTTTCTTAAGAACTCTTCAAACTGGGCACCATCCCAACCGCTCAGGCAAGCCAAAGCTCTGGACTCCCACGCTCTGTTTGTAGCAGCACTTAGGTGGCAAAGTCAACATCTAGGCAGGCTAGAGTTATTCGACGTTCCATATCTTCGACTGAAGCCACGGATTAAGGTTACTGTACACTTTATTTTTTAGATATCCCCACAAAAAATAGTCCATTGGGGTTAAGTCCGGAGGTCGAGGTGGCCATTGGATTGGACCATGAGTTCCTAACCACTTTTCGTGGAAATTTCTGTCCAGGTAACGTCGAACAACTCTCGCATTATGTGCCGGGCAACCATCTTGTTGAAAATACATATCTAGCCGACGTTTTAGAGGAACATCTTCAAGCAGAACTGGCAAAATGTCTCTTAAAAAAGTTAGATACCTTTCACCAGTTAAGTTCCCTCTGTAGAAGTATGGGCCGATTAGTTGGTTTCCTCAAACTCCACACCAAACATTTGTAGAAAAAACAACCTAATGGCGTGTGGCGAAGGTAACTTGTGGATTTTCTTCTGCCCATATTCTAAAGTTCCAACGATTAAGAAGGCCATTGTTGGTAAACTTTGATTCATCAGTCCATAAAATTGTGCATTTTTTGTGGGGATATCTAAAAAATAAATGTACAGTAACCTTAATCCCGTGACTTCAGTCGAAGATCTGGAACGTCGAATAACTCTAGCCTGCCTAGATGTTGACTTTGCCACCTAAGTGCTGCTACAAACAGAGCGTGGGAGTCCAGAGCTTTGGCTTGCCTATCCGTTGATGGTGCCCAGTTTGAAGAGCTTCTTAAAGAAAAAATAAGGTAATTTTGACATTAAACTGAAATTTGTTTTTCATATTTTAAATTGCCATAACTTTTGAAAAACCTAACCGATTTTAATTTTTTTTTTTTTTTTTTTTTAGAGGCTCAATTACTATAAAAATATGCAAAAAAAAATATAATGTTCCATTTGAAAAAAAAAGTTGGATGCTGTATCTCGGGATATTGGGGTATAAAAAAATGGTTCAATCACTGAAAATAAACTAGACTAAAAATGATTAAATACGTGTTTTCTATTTTTTCGAAATTTCCCGCCGTTTAAAAAAAAAGTGGGTGGAGCATATAACTCTGGTCACCCTGTATATTTAGTGTGAGTTATAAAGAAAAAAACTCATAATTTTCATTTCAGTGTAGGTAAAAGAGATTTAGGCAGAAATAATAAGAGGCAAGTCCACAATTTGTATTTGGCCGTTTATAATAGTGGGACAAAATAAAATTGAAGTTAAACCTCCGTGAAAATTTTCTTAAAGGAATTCATAATATTTAGTTAAAAATAATTTCCTTTGACCTGGAGTTTGTAGCTATTCATTATATTGTCCTTCATTATTTTAATGTATGTGGCGCAGTCCACACAGTATTGAAAGAGTTGTTTGTGCTTAGTTTCGCTGAGCTGGAAAGCACTAGATATTTTTCGTGGTAGCCTGCTTCTTTTTGTGGTCATTGACCGGTTTCGGGAAGTGTAATAACCCAATCTTGCACAGAGCAAATTCAGTTTATACACTGTTGAAAGATTATCTATTATAAAGACGGAAATGTGTGCAAGAGTGTGTTCAATCAAAATCTAGTTTCTCTGAAACGTAAAAAACTGTGTTAAGAGGAGTAAAAGAAATTCGTGTGAGTGTTTCATATCAGATTTTTTTTTCAAGTACATACATAATTTAGAATGAATTAAAATTCATATATATAAAATATATTTTCACACTCGGTCAAATTAAAGGATCACTTCAATTTATATGATTTATATGAAGGAATTGTATAATAAACGAAAATAGCACTTAAAAGGAAACATTACCCCAACACTCCCCCAAAAGCCCTTAAATAAATTTTCCCGGAGAAAATCATTTGTAATAAGCGGAATAGCTTATGTCTAGTTGATAGTAAAGTTTAAAGAAATTTGTCGGAACCATTTTTGAGAAAATCGCAAGAAAGTGAAACGTGCATTCAGTTGAGTGTTACTTCCGATTGTGGAAATTTACTGTCGGATAACATGGTGATACCCAAGCGGAATGTTAAATTTGAACTTTCTCCGAATTTTTCGTTTTTGAACTATGCTCTTACTTAAACACACAGATACTCAAAATGGTGGTTAAAATATTGGATTGGCTTTCTTTGAATGTTCAAAACTATGACTTTGTTAGTGTACTTATAAAAACTGACAGCCAGATTACAATAGACTCCGTTAAGAATTACCTTATACACTATCCATTGGTAGTAGAAGTGCGTTCTAAATTCCATGAACTATGGAAGTGACACAAAATATGGCTGATGGCTGATGATGGTTGATTGTGGTATAATAGGGAACGAGAGAGCAGATCAGTTAGCTAAAATGGCTTCATATGATTTAAATTTAAATGAAGCATAGAATAAAGTGCCTACTGTAATGTGTAGACCTTTGGGAAGAAATAAAATTATTTTAGAATTAAGAGAAATATATTAGTTAATATCTAGGTAATATTGGTTGTTTACTTAGTGTAAGTCCAAGTCTGGGTTTTTACGAAGGTTGGGAGAAACAATAGAAACAGTTAGAAAGGTAAAATACCTGTACTACAAGAAAAGGGAATTTCCCTTTCTTTCTCCCTTTAATGGAGGAGCGATGATATATATAGAGAACCTAAAATAGGAGAGGATCAGAATTGTTGTGGTGAAGAAAATCATGCTCAGTGGAAATTTATAAAAGAGTGTCGTGGTGTTTGTTATACGAGAGTTAAGGCCCAACCTTCAGCTTAAAAACCCTTATAATATTGTAAGTTGTACAAATTAATATAGTTACTGCTATAGTTTAAAGAATAAGATTTTATTTGTAGTCTAAATTGTGTAATTATATGTATTTGTTTTTTATGGTTATTTTCTAAGTATTTTTTATCCTTTACTCAATCCAGATGAACACAGACCTCACGAGATCCCTTTAGAGAAGAGTTAAATTAAAAATTATAAATATTTACTATTCTGAATTTCTTTTTTATACCCCCCTCAAATATACATAACATTACACTACATTACAAGAATATTAATGGTATAGTTAAGCTTAATAGAATGGGAAGATCGCTGGTCTCACTTTGATACGGGTGCTTTGACTAGAGATTTTTGTTCAATGATAAAGCATCGGCTATATTATCTTACACCACAACTCAGCTCTTAACGGGGGGACACGGTCGCACCAGAGAATATTTACACCGATTTAAGATTATATTATATACCATCAAATTTATGCCCTGAATAAAATAGGGCAAAACGCAACATGGTTGAGATGACATAATAATTGCATCAATTTAGGAAATGATACCAATAAGTTATCCAATTGCAATTTATTTACATTTTACAAAATAAAAATTTCCTAACCTCCCTAATACAATAGTTTTGGAACTCAACCTTTCATCCCTCTATATATGGCACCTACATCTGGCCACCTCAACACATTACATCTACTGACTATCAGAATTTTCACTTTTTCTTTTCACAAATACATTATTACACAAACGAACTTAAATTCATTTACTGTCTACGTTTTTTTTTTTGGGGGGGGGGGATTTTCTTCACCCAAACAATTCTTTTAACTTATCCTTCCACACAGTTCTATCCTCCGAATTTGTTTCTCTAAGCCAATTTCCGTCGATGCTCTCTCCTAGGTCTGCCTGTCCACCTCTTCGTGGGTTTGCCTCTTCTTCTCCTCCCCACAGCTGCCTAATTTAGAATTTCTTTGGCTAAATCTTCCTTCCGCCATTCTATGAACATGGCTAAATCATCACAATTTCTTTATATTCACCTTTTTTTGCAACACAGTACATGCAATATTACATCCACACAATTTCTTTTCCTTTTTATTCTGGAAATCCTTTTTGCTACCCTTCTCCAAAAATCCATCTCAGTGGCTAGAAATTAGTTGCTTAATGCCTTATCTAACATCCAGGTCTCTGCTCAATATATTAGTACGCTCTGGATCAAGGTACTTTAAATCATTTTTTACGAACTGTTCAGAATATTTACCACTCTGAGTACGGTGGTTTAACATGCCAATCGCTTTCTCAGCAGTTATAGTTCTTTCTAATATGTCACTTCTAGGAGAAGCATTTTTAATTATGAAGGATACCAAATATTTAAAATTTGTCCACATATTTAATTCAAAAAATCGCCAACCATAAAATCATCTGCGTTCCTTGTTGACATATATTTCGGCATTGATGTTTATTCCCCTGTTGATTTCTTGTACTATTCTATTACCTACCTTGCCGATATTCTAGGTCTTCTTGATTCTACGCTATAATCACTTGATCATCTGCAAAAATTTAAATATGCAGATGAAGTCTATTGCTGATTGGTGTTACCCATTTGGTGTACACTTTTTATTCCATTCCTTCAGAATGACGTGAATATATATTTATTTTAAATAAATATTAATAATAATAGAGTTTGTTTAAAGAAACGTTTATATCTTACAATAAAACAATTCTAAATCCAATAGAAAATAAGTAGTACAAACTCTTCAAGGGTAATGGAATACATCTGTCTCCCGAGTAGCTATTACAAATTATTAATAGTCTCTGAGTCTCCATAAAATTGCAACTAAATGGAGAAAAAAATCAAAATAGAATAAAGGAAAATAAAAATAAAAAAAGAAAACGATTTACAATAGAATAAAATTCATTAATAATTAATCTTCTATAAGAAATTGCTGATTTTAAATATTTACATAAGTAATTCCAGTTTTCTGTTCCGTTCAAAAAACTTCAGATCTCCTCAGCCGGAGAGCGCTGTTTTATTTAAATAATGACGCTTATATGGCGCCAATATGGGACAAACTCATATAAAATGCAATACGGTTTCTATTTCAGTTAAATTGCATTATGTGCAGTTTTGGGCAGCTTCTGGGAGGGCCTAAAATTAATTTGAATGACTCTGATCTGGCTTTTATTATTAGGCGGGCATCTTCGAATTTTTTTTCTGTCGAGATATTCCCATTTATCGTAGTCTAACCTCGGATAGATAACATGATGCTGCCCTTCTCTTGCCCTCTCTCGTTCGTCTTTAATAAATCCAAAAAACTATTTAAGTTGCTTCTCTAGTTATCTTGATTTACAATTCTGGCAGCTGGGGGTATTCCCAATTGATGAGAAATATTATCCCAATCTTTGAACCGCAAGATTTTTTTTTTTAGAGATAACTTTCTTGGCTATTATTTTGGGTAGTCTATCGTCTGGAAGTTGAAGTAATTTGAAAATATAACTCCACGTGAAGCTTTATTGTATACCAAAACATATTCGTCAAATTTGTTTCTAAACCAAAAATTATATAATTTGCCATATTTTTTGGGTAATTTATCATTGTTGATTCAGTCTGCTTGATTATATTTTAAATAATATGGGAGACATTGGACATCCCTGTCCAATAAGTCCTTGCTGGTTACAAAATTTTTTTAATGTTATCTTATATAAAAATATATATTTTTTAGAGACTGATAAATGTCACCAAAATTGCTTAAAAAATACACTCAACCTTCTCTTATTAAAACAATAAAAAAAAAATGGACAAATTTTCGTAAAAAAGTGGAATTTTTACTGAAAGTTTGGTTGCCTGATAAAAAATACAGTGACGATGGAGGTATATATTGGCTGTCTCAGACAGAGCACAAAGCGCAAAACGTTTGAAATTGAATGTCATAGATTTCCCAGATTCTCTTAAAAATAAGTTATTTTTATAAAAAAAGAAAAATTAAGTAAAAATGGTAGGCATTTATTGGTCACTAACTTTTAAAGTATTAACTCAGAAATTTATTCGGAAGAAGTCATATTTGTGGTTAATCGGTTTTCTGCTAACCAAGGATTGAAATCAATAATTATTAACGTTGGATTAATTGAATGTTTCTTTCTTTGATCGATCTACACCAAATTTCTTTATAACATAATTCATCAACGGTCAGTCAAATATTTTTATATAATTATTTATATTTTGGAAAAATCAAGATTGGTATTTTTATTTTCTAGTGAAACTATCAAAAATCATTACCATGAGGGTAATTTTGTAAGACAAAATAAAATCTATCATAAATAATTGGCGGAAAATTTTTCTCTCACAAATAAAACTCAATATCATTTACTGACAAAAAGACGAAATTATTGATTGTCGAAATAACATATCGTTACAGAGTAATTTTACATGCTGAGTCAAATGAGATAAACATGGTGATATTTTCTAGTTGATACGTTTTTGACAAATTTTTCTTTGAAAACTTTCAACAATTAAAAAGTGTTGGAAAAATGGAAAATATAGGTGGACAAATGATATACATGTATCTGCCAAATATTCATATTTTTAAAATTTTTTGAACATTAAAATGAAAAAAATTCTATTGTTTTCGTATGGATAAATTCAAATTAAATGTTTTTGATGAATTTATAAAATCAAATTCCCATGTTTACTTTCCCCATGGGGGGGGGGGGAATTAAACAACGTCCTTTCGTTTTTCTAAAAATTAAATACTACCTTTATTTATTAACTAAATAAAATAAATTTAAGAAGAATTTAATTTCCAAACAGTAACCTGCTCTAAATGTGTAGACGACAGTCTGTACCGGAGGGGGTCATTCAATTTGAATTTTATTGAATATGAATTTATCTACTGTTTGTTTACTGTCGCGTATTAGCAAAAGTCCAATCAGTAAAACATGCCGATTATCAGGCACGAGTTTTATATTTTGAGAGAAATAATAAACAAAATCACAGGGTAACTCTTTATTTCCGAGCAAAACACAAATCTCTCAAATTACTTCTAAATTACTTCTTTACTTTTATATAAAAAAATCATATATAATTTTTAAAAAATATCTAACAAAAATAACACTCATTTATCATTCAACTCATAAGGATCACAATTTTTTCACGAAATTTAACTTAAAATTAGTGAGTAGTTAAAGTGGGCCTATTAAGGCGAATTAATTTTTAGCTTTTAACAATAACTCTTATATTCAATCCTTGCTTCTAACCAGAATTCTCTAGCAAGGTAATGTATTATTAATGTACTTTATTAATCTTATAAAGGTTGGGGTAAAGTTGATATAAAGGGGTAAAAATAATCCTTTTTACTGTTATGGCAATTTAGAGGAATGGTTTAACGTAGCAAACCCCCCATAGAAACAGCAAAAATTTGGGGGGCAGTAATTATTTTTAAGTAAAAGTGATACGTATTTATTTGTGTAGATAATATGCATAGTTTCATCAAAACGAAGCAATTATTGAGAAAATCGTGATTAACTGAAAAAAAAAAAAAATCTGGTGTGAAACACTCGACTTGACTTTCTTTTATGCCTTTTAATACAAGTGGCAGTGAGGGGGGACAAGTACCTTCTCGGGCAGGTAGTAGAAGTATTTACCTTCTAGTCCAGAAGAAAGCGCCAGTAATATTGATTCTTATACAACATCAGAATTTTATTTTTTAATTTAAGGCCTGTCAATATCCTATGTTCATTGGCGCCTGGAGCGTTCTCGGTGCACTGCCGGCCTCCGGACAGTGTTCTGTCGTTACAGACAACACTGTTCATCACCGGACAAATTAGCTGTAGAGGTTCCTAAGAATAAAAAATTTAAGCGTAGCACAGCTGGACTTGAACCCGGGTCCTCCGCGTGGAAGTCAAGTACACTAACCACTTAGCTATTCCATTCTCTTATTTGAAATTTAACGCTACAGATTCCTCAGAATTCCCTAAACTCAATTTGAACAGAAAAAAATGTTAAAAATAAAATTGATAAGTTTATATTTGTGCAGTTATTATTATATTTGTCTGCGGGGAGGGACCAAACCCTACGCTATCGAAAGTCTCACTGGGTCCATATAGCTACCGCTAGAAAAACAACAACAAACCGGGTCTAGAACAAAAATCCAGACCTAGATCTAATCCATCTAAGATTCACCGCAGTCCGAATAAATCGGACAATAACCTTAAGCAGAAATAGCCTAAGCTCTTCTACAGACATCCTATTCCGACCAAAGGTCCTGAACCTAATTTCCTCACATCCTGGGCAATCAGTCATAAGATGGATGGGTGTTTCCTCCTGTGTCTCACAGACTCTACAAAATGGATCCGGCATGAGCCCCATTATGTAGAGATGTCTCCTTAAACCACAATGTCCAGTAAGAGATCCAACCAGATGCCTGAGAGAGTTCCGTGAAAAACACAGCACCTCGCGATGAATAGTGGAGTGACCATATCGCTTATCCTGCCAAAAACCTGCTTGTTTAATTCTATAACAGGCTTTCATTGCCATAGTTTTTTCTCAAAGAGCGGTGGAATTCGCAATAAGTCTCCATTGCAGCTGTAGGCGTGGTCCGCATCGCACCGGTCACCGCCAGACAAGCCAAGCGATGAATATCCTCAAGCAGCAGTCTAGCGGATCTTATCTCAATGCGACGCCACTACACCACAGCCGCATATAACAACCTTTAATGGTTTAATAACCATACCATAAAGCCAAAACATCATCTTGGGAGTAATCCCTCAATTTTACCTAAGATTCTTCGACATTGCCAAAAGGAAAATTGCCTTAACATGCTCCGACCAATTTAATTTACTGTCAAGAACCACCCCAAGAAACTTCACCGATTTGCAAATCTGAACAGAACTTCCTAAAAACCTAGGAGGTTTTAATTCTACGATCTTCCTCCTATTGGTAAATAAAATCACCAGGGTCTTACTGGGACTAATTGAAAGACCCTTATCCTGAGTCCAATCGTATACCATGTTGTGGGCTACATTTGTGCAGTTAGTATTCCAAGTTTAATAGAAATCGTTACAGACGTTTTAGAGAAAATTAAAAAAACAAAACAAAAAAGTAAACCAATTTTCTTCAAATTGGAAAAATGTCAACATTTTGTCTAATCATATTATTATATAGATGATACAACCGTACATTGTATTAATGTGGAACTTCAGAGGAAATCCTAACCTTACTCTTTCCCAATAGAACCCTCCTAAAAAGTCAATTTTTCCGGGCAAAATGTTTCAAATAAAAGTTTCAAACTGCTTCGAATAAATAAAGTTTGAAGAAAAACGTGGACTTTTTTTTTTAGAAAATCGTGAAAAACTTAAAAAAAAGAAATATATATATATATCAGTAAATTCCTACTTAAGTTTGGTGTATTTTGCCCAAAATCTTCGTGTCAGATGCTGCGCGGTCGATGGTGGTTTCTAAACGGAATATCAAGTTTCAGCTTCGATAATACAACGAACTAAAAATTCACTAAATTAATTTTTACTTGGATTGACAATTTCGAAAATTTGACAAAATCGCAAAACTTTCTCCTGTATGTGTATGTGTGTGTGTGTGTGTGTGTGTGTATATACATGAACAAAATATAACAAAAAACAAGTCGCAGAATGTTCAATCTTGGTATTAGGTTTAGATACTACCACCTTAGATGGATTAGATCCGGGTCTGGATTTTTGTTATAGACCCGGCTGGTTGTTGTTTTTCTTCGGGTAGCTATGAGGCTTTGGATAGCGTGGGGTTTCCCTCCCCACAGACAAATAATAATAATATAGATACACCACGAAGGTTTCGGGGCAAATTCATCAACCACATGTATGGACTTTTATTGAATGTTTGTTTTTTTTTCCCCCCACTTATACGCGATTTCCTCAAATATATGGCTCCAAATATTTTTTTTTTAAACTTCTTATAATATCTAAATACTTAAATACTTATCACTTATATTTGAAACTTTTCTTGGAAAAATTGATTTTTCGCAGGGTTTTTGGGAGAGAAACTGTAACTTCAAGTTTCTCTATAAAGTAACCACTTCAATATAATATATGGTTTTACCATTTATATAATACAAATATGTATTAGTAGCAGAACTGGCTCTACAAAGCGCGAGGCCTTCTATTGCTTTCTCTTATTTTAATTGTAATAATTTTTGTTTTTAATTATATTATTGTCTCTTTCGATTATTGTTAACTTGTATGAAAAGAAAGGAAAGGGAATAGCTAAGTGGTTAGCATACTGGACTCCCACGTAGAGGACCAGGGTTCGAGCCCAGCTGTGCTACCCTTAGATTTTTTCTTCCTTGGAGCCTCTACAGCTCACTATCCGGTGATGGATAGTGTTGTCTGAAACGAGAGAACATGGTCCGGAAGCTGGCAGTGTACTGAGAAGTCTCCGCGCGCTAATGACCATAGATGTTGTCGCGCTTTAAATTAAAAAATAAAATAAGAAAAGAAAAATTAACGCAACACATTGTGAACGATAATGCAGATCTAAATGTTCTTTAAATTGCATAACTTTTTCTCTGCGATATGAGAATATTGAATGAAAACACAATCATGAAAGAATGTGTAAGATTCTTTCATTCTGTTAATTTTTTTTTTTTTTTTTTTTTTTTTTTTTTTTTTTTTTGGCGCATCGACTGCTGTGGTCATTAGCGCCGACATTCTGTTAATATAAGAATAATTATTAATAGTTAATATTTTCGACAAATAATTTAATAAAAGAAGAAATTGTCTAACTCGTATCAGACACTTGTAATAAAATAGGTTTTTCAAACTATGTGCCACAGTTTCGTAGAAAAAGACAATTTCGTTATATAATTATTTTTTTTTTTGTCAGTATTTTTTCTACTTCCTTGTATATTCGTCGTGATGCGGGACCTTACGTGGCTGCATCTCTCGCATCTGCCTTGACCCAGGCCCTGATTACAAGTATTATTAGAATACGAAGTTTGAGGAAAATCGGTTAACCAGAATTGCGACGACTTTATACAATAGTTTTTTGAGTTTTTTTTTTGGGACATTTCTCAAAAACGTCTATAAAGATGTCCATAAAACTTGAAATGTTAACTACTAACATATAAAAACCTATCACTTGAATATTATTTTGTCTGAAAAATTGATTTTATATAGTTGTAAGGAATTTGTGGCGTTTAATTCCAAGTGTTATGGGGTTCAATGTTATTGGCGCTTTTTCTTACTTGAATAAAATTTGATGCTTAAAGAAAATTTGTCATTTTATATTTAATTTTATATATAATACAAATCTTTTGCGTTATGGAGTGTTTTATTTTAATGATTATTAAAAAATAAGACACTATTTTATTCTTCAAAGTATCAAAATCCATTGTTATTAATTAATCATTTCAACCCATTTTTGTGCCTATAATTGAATTCCTCTTTGGTACCACGAAGGTTCTTTCGAGGTAAAGAATTCAATACAAGCTGCTTTCACCTCCTCTTCCATAATAAAATTTTTACCCTGCAAAAAATGAGCCATGAATCTCGTATAAGTGGTAGTCCGAAAGAGGGAGATCGGGGCTATAAGTAGTGTGAGAATGATGTTCAAACTCCGCCTCAATTATTTTTGAGCCAGCCTGACGCGAAATGTGTGGGTCTTGCATTATCTTGCTGCAGAAGAATTTTTTTTATCTGTTGACTAAAGAGGGGTACTTTTCGGCCAGAACAGCATGGATCCTATGCAATTGTGCTGAATAGAATTTAGATGTGACAGCATCGTGAACCAACTCGAAATGCACCATTCCTTCAAGAGCATTATCATTTTCGCAAACGTTTTATTTCGTGGCTTAGGAAGAGCAAACTGGCCAGGCATAAACCACTATTTTTGCGTTTTGTAATAGTATATCCACTTTTCATCGCAAGCGAGATTCGCTTTATAAATCGAAAATCCCTTGGATTTTTAAGAAGAGGTTGAAACATTTCAACCCCTATATGCGTTTTGCTGAGTTGACAAACGTGGGGTAGTCCAACAGCTTTTAATAGGTATCGCTCCAATGTCATGGAAGTGCTTATAAGGTGAGACACTGAGACACTCCTAACCCGCCTTGCAAGTTTTACTGGTGCTTGTTGGAGGATCAGCTTCTCTTGAAACTGTTGGGTCCCAAGGGACCCTGGACGCTCTGTACTTGCCTTACTTTCAAAGCTCATATCTCATTCCTTGAATTCTTAAACCAATACTGTGCAGCACGAATTGACAAAAAGCATTGGCCCCCGCAACTTTACAAATTTCTCGACCTGCAGTTATTCCTGTAAAGTCTTTATTAAAAATAATGCTTGAATATCGCCCGAATTTCAAAATTTAATTCACTCATTTTATAATTTTTTAAATCAACTCGGTTAAAACTCGATAAATACTTGTTATGTACGTTTTGCTGAAGTGACAAATTCCTACAGCTTTTAGGTATCATTCCTATTTACGGTAGAGTGAGACACTTTTAACCCGCCAGCAAGTTTATCTAGTGCTTGTTGAAGGATCAGCTTCTACAGCTTCTCTTAAAACAGTTGGGTCAAGAGACCATGGACGCGCCGACCTTACCTTAAATTTCAAGGCTCATATCTCATTCCCTGAATTTTTAAACCAATACTGTGCAGCACAAATTGACAAAGCATTGGCTCCCCTCAACTTTACAATATAATAACGTTGATTCAACTTATAATTTTTTAAATCAACTGATACTTGTCAAAACTCGATTAAATACTGTTATTTACACAAAAGTGAATGTCACGTAATCAGTATTAAGTGACCAAAGTGCAACATAAACGCTGTGTATATAGTGCATTTCAACTAAGTGCAAGAAGAA
The DNA here is from genome assembly GCA_011037195.1 of Triatoma infestans. Taxonomy (NCBI): domain Eukaryota; kingdom Metazoa; phylum Arthropoda; class Insecta; order Hemiptera; family Reduviidae; genus Triatoma; species Triatoma infestans. The sequence goes on from JAAEAF010000808.1 coordinate 48,646, forward strand.
AAAAAATGCACAGACTTTTGATACACTATATTATTAACAACAGTAAGAGAGATTCATGTGAATCTCTGGGTTCCAACAGCAGTTTTTGTTTTAAATTCAGAGAATTGCCCTGCTTAAGATGCTGTAGTTACTACAATAGATTCCTTCAGTCGAAAACTTACGAATGAAAGCAAGAGTAAAGAAACAAAAATAAAATAAATAAGCAAAGAGTTTAGCGATTTCTCTCTCAAATCGAATAGAATAATTGCAGTAAAAGATGTAAGGTTATTATTTGAATGCAATATATCTGTTTCATTCACTGTTTTTGTTGCTGAGTGGAGTGGCCGGTTTCAAAGATAGGCGGGACTGTAAACTCTTCTTGTTTGAACTGGCTAGCTGGGGCCTCCAATACGCGCTCTGTCTTCCCTTCTCCAAAAGTTTCTTGCCTTGCCTTCTCTTTTACAAAACATTACACTCCCACATTAATTTAATTAAAAAATATAGTGTGCCCTGGGTGGCAGGCCAGTCGTTATAGGGATAAAAACCAGCGCCGCGGTATTCCGCCAGCGCCAAACTAAGGCGCCTTTCTGTCCAAACATATTACCTCCCCTTTTGAGATACGCTTTGTTTATACACAGAATCTTCCACCAATTTGCAATGTTTCAAGTCAACTCAACACTGGAATTAAACACGACTGTATAACAATTCCTCTATATAAAAATTACCAAATTACAGTTTTTTTTTTTTTAAATTCCAATTTTCACAGACAGTTTCCCTAACAAATTACATCCTTATAATTTGATTGCATTTCCCTTATATTTTTTTATAATATTCCTCCGAAAAATCGGAAAACTTGGTATTCCATTTAGATATTACAGCCGAATCTCACACGAAGATTTTGGGCAAAATCCAGAAGTGAAACTGTAATTCTTTTGTCAGTTTGTGCCGATTTTCTCAAAACTGCCTGCAACGATTTTTTTTTAATTTCATATTTAATATCTATACACAACCTGTCAATTTTATATGGAAACGTTTTTCCGGGAAAATTGTTTTTTTTGGGGGTTTGTGGGGGGGAACAGTAGCGTTACGCTTTCCTTTAAAGTACCGCTCCAATATAATTTTTATAGTTTTAGCACTTACAAATATTAATACTAATCAGAAGTAATGATAGAATTCAAAATTTGAAAAAATCGGTTCGTCAGAACTGCAATTTTACAAAATAGGTGTTTGAGGTTTTTTTTTAATTTTCTCGATAAAATCGAAAAAACAAGTTTTTTTTTATTAACATGCAATGCTTGCTGGATAGATAAGAAACGTATCACTTTTATTGGAAACGTTTTTTTTTTTTGAAAAAATTGGTTTTAGTGGGGTTTGGGGGGGGGGGTCTGTCCATTAATTTTTTTAAATTTATCCAAGCTTTCGAGTTTTAACATAGAGCGCTCCATATAAGGCCGCTCAATTTTACAATTTCTCACGATCATTTTTATGGCCAGCCCAACTAAACATGGCATCAGAGACATTTTCCGTGATAGCCTGCTTCTTTTTGTGGTCACCGACCGGCTTCGGGCGTTCGCCCATCATCAGAATGTTTTTGTTAAACAGTGTAATAACATAGACTTGCACATTTGCAAATACAGTTGATATATGATAGAGTGTAAATAAACTGTTATGAAACAAATTGTCAAAAGTTACCCTTATATGTTTAACCATCTTCTTCCACACCATCTCAACTCCAGCCAACCGGATATAAAAATGGTATCATTGCTAAATCAACTTAATGTCCCGCTGATATTTTTTAGTGCAAAAAAATAAATAATTGCGAGCAAGTTTTCAGTACGTAGGGCCAGTAAGCATGAAGATGCAATACTCAATAACTAGGACAGATTGCCACCCAATCTCCCGTACAATATTATAGTGTATTGTCGCATGATCACTGGGCACAGACTAATTTACAGGCCCATCTACACCTCATTGAAATGACCGATTCCTTCTCGACGTATCATCATCTCTGCCTCACAGAAGATATTAGACGCCAGCGCATCTTGAGCCATGAGCCGATATTAACTGACATGAGATAACACAGAAATAACCTTCTATTTTCGAATATAAATGTCATCACGCGTTGGTCTAGTGGCTAGCGCACTCGCCATTCGTGCGCCAGAATTCAGGATTCGATTCCCATGAGGGCAAAGTCGGTGTTGACCCAGCATCGTGATAAAAATGGGAAGTTACAGTTAGTAGCGCCCTAGGTAGCGAAGGCCGGACTACTAAACGGCGTGGGAACTGCAGCGTGCTTACCACACGCCCCCCTATTCAAATCACCTTCTGGCGAGCCTTGGCCCTTCATGGGCTGTTGCGCCATAGGGTAGGGTCCGAATATAAAGCAAAATTATATTGGGCTGGCTGCAAAAAACGCCCTCACTCCGTCTGAGTATGAAAAAAATTGTGGACCTCTGTAATTTTTAATCATTATAAGTAGGTTCAAATATATCTTTATTAATCCCCCCCAAAAAAAAATCTGGTGTGAAACACTCAAACAAATTTCTCTGTTAATGCAAGTGTAAGATTTGGCCAAGGAATCCAGTGTAGGTCACACACTTAGAATTCACACAGTTATTATAAAATTATCTTACTCTGATGGGCGGTTACAATATTACACGTTAATAGACTAAAATATATGCATAAATTCAGCACTACCCCATTAATATATAAACATGAATCCACAGGACCATACACTTTCATAGAAAGTGGATTTCATGGGGGTTTCTATGGGGACCTATCAGTTATATTAAAATTTAAACTGCCACTAAAAGCTTTATTAGTTGAAACAGAGAGCGGTCCGAAACTATTTACATTCAGGTTTTACACGATAAACCTTCCCCACCTTATAGTGAACTAAACGTTTGTAATCATTACAATTTTAAAGAAAATTTGTTTAATTAATTGAAGGCAGAGAAGGGTGACGCGTTAGCTCAGTGGTAACGCGTTGGACTCGCGCGCGGAGCTCCCGGGTTCGAGTCCAGTGCTGCCTCTTAGATTTTTTTCCAACATCTAATGCTCACTGTCCGGTGATGGAAAGTGTTTTCTGAAACGAGAGAACACTGCCCGTAGGCCGGCAGTACACTGAGAAGGCTCCGGAAGCCAAAGAACATTGATGTTGACGCGCCTTAAATTAAAAAAAAAATAAAAGAGGAAGTCGTTTGAATGTTTCACACTAGATTTCTCCCTTTTTGATGTGAAAGATTAACTGTCATAAAACAATGATTAATTTAATCGTAATTTTACTTGCGACTTTAGCCGCTAGATTTTAGAAAGTTGAGTGCTATGCTAAATAATATTATTTGAATAAAAAAATATCTTTAATTACATCAAAAAAAAAAAAAATTAGAAATCATGTGTAGAATAACATTTCACATAAGTGAATATTATACTTTTTTTTGTAACATGATTTATTTTCTCATGGTATTTGTGAAGAATAGATAGCTATTACATATGTAATCACAATGGAATTACTAAGTGTCCGCCAGTTAATGTATGTGAACCGCGTTTAATATTTTTCTTTTTTTTTCTTTTCTATAAATGTGTTCACAGGATTATAATGGGATGTACAGTGGAACAGTGTCACATGAAACAAAAATAATAACTAGGCAGTAGTTGCGCAATATAAGAGACAATTGGTGGCATCTGCAACTTTTTCTTCACACAATCAACGACAGTACACTGCAATTTTCACTGGACACCAAATTAAATACGCACACACAATGAATGAATAAACAAACTTATAGACCAACCAGTATAAGAAGGAAAAAAAAAAAAAACAAAGTTGTGAGAGTTTTAAAAAAAGGAAAACAGACGGACGCTTGTAATGACAATCAATTTAAAGATTTTCACGGGAAAATGACTGCTTCCCAAGCGCGCCATCATTTGACGATTTATGTTATTACAGAAAACAAGGTTCCACACTCAAACAATGAAAGAGAGAGATTTCTTTTTTGTATTAACTTATCGACTAGTTAAATAGCGGAAAACAATTTACTGACTAACTGTGGTCTAACTGTGTTCTGAGTTGACAAGAAACTGTGTGTTTGTTGCAAAATATCTCAAAAAGCAAAAACAGCAGGAATTATAAATTTCATTATTCCAATTTGATACTACGATGGTTTCATATGATTCTAACACTTATATGATATTAATATAATTTAGAAACAATGGTAAAATTTTGTAAGTAGAAGAAAATCAGTTAATCGGATATGTGATTACACTGAATTTTCTCAAAAACTGCTCCAACGATTTCCTTTAAACCTCGTATACTACGAGGGTCAAATTGGCATCCTTGTACTTAGTTTCTCATCAGGTGTTCGAAAATATTTGGTAAGCATAACCTCAAACGTATTCAGTTAACAATGGCGAGTCCGCTCGAGCATTACACCTCGGAAGAACAACGCTCAGTGATTAGATATTTTAGTTGCAGAGGGTATCAAAGGTAGTGAAATCCACGAAAGAGTGTTGAAAGTGTACGGTAATAATTGTTTGAATCGTTCGAACATTTACAAATGGGTAGAACATTTTAAAAGTGGCGGTGTAAGTGTCTGTAACAAGCAACGAAGTGGACGGCCAGTTGAAGTTGCAACTTCCTCCCTCGAATCTCGAAGAATATCGAAGATCAATGAAACATCAACAGCCAGTATTATGGAGATATTCTCACAAACGAAGTAAGGTCTGCCATTCCAGTTGCAGAGGTTATCAAAAGTAGTGAAATCCACGAAAGAGTGTTGAAAGTGTACGGGAATAATTGTTTGAATCGTTCGAACATTTACAAATGGGTAGAACATTTTAAAAGTGGCGGTGTAAGTGTCTGTAACAAGCAACGAAGTGGACGGCCGGTTGAAGTTGCAACTTCCTCCCTCGAATCTCAAAGAACATCGAAGATCAATGAAACATCAACAGCCAGTATTATAGAGATATTCTCACAAACGAAGTAAGGTCTGCCATTCCAACGAAACGTCGTGGATTCTTGTCTAAGGATGTGATTTTGCTTAATGGCAACGCGCGCCAACACACGGCACAGTTAACTCAAGAAACACTTCAAAAAGTGGGGTGGGAAATCCTTTCCATTCGGGGTGGGGTGGGACCTCACCCCATCGGGTCTTCCATTTATTTGGACCCCTTAAAGAAACTCTAAGTGGGAAATATTTTTAATCCAATGAAGAAGTTAAAAATCAGGTGCAAAAGTGGCTTCGATAATCAACCCAAAGAATTTTATACCAGACGCATACACGAATTAGAAGAATGATGGGACAAGTGTATAAATGTTGTTGGGGACTATGTTCCCAAAGTTTTGTATTGATTAAATAAATCGTTTTTGAGCTACAGCGATTTGTCTCGTTACTTATTGAATGGCCCTCGTATCTACACACATTAATACCTATCACTTTTAATTGAAATATTTTCCTGGGAAAATGGATTTTTTTGGAGTTTTTAGAGGAGGAGTAGCCTTATGGAGGAGGAGTAGCCTTATGGAGGAGGAGTAGCCTTATGGAGGAAGGAAGAGTAGCCTTATGGAGGAGGAGTAGCCTTATGGAGGGAGTAGCCTTATGGAGGAAGGAGTACCTTATGGAGGAGGAGTAGCCTTATGGAGGAAGAGTAGCCTTATGGAGGAGGAGTAGCCTTATGGAGGAAGAGAAGCCTTATGCCTTCCTCTAAAGTACCATTTCAGTATAATATATAGTTTTGGGGTTGGTTTCGCAGAGCTGGAAAGTATTAGAAATATTTTCCATGATAGCCTGCTTCTTTTTGTGGTCATCATGTGGATCATCAGGATGCGTTTGTCAAACAGTGTGACAACATAGATTTGCACACAGCAATGAATGAGGAACTTTTCTATTAGTAAAGCATGATTCACGTGCAGTAAGACAAGCTCTGAAACTGCTTTTGGAGAGTAAAGAAAAAAAATAAAATCTGACCTTACAGTGTCTGCCAATAAGCCCAGACACCCCGGACAGCTACCCTAATGACAGTAAATGTAAAGACCCAAACTCCAGCCTTTTGCACAGATGTTGCTAACATAGAGGCATCTAAGATGGTAGTACATTACGAGTACTTTGAAATGTTTAAAGCAAGTGGGAAAGTCTGCTAGCAACTTCTACGGGGAAATGGCCGCCATAACTTTGGCACTTGATAAAGTGGCTAAAAGCGACTTTCAAAAGGCGGGACACAAGCTACTATTACCAAGCCACAAAGAGTTCAACAGCAACATCGTAGTTTACCGTTTGAAATTAGAGAGCCTTGTTAAAGGACAGAAAGAGAGGTGGCTCTCCAATGGATTCCAGCATATTGTGGCATCAGTGCAACGCAATCATAACCTTATTTGGCTATACTGTATTGTTCTGCAAACGAGAATTATTTACGCCGCTGTAAGATTTAATTGTTTAAAATGAAGCAAGAACTGTGAAGAGAAGGAAATGGAAAAATACATTAATGGACCAGCAAATTACCCCGTAGATGTTGCGGTTTGTTCCGCATAGGTATCAACTAAATTTGCTCTGTGCAAGTCTATGCTATCACACTGTTTAACAAAAACATCCTGATGATGGGCGAACGCCCGAAACCGGTCGATGACCACAAAAAGAGGCAGGCTATCACGAACAATATCTCTGATGAAAGTGCAATTATATACAGAATAGAATTTTTTGTTTTTGGACTTTTGTCGAAAACTGTTACAAAGTTCCTTGTTAAACTTGGGAATACTTGCTGCATAGATAGAAACGTATCACTTTTATTTGAAACATTTTTCAGGACAAAAGAAAGGATTTTAGATGGGAATCGGAGGGGGGGGGGAGTGTCTGACAGTTAGTTTAATTTAAATTTTCACAAGCTTTGTTGGTTTCGACATAGAGTGCTCTACATAAGGCCGCTCAGATATACAAGTAAAATCCCCACCTCCATTTTTATAGCCAGCTCAACTTAACATTGTAAGTTGCAAATTTTAAAGAAAATTTCTTGATTAAATTGTATTAATTAGCATAAGACAAAATCATGTGAGTGTTTCATACCAGATTATGTGTCTAATAAATAATGGATAGGCCCCATTTGTAATGTATATTTGAAAAGAAGATCTATGAATTCGGTGCACCTGCATTCATATCTTGGAAATACGATCTGGTCAAACTAATTTATTTGTATAAACAATTGGACAGCGTAACTATCACTTTGGTACCATTTTAATGTTAAATTTTTGTTTCTTTAGTTAGGTCAAACAAAATAAACAACCAAATAACAAAATTATACATTGACTTCAGCACCCTTAATTAAGTAATAATGACAGTTATTAACGCTTATTAGTGAATCTAAGTTATATAAGTTTTCTAAAGTATTCCGTATTTGAATAGAAAATAGGCTAATCAATGTTGATAGCTGTAAGGGTAACGCTAGCATTAAAGTATGGCCAGTAGAATATTGGACAGCACAGTAGTTGTAGTGTAGTCATGGTGCTGTGGAAATTTATTAGAGCCCTAGTTTCAGATAAAAATCTTGAACATGTTATCTTTAATCTAAAATTAGTGCTTCATTCTAGCAATTACAATCAAGTCGACCTGAATTAGTTAACTTCTCGCTTTCTATGCATAGTTCACTTGTTTAAACAATATGTTATTCTAGTTCTATATGTATTTATCTGAAAAGTCTATTGCTTAGTAAGCCGCCCACCAGCATATACATTCATTTACAATTAGTGTGTAAAAATATTCTCTTCGAAATATGATTTATTAAAAAGCCAAATCTGTGTGGAAATGTTGAAGTTTGGCGGAAAACGCCTTAAAAAGAAATTAACAAGCTAATCTTAAAAGTGTGGCTTCAAGAAGAAATGCCAAAAGCCAAAAGATTGGGCCACGGCTATAATATGTCCCACTCATAAAAAAAAAAAAACAGTCGTCTTAAAAGTATTCAAATCACCGAGGAATTTCTCTATAGAGCACAGTGTATTAAGATACTGGCGGATCTCCACACACAAAGAATTTCTGATGTAGCCGAAACAGTGCTCAGAGAATACCAATGGTGTTTCAGAAGGGTAGGTCAACAGCGGATCATAAAACAGCGGTCCTTGAAAAATTTTATGAAAAATGTTTTGGACCTACATCAGCTTTTATGTTGATTTTAAAATGGCATGTGACTCCATTACTCAGAAAGGGATCATTGAATGCATGAATGTGAAGTGAAAAAAAATCACTCATGAAGTGGTACTTCCGGTTGAGAAAGTTTGACGGAAAACGTACTGTCGGATCCCATGTTGATACCTACACGGAATATCAAGTTTAAAGTTTCTGCGATTTTTCGTTTTTGAGCTATGCTGTTCACATACACACACACACACACACACACACAAAGGCCATTTTCTAAAAACCACTTTTTTTTGGAATCAGGGGACCTCAAAATGGATATTTCCGGTAAAACTCAATATCGAAAATTTTATAATATCAAAAAACCTCATCTCTAAAGTGGCATTTACGAAATTCCAAATTCGGGAAAATCTTTCAATTAAAAGTAATTGGTATTTATAAGTGTGCGGATGGGTGAGAAGTTTAAAGAAAATAGTGACAGTAGTTCCAGATGATGGAATGTTCCTGACATTTTCTTGTCTGATACGGTGGTAGTACCTAAACGGAACGTGGTATACCAAGTTTAAACTTCCTCTCACTTTTCGTTTCTGAGATATTTAGTTCATATACATACAGGCAATGGGATCCGAATCATTAAAGAATCATAAGATCCGAAGAGCGGAGAAACACAAAAATGAATCATAAAAGTTAGTTACTTGCCATCTAGGTGAGACTAGGAAGGGACAGTTCAATTCATATAAATAGAGGGCAGCAGTACAATTCAGGACAGTTTATGGACCAGTTACCAACAACTAGTCAGCAACCTTCTACATCACTGAGCCAGTCTGTCTGTCTGTCTCTCTCTCTCTCTATATATATATATATATCTTGCTACCTAACTTCTATATACTTGTAAAATCCTTGCAGTTTCAACATTCATTATACAGTGTTCAACATATATTCCAGTTTATTTCTTTAAAAACCATTCTCTCTAAAGTGGCATTTACGAAATTCCAAATTCGGGAAAATCCCGGGTAGAGGTCCAGGGTAAGGTCTTGGAAGAATTCCCCATTAATGTAGGCCTTAGACAAAGGAGACACGGTGTCGCTGGTGTTGTTCAATTTAGTGTTGGTAATGGCGACGGGCAAAACTACGGCAATTCAGGAGGTAATATTCATAACCGATTGGTACAGCAACTTGTCTATGCGGACGCTGTAGCGCTAATAGCAAGTTCTGAAGCCGCAAATAAAAGCGCATTCCTAGAATTGGAAGAAGAGCCAGCCAAGTTTGGTCTGCAAATTAACACAGACAAAACAAAATATATGGTGACGATAATAAGAACAAGAAGATTCGGAGAATTACTGGCTGGGCAATACCGTTTCGAAGTAGTGAGGACATTTAAATATTTGGGAGCAACACTTACATCCAAGAAGGAGGTTAGCTGTGATATAAGGAGCAGAATTACAGCCGGAAATAAATGTCTAGGGGCATCAAGAAGCACATTCCCAAATAAGAATATCTCTAGACAGGCTAAGCTCACCATACATAGGATGGCTCTCAGACCTATAGTAAAGTATGGATCAGAAACCTGGGTGACAGCAGCAGATGAGCTGTGATTAAACTGCTGGGAGTGGAAAGTTCTTAGATGTATATGTGGCCCTGTAGTGTGGAAAACAGTGTTTACCGTTGTAGAAGAAACGCTGAACTATACCAGCTTTACAAAGAAGAAAATCTAGTGACTGCAGTCAAACTAGGCAGGTTGCGCTGGTTGGGTCACCTGCATAGGATGAATGAAGAAAGAAATCCCCGAAAGATTTATGGATATATTCCAGGCGGCAGAAGACCAAGGGGACGGCCAAGGTTGAGATGGCTGCAAGATGTGGAGTCGGACTTTCTGAAAATAGGTGTTAGGCAGTGGCATAGAAAGGTATTAGATCGGGATGGTTGGGAAAATGGTTACGAGGCCAAAGTCCTACAAGGGCTCTAGAGCCATGGGAAGAAGAATTTAACTAAAAACTAAAATATTATCAGTAATTATTACAAATAAAAATCTGGTGTGAAACACTGCAATTAACAACATTTAACTAACAAATATACTTCAAAGTTATAATTTTTACTAAATGGATTTTTGCAGAAACCATTCACTCCCTCTCCCCCAAATTCCCAGAAAAAAGTTTACAAAAAAGTGATTCGCCAAATTTAATGAAACTGTCGGTGTTTTTATGGATAAAATCGTAATAACTGCAATAGCTTCAGTAAAAATCCATTTCCACTCAACTGATTTTCTCCAAACTGAGAATTTCGACATCATATTTAATTCTAATTAATATTATTTGGAAGATACAATTATATAATAAATTCAAATAGCACTTTAAAGGAAAACAAAAAAGTCAATTTTCCTAGAGAAATGTTACAAAATAAAAGTTGTAACTCTTTGTATTTTTGTAGTCGACATACTTAGTTTAAAGAAAATTTTTGAAGCCATTTTTGACAAAAAAAGAAATCTCAGAAAACAGAAAAATCAAATCAGTAAAGTTGTACTTCCGGTTGAAGAATTTTGATTGGTAAGTTTCTGTCGGATCCCATGTTGAAGACCACATGGAATATCAATTTTGAATTTTCTGTGACTGTTCGTTTTTGATCTATGCTGTTCATATATACTTAATACGCATTTTCTAAGAATCATTTCTTTTCGAGAGTCCGGGAGCCTAAAAGTTGTATTTCCAATGGAAACTCTAACAGCAGTTAGACGACTTTCCCTTACTCTAAATTAATACAATTTAATCAAGAAACTTACTTTAAAATTGTATCGTTACAATGATTAGTCTGGCTGGCCATAAACATGGTGGTGAGGATTTTCTATAATGATTTACTAGTAGGTAGGCATTTCAACAGCACAGATTAGATTATATTAGATTGAACATGGGGTGTGCCTAGACACTGCAGCCCATAAAGGCTTATTGTGCCTTCCCCTAGAGAGGTCTAGCATGAGAAATCTTCATGAGGTTGAAAGCTTTCCTAACCAGATCTTTTTGCACTATAATCTCTTCTGGTCTCAGTGTATCAAATATCTCATAGCGCAATTTGCTGATTGCAACACAATTGAACAAGTGCGAGGCCATTCCTCCACTTCCTGACCCAGACTGCACATAGTTTCCGGAGTTCATTATTCTCACATTGTGTAGGTGTTTCTTGAATTTACCGTGGCCTCGTGAAAATGCCTGTCACCAGATTAATTTGGTTTCTTCCAGCGCCCGGTCTAGGGGCGGGCAAACCGGACATTTGTCCGGGGCGCCATTTTGGCTGTGTGAGAAAAATATTGATGTTAAATGCTCAATTAATAGAAAGTTTGACATATCGATTTTTTCTTTTGCTAAAAATTTAGAGTGCGTAGCATATTTATATTGTTTATGTCTAAAAGCTAAAAATATTTACACTATTATTAAAAAAATTAAAGCAGGATTTGTATCCACTGTACTGAGGAGTATTTTAAAAATACACCTCAGTTAGTGTGAAACTAAGTCTCTGTACGAGTCTGTGTTGGCACACTGTCTGAAAAACGCATCCTGAAGATGGGGGACGCCCGAAACCGGTCGATGACCACAAAATGAAGCAGGCTACCACGGAAAAGTCTCTGATGCTTTCCAGCTCTGCGGAACCAACCACCACAACAAATCTACCTATTTTATTTGAAACATTTTTCAAAAAAAAAAAAAATTAGATAGTTGTGTGGAATCTATGAGGTAAAATTTTAAATGTTATAGTTTTGGTTCAATATTATTCGCTGTTCTGGACTACCATATAATCATTCTTAGCCTACCAGAGAAACGAATAGGGGAAGTGAGTACAGTTTGAAGTTTAAAATTCAAAACCCTTCTTGACATTCTCCGTTCTTGAAATAATATTGATGACGTAACGTTTTCTTTTTTTTAATTTAGTCAGTCATATGACGAGATGTATTTATGTTATTGTATTGTCGTGCCAAATGGTCAGTGGTGTGACAGGGATTTGCAGATTACCGCACCATTTACCACTTAAAAATATTTTATTCTAGAACAATTATTAAATATTAAATTGAAACTAGGATTTCTACTTTCTAAAATGATAACAACGAGAAGGTCTCGATGAATAGGATCTTTTAGAATACTACGGTCATTTTCATGCAAAACCCTTTCCGAGTTGAGACCCGCAATCAGTGGTTTGCTAGAAAACCAAAGTTTTGCTGGCAAATAACTTCTCACTTCAACAAAGGCCAAACAGCCTACTGCTGTATGGAAATAGAGGAAAGAAGAGAGAAAACTAGAGCTATCCTCCCAACATATGCAAGTAATGTCAGAGAAAAATCCTTGGAAAACACTATGTAAGAACCATATATGGGATGCACAGGAAAATGTCCCAGATGCTTAAACAGTTCAAAGACCAATTTCCCACTGCAAAAAATCTGGTACAAAACACGTACATGTCTTTGTTTGTTTTTAATTTAAGGCGCGTCAACATCTATCATTGGCGTCCGGAGCCTTCTCAATGCACTGCCGGCATACGGACTGTGTTCTCTCGTTACAGACAACACTGTCCATCACCGGACAGTGAGCTATAGATGCTCCTAGGAAGACAAAATTTAAGGACAGCACTGCTAGGACTCGAACCCGAGACCTCCGTGCGGGAGTCCAGTGCGCTAACCACTGACCTAATCCCTTACCTATGAAGTTTAAAATAAATTTGTCAAAAAATAAGAGGAAGTCGTATGAGTGATTCAAACAAATCTCTTTGTTTCTTTTGTTAAAAATTTGTATGAAATGTAGTATAGACAACCTTACCGGATGACCACATATCTATTGAAAACAAATACGTGAAGAAAAAAAATAAAAAAAATAATTGATAAATGATTGACAACAGGAATTCAAAAGATGGTAAAAGGAAATTACTTTGGCCTACTGTATACAAGTATAGCATTTAGTGACAGACATGACACGACTTACAACAATAACTATTAACATTTAGATGAGAGTGTCTAGCAGCTACTAGTATACAACTATGTCTGTCTAAGCGCAGTAACATTTAACAAATGGTGTCTCGCTATCTTCCATCAATCATAGTTCCAATCTAGACAGTTCGAACTGTACAGGCCCAACAACGGTGGCCAAAACTTGACCCAGCATCTGCTACAGCCGCTTGATTCTTCAGTTGGCACCAATCTAAAATATTTCTCAAGTAATTTTATGGATATTAACTTACATACGTGGAGAAAAACCATAAATCATAAATAAAAGTGAAGAATGGATAAAGAGAATGGCATAAATTATTGAACTGTACGTTAAATATTATTTATTTATTCAACGGTTGTCCCAATAACAAAATGCATTACAAATACAATAATTCGGGTTCCCATTTTATTTTTTTAGGGATGTTGGCAGAACTGTTGCAGGTTTTGAAAGTAAAACAACAGATAAATAAAATTGCTATAAAGTCTTGTAAGTTAATGTAATCTAAAACAAGATACATATGAGAAAACAATTAATAGATGGATGTAGACATATTATAATAAACACACGAATGTATACACGAACGGACAGACTTGAGTTCTTTACACAAATACAACCTGTAATACACTTGAGTTACCAAATATATTATACATATGTGAAGTAAGGATACTATTTTGGATATCAGGAAATACACTCACACACATAGATACCGGATGAACTGCACTAACACAAAGAAACACATGGTAGAGCATGAAGCGGATGAGGGAATTTCCTGCTTAGAATTCCCGCTCTACGTCCTAAAATAATTTCTGGTATTTTATCTGTCGTAGCGTGCACATTCATTTTGTTCCTGACCGGTTTCGGATTTTCACCCATCGTCAGAGCAAATTCACTGTTTGTGTAGAGAGTTCACTTCAACGTAATGTTTCTGTTCTATTCACACTTGTTGGTAGGTTGTTGGTTGTATATATGTGGGGAGGTTGTAAGGTTATGTTACTATGTGTGTGTGTGTTTAACATAACTTTATAGCAGGTTAGTAACATCTTGAAGTGAACTCTCTACCGAACTTGGTGTATTTGCTCTGACGATAGATGAAAATCCGAAACCGGTCAGGAACAAAATGAATATGCATGCTGCGACAGATGAAATATCAGATGTTATCCAGCATTGCGGACCCATCCACATATTCCTTAAATATGATCTAAATTAAAAAAACAAATATTAGTGACAATTATCTGAATAAATATTAAACAACATACAAACTCAAGTAATAAAGAAATAAGAATAATCTGTTGTTGGAGTTACTGTATATTGATCAAATACGGATTGAAAAAAATCGGATGACCGAATGTGCGTTTTTACTGAAATATATTTTTCAGTTTTCTGGTATTTTCTCGAAAAAGGTTCCAACGATTTTCTTTAACTAGTAATGTGAACTACACATATAAAGAGCTACAACTTTTATTTGAAACATTTCTTCTGGTCAAGTTATTTAAGAGGGCTTATGGGGGAGGGTTTGGGTTATATTTTACTCTAAAGTGCTATCATAGTCGATTATACAATTCTACAATCTAAACAAAATTAATTAGAAATAAATAGATGGCCAAAATTCCGAGTTTTCAAAGAATTAGTATACCAGAGGAGCGCTTTTATTGAACAGTTTTTTTCAGTTTTCGACGAACTCCAACGAATTTCATTAAATTTATTACACTAACTATAAAATTCTTTCAATTGTGATTTTGAAAACTGGAGTGAGGCGAAAGTATAATAAAAAAAAGTAAATATTATAATAATCGCACTATATGAAATGTCTATCCATTTGTGGCTGACAAACTTGTGAGGTCTCTGAATGGGTTAGCTCTACTGTTGAGTTGTGGCTGTACCATGCTATTGTTCTCATATTTTATCCAGTTTTATTTGTCAATACATTTTGTCAATATAATCTAGAAATAAAAGTGCTTATACCACCATGAAAGTTACGCTATTGTTATTACTTTAAAGGAAAGGCGGCGCATAGCTAAAACTGTATTCTGATTTTAGCATATGACTTGGAACGATGAATAGTGTGCAACCCCTGTTTAGGTTCCCATTCCTATATGTGCTAATAGAAACCCGGCATACCCTTTGTCGGCAGCCATGATCAACAATATAAATATACCCCTACCAAAAAAAACAACAAAATTATTCAGTTTTCTAGCTCTGAACGATCAAGTTTACATCTGCTTGAAAGTTCCAAGTAGAAGTTAAGTGGTGGTTCTAAAGTTCAGAAGGGATTATGTACTAGGCCAGTAGTTACTCTACCGATGAGAGAATGCTTCCCAGAACAATTACATCAGCCAAACTAAACGCCGGAATCAACCAAATAAGTCAGTATGTACAATTAATATACTTATTGTAGTGCATTAATAAACACGCACGTCATCTCGTCTAGTCAAACTGTAAAATAAATACTTTTTTTTACTTTCTCTCCCTGCTGCAAGAGGATATATAACGATCGTGTCACGGAAATATATATCCGAATGAATATGAACTTTTATTTGAAATATTTTACCGGAAAACTTCACTTTAGTGGGTTTCGGGGGGCGGGGGACTATTTAGGTTTCCCTCTAAAATATTATTTCTTACTTATTCTATTACTTCTAGTAAAACTCAATTGCGATCAAGCCAAATTTTTGAAATATTAAGTTGTCATCGGAACATGAAGGTTCGGGGGGGAAGAAAAATATTTTTTTAGCGAATGTAAACAAAATATCGCAAAAATTTAAATCACAAAGCATGTATTCCGTTTAGCTATAACCACCAGTTTGACGCGAGAGTTTCAGGCAAAATCCATCAACCAAAAGTACCACTTTACTGAATGTTTTTTACTTTCTCTTACTCCTAGTAAGAGGAAGTATTGTAATCGTGTCAAATTTTCGATATCGAGTTTTCACCGGAAATATGCACTTTGAAGTCCCCTGAGTCCAAAAAATGTTTTTTAGAAAATGGTCTGTGTGTGTGTGTGTGTGTGTGTGTGTGTGTGTGTGTATGTATGTGAACACACTAGCTCAAAAACGAAAAATCGTAGAAAGTTCAACTTGATATTACGTTTAGGTATACCATGGGATCTGACGGTGCGTTTGTGTCAATATTCCTCAACCGGAAGTGCCACTTTACTAGTTTTTTTTTTTACGTTTTTGCAATTTTCTCAAAAATGGCTCCGAAGATTTTCTTTAAACTTGGTATATCAACTACACATACAAAGAGCTACAACTTTTATTTGAAACATTTCTCCAGGAAAATTCATTTAAGGGCACTTCTGGGGGAGGGGTGGGGTTAGGTTTTCATCTTAACTGCTGTTTCAGTATATTAGACAATTCTGTCATCTAAATAATGTTAATTAGAATTAAATATGTTGTTGAAATTCCGAGTTTGAAAAAAAATAGATAACCGGAAGTGCGTTTTTACTGAAATATAATTTTCAGTTTTCTGGTATTTTCTCGAAAATGGCTCCAACGATTTTCTTTAAACCAGCGTTGTTAACTATACATATAAAGAGCTACAACTTTTATTTGAAACTTTTCCCCTGATAAATTCATTTAAGGGGACTTTTGGGGGAGGGGGGTTATGTTTTTCTTTAAAATGCTATCACAGTTGATTATACAATTCTGTCATCCAAATTGAAATAACTAGAAATTAATATATGACCCAAATTCCGAGTTTCAAGGAAATTAGTAAACCGGACAGTTTTACTGGACAGTGTTTTCACTTTTCGACGAATTTCATTAAATTTGGTACACTAACTATAAAATTTGTCAATTATAATTTTGAGTACTGGAGTAAGAGAAAGTTGTGTGAGTGTTTCACACCAGATTTTTTTTTTTCAAGATTAGTGATTTTTTTAAGATTTCCTTTAAACTTTATAATATACATTCGAATTCTAAATTTGAAGAAAGTCTATTAACCGAAAGTACGATTTTAGAGAATAGATTTTTTTTAGTTTTTTGGGGGAGAATTTTCTCGAAAACGACTATAATTATTTCTTTTAAACTTGAATACTAACTGCACAGAATGCCTCTATAAAAATTAAATCAGTCCGAGCTTCCAAATTAATTCCAGCCTAACAATAACTATACAACCATATCGCTCTCCATATCTTTTCCAAACTCTCTTCCGGCTGTAAATGGACCGCAAGCAAATGCGAATCTCATCTGAATAGAGAGCTTTTACCCCCAAACTTCCACCGCCAGATTAATGTGTTGTCTAAACCAAGCCGTCTTATGCTTTGGTTGAAGTTTTGCTCTAAAACCAGCCACAAAAAGTCTTCACCCCTTACTGTACGCAAGCGCACATTTACTTATCATACCTGGTGCATTCACTGTTTTATTTCTACAGCAGTGGACATACAATTATGTAAAATATTCGTAACAATAAATCTGTCATCTCTCTGTGAAATCGCCTTTTTTCATCCCGAACCAGATCTTCTTCAGTAGCTTCTCAATATGGTGGTACGTTCTTCTAAGAGTAGTTCTTGGAATATTTAATGCTTTCGAAACATAAGTTTGGCTTCTATTTTCTAACAACGCAATTATTCTGGCCGTACAAGATGCACACAGAATTCTCTTACTCCTAGTGAGAAAAAGTATTGTAATCGTAAAAGTATTTTGATATCAAATTGCCACTGGAAATACACGTTCCACTGAGTCCAAAAAAGTGGTTTTTAGAAAATGGTCTACAGTATTTGTCAACAGTACATAGCTTAAAAATGAAAAATCCCAGAAAGTTCAAACTTGATATTCTGTTTAGTTATCACCATGGGATCCGCGGACAGTAAGTTTTCTGTCAAAATTTCTCAACCGGCATTATCACACTTTACTAAATAATTTTTTCACAATTTTTTTTTTTTTTTGCGATTTTCTCTAAAAAGGCTCCCAACAATTTTTTTGAAACTAGAACTATTAAATTACACATATTAAGAGCTACAATTTTTAATTGAAACATTTCTTCGGGTAAAGCCATTTAAGGGGGCTTTTTGGGGAATGGGGGAGGGTTATGTTTTCCTCTAAAGTACTATTCCAATTTATTATACACTTGTATCATCTATATAATATAAATTCCGAGTTTATAGAAAATTGGTTGACTAGAAAGTGCAACTTTTCTGTACAAGTTTTTCTTTAGTTTTCTCTGATTTTCTCCATAAAAACATCGAAAGTTTTTCATCAACTAAACATCAAGTTGATTTATTCTGTTTTCTTTATTAACTAATAAAATAACTAAGGTGTTTTATGACTCCAGCTGATGGATTTCTATCCATGCCGTTAGGCATCTTTTTTTATTTACTTATTTTGTAACGTTATGTATAAATAAAGAACTGTTATTATTATTAAATAAGTGGTAAAGTAGAGAAATGGCTTGGTGACGGTAAATGCCCCCCCCCCCCCCCCCGAGAGGACGCCAGTGAGAGACTGCAATACTAGATGATTGTATTGTAACGAGATCACGTAGTTTCAGTTAGAACGACCTCCACTCACTTCTATTGCTAATGAGGGTCGTGAATAATACAAATTGACTGACCGAGTTCTTCATCACAACACACCTCCCTACATTGTAATATTTCTTTATTCTATACAATTATTTTGATATTTTATGGGCCAAATAAATAACATGAATACTTTCAATTGCAAAACCGTTAATGAGTATAATATTTTTCGTAGAAAAAAAAAACCTTATTTCAAAACTACCGTCGAAATAAATAAAAATGAATCATTTATTTTACAATTATTCATAGTTTTACTTATTTTAACACACTACTGATCTCAAGATGAGTACATTCACCTAAGATATCCCTTCCATATTAAGATGTCTGAGAAATCTCAGAATCTGGGAAAATTCATCTAAGAATCTTCCACAAACACCTCTTAACTACCCAGGCTTCTAAATCTTCTCTGGATGACAGCGTCCGCAGTCCGTTAGGACATGTATTGGGAGTCTCCTCTTCCATTTCACCACAGAACTACAACAAATACTATTGCATTCCTAGGCCAGGCTTCTTCAAGTCCCCCCACTGAGTCTACAATACCACACAAGGAAACCCGTCAGCATGATGGGTGAAGCCTATTTTTACTTTTTCTTACTTCTAGTAATAGCCCGCAAGAGGTATTGGTTGCATGCAGTTACCTGGGGAGTAGCGACCCCACGAGTTACCACAGCTCAGTACTCCATACACTTCGTCAGATCAGTACACAATACACTTAAACTACATACACTCTACAATTTACAGACAAGGACAAACACAGAACACAAACTAAGGTCTCCATCCCGCGTAAGCCAAGTGAAAAGGAAGGGATTAGCTCAGTGGTAGCGCGCTAGACTAGCAACCGGAGGTCCCAGTTTCAAATCCGGCATGCTGCTCTGAGATTTTCTTTTCCTAGCAACCTCTACAATGCTTGGAGGCCGGCAGTGCACTGAGAAGACTCAGGGACACAATAGATCTTTCAGGTCGCAGTGCCATAGTCCCCTTCAACAATCTACAATCTACTCCCAGTAAAAGAAGTATTGCGATCGTGTTAACTTTTCTAAAACCAATATTTATTTAGTATTTAGTACTTGATTTGAGATTGAGTACCTGATTACCAAAAAAATGTTTTCAACGAATGGTCTGCATATGTAGTCGTGTGTGTAAACAAAATATTTCAAAAAGAAAACAAAGTCGCAGGAAGCTCAAACTTGGTATTCTGTTTAGGTACTACCCACCGAGTTACACACAAACATTCCAGGCAAAATCTTTCAACCAGTAATTTTTTTTTTCCATTTTCCAGTGTTTTGCGAATTTCTTCAAAGTTCGTATACTATTTACATATATAAATAACTATAATTTTTATTTGAAGAGCTGCCAGCCCAACTAGTGCTGTTCGTTGACTCTCAAGCTACAAATTACGAACTGCGATTCGATGAGTCTGGCGATATTTATCAGTGTCGCTCAATGTTTGCCGAATTATTGATGACAGGCTGGAAGGTCATTGTCTAATGGATTCCTTGTCACTGTGATATAAGAAGGAATGAAAAAGCAGATAGTCTAGTAAAGGAAGGTTCCGAAAAGAACAAAAAGAACTCCTCTTCCAGTAAGAGGATTGTAGTAAATTCCAGTAAGAGGATCCTTCGGAAATTAGCAAATGTCACTGTAAGGAAAAGAAATAGAGGAAGGCAGAAGGCAAGCAATGGTCTATTTTGGGTGAGCCTGGAGGCCAACTCCCACATGATTTAACCCGAAGCGAATCGGTGGCCTGCTTCAGAATGACTATAGAACATGATTATTCGCAGGCCTACCTACATCGTATAGGTAGGCCTGCGGAGGTATGACTTGGATGAATCCAACTAGGAGAACTCTGTGGCATTTGCAGATATAATAGGATGTAATGTGATTGGTGATGTTTGATGTGTGTATAGGTAGCTTGTGGCGTGAGCGTTTTAGCGAAAAGGGCTTGTGTTTGTTTGAGATAGAATATAAGAATATAATCAAGAAAGCACCACTGATTATAAAATAAATATATTTTCTAACTGAATTTAAATAGCTTTATAATATCACAGCGATTAAGTATAAATCAATTAATTAATCTAGATTAAATGCCAAACTCTTATGTTTTAACTTATAACTTGATACTGGTATAGGATACTGGTCTGATGCTTTCACCTTGATTTGTAGCACTAGTCTGTCCTAAAACAATCTCTTCTCTTTGTCCGTTTAGTGCCTCCCCTGTTAGGAGAAGGGGGTAGTACAATGCCAGTAATTGTTCTTGTACCGTACCAGTAACTGGACTTGTATACCTGGCTAGCCCTTTTGCAATGGAATGTCAATCTTTTTCTTAATTTGAGATAATTATAAAATATTCTAAATTATTTTTAAAAACTATTATTTTTCATTTCGTCCTTCCACTACATTATCCCCCCTCCTGGAGAAATTTTTCGGCACGAAAAATTTGGGAGATAATCTGGAGTTGTAGAGGCTTGGAAGTTATCGAGAGGCGTGTGTGTAACCTCTGCAAGTGGCCGTGTGTTGTAGGGTGCAGTCATCTTCTTCTGGAGCAAACGCTGCTTGAAGGTGTGAGCGTTGCTGTGGTGTTTGAATATCTTCTACTCGAGCGAACGCTGCGTGAGTGGGTGAGCGTTGCTGTGGTGGTAGGCTGATAGGCGAACACTGCTTGGCGAGTGAGAGTGTTGCTGATGAAGATGTGACTGGCAATGGGTAGACAAGGTGATCAGTGTAGACAAGTCGGTACTGTAGGTGTGTATGTACTTTCTTGAATTAACTCTATATGGACAAAAAAAAACTCTTAAGTATTTCAAAAATAATTAACAAATAAATAAATACACAAAATACACAAATAAAAAAAATATATATATTTAATAAGCGGCAGGGATGCGCAAGGATGTGAGATCGCAAAGGGTATGAGAAGATGAAGATCTTTTCCTTTGGTGAAATCTTGTATATCTGAAAATGATCATACAGAGTTATAAATAAATTTATTGATAAAATTCTAACAAATAACATGCAATATAACTATCATGCAATTTATGCAATTAAATTCATGCGCATGCAATAACATTCATGCTCATGCAATGGTGCAGTCGACGAAGATTCTTGGATCTGTAAAAGAGAGGTTAAACAAATTTAAATTTCAACAAATATTAGTGTAAAATTATTAAAGCTAAGAGGTAAAGATGAAATAGCTAGCTTGAGGGGTATGTGCAAGTATTTCGGCCGTTTCTATAGCTATGAGTTCTTTCAACTGTTTTGCGTTTTCTAGATGAGTTGAATATAACCTTGAACAATACAAGAAAACAATTAAGTATTATAAAAATATAACATTAAAATACAAATGACAGACAAGTACAAGAATAATACAAATTATTTAATTTCCTCTTAAGGCGAACTGAAAAAAAAATTATTTAATCAAGTTAATACAATAAAAAACATCAATATTAACATATAAACATATTAAACAAATTCACGTGGTCATCTTGAATTCTGTAAAATAAAATATTGTAAGTAATATACATTTTTGTTCTTAAGACTAACTAATTGATTACATGCATTTTTCTTATTTTTTTTATTTTTTTATATAGTTCATAAGTTTGTTAACTATATGGTTAATATATACTAATATATACATCTGGTGTTTATATAGTTGAGAATAGGTTGAGAAGTGTGATAGAATGAGAATAATTTCAAGAGATTATGTCAAATATGTTATTTCAAGTGTTATGTATTGTGTGCGCGAGGTGGCACAGAAATTTTGTGGCTAGTTACTAGGGATTTTAGTGAACTTAGCGATTAGTACTAAATTAGTGCGTTTGAGTACTAGTTGAAAATTGAATGTTGAATTTATTAAGTGTTAGATACGGTGCGCAAATTAATGATTGCCCTGTAAGAACGTTTCTACAAGTATTAATTGGAAATTGCCTTTTAATTGCGAAAGTATGAATTCGCCAGAAAATTTGGAATTTTCGACATTGTCCGCATGCAAATGAAGGGACGTGATGCCATAATTAGGTATTTTAGGTTAAAGGACTGGTGGAAGCAGGTATGATAGCCATGGTCATATCAGGTGTTCGAGAAAGCGACTGAAGGCTAACTCGTTTTGGGCTGTATTTGGAAACAATTACGAGCCGTATGTCCAAATGTTGAACAATATTGGCAAGTGGGCCTATTTTGGAGGTTATTGCTAGTTTCGTTACCATTATTATTATGACTATACTGGGGTCTATCTGAATAAGAGTTAAATCGTGAATTATTTGAATTAACTCGAGGATTATGATTGTTACTATAATATTGACTACTATTATTATTATTATTATAGCGATTATTACTATATACCCTGCGATTGAAATTTTTTGGAATATTAAAATTATTAGGCATTTTGCCAAAGTTAGTACGAGGTTTTGGTCTGAATTTGTTGGTGCAGTCCACGTCAAAATGTGGACCGAAACAATGGCGACGAGGTCTGTTCTTTATTACATTAAAAACTCTAGTTGGTTTTAATTGTGGCTTTTGACTTTTATTACGATGCGGGCATTCTCTGAGGAAATGCATTTGTCCACAGAAACGACAAGGAGATGGGGGTGTACGAGGATGGGAAGTTTTCGAAGTGATAGCGAAAACTGTGGGGTTTGTTTCAGAAGCCTGAACTTCTTTTAGGGCATTGGCATAAGAAAGTGCTTCGTCCAATTTTTGAGGTAGCTTAGTTCGCACCTCATTACGAAGCGGTTGAGGAAGTGACTTCAGGAACGCATCAGTGGCCAGTTTATCTAAAATAGTTTGTAAGGCCTCGAGTGGGTTAGCTTGTGCTTTTAAATGAATGGCGGATTGGATATGTCTAATCCTATCCGCGAAAGTTTCAGGAGACTCAGTTGGTAGGGACTGAATATTAGTCATCTTTGTAAGAGGACTAGGGGTGTTTTCTCTTTACGAAATCGGGCTAGAAGTCGCTCGGAAATTAGAGGATACGTTATATTTGTACCCTGGCGTTGTAATTCGGCTTTCTGGGTGTCGTAAAATATTTTTGCAGACCCTGAGAGCCTAAGTGCTAATATTTCTAATTTAGCAGCGTCGTCCCAGCCAGAAAGACTAGCACAATGGCTAATTTGGTCAAGGAAATCTGACACTTTGGCTGAATTTTCGCCATCGAAGGTAGGTAAGCTATTGATTAATTGCAAATTCCTTAAGGGACTAGGTTGATTGTTAATTGGAGGATTTGCTAATTACTGGTGAGCAAGTAAATATTCTACAGCAGCGTCGATGCCCATATCTTGTCCATTAATCTTATACATTTTTGAAATGGATGAATTACTTGGGGAAGGATTATATTTTTCAAGACGTCTACGTAATTGGAGTAAATTGCCTCCAACAGAAAGGTTATTATCGCGTAATATCTTTATAATTTGGGATCTGTTAAGTATACTCATAAATTCAAAATTCACAAGGGATTGGGGTACAGTGGTACGATTACAAAAATTTAAAAATGAAATTCACTAGAAATTCAATAATGGGAAATATTTAATTAAAATATTATTTCCGCTGAGAAAATAATTAAAAACAATCAAATTATCTGATGGATAATTTGTCTAATTATGAAATTGAAAATTGTACGTACTTTGAATTTGTGGATTCTGGTTGAAAATATCCCACCGCAGCCACCAATGTAATGTTATGGTGATATGTGTAGTAGGTAGCTTGTGGCGTGAGCGTTTTAGCGAAAAGGGCTTGTGTTTATGTTTGAGATAGAATATAAGAATATAATCAAGAAAGCACCACTGATTATAAAATAAATATATTTTCTAACTGAATTTAAATAGCTTTATAATATCACAGCGATTAAGTATAAATCAATTAATTAATCTAGATTAAATGCTAAACTCTTATGTTTTAACTTATAACTGGCACTGATTTGAAAAGGACGATTCCTGAAGTAGTGTTTCGATGTTTCCACCTTGATTTGTAGCACTAGTCTGTCCTTAAAATATCTCTTCTCTTTGTCCGTTTAGTGCCTCCCCTGTTAGGAGAAGGGGTAGTACAATGCCATAATTGTTCTTGAACCGTACCAGTAACTGGACTTGTATACCTGGCTAGCCCTTTTGCAATGGAATTTCAATCTTTTTCTTAATTTGAGATAATTATAAAATATTCTAAATTATTTTTAAAAACCATTATTTTTCGATTTCGCCCTTCCACTACACAGGACAACTACCAGATAGGCAGAATAATGAATTTTTTTTAAATAAATGCCAAACTGTTCAGGGTTGCTTGGCGCTGAATGGCTGACCACCAGTTTCTTTTGCAAGGTTTGGCATTGTTAAAAAAAATATATCATTTTCCCGGAAAAATTGTTTTTTTTGTGGGTTCTGAGGGAACAGCTATGTTATTATTTCCTCTAAAATACCACATCAGTAAAATGTATGGATTTTACCATTTATATAATGTTATAATATATATCAGAAGTATTGATAGAGTTTCAAATTGTTTAGAAAATCGGTTAACTGGTAGTACGATTTTACAGAGTATGTTCTTTTTTTGGACTTTTCTCGAAAACTATTTCCTTTAAACTTAAAGTACTAACTGCACAGATATAAACCTATGTTTTTTTATTTGTAACTTTTTCTGAAAATATTGTTTTTAGGCTGCTGTGAATGTTCGAAATGTGATGTAACTAGTTACAACTCTTGTCAGTTCTAACGTTGGTGAGCTAGTGTGACATTTTCAAGTTCGAAATTGATGTACGAATGATCTTTACACTTGATAGTTTATCTGGTGACTGAGTCGGCTATTATTATTTAATTTCATGTACCTCTAAAGATAGCTTCTAGATGACAGATTTGCTGTTGAAGTTGAAACCCATTTGTCAATAGTTGTAGTGGCGTGAGGGAGGATGTAATGCGTAGTTGACGTGCGCTTGGAGGCTTAGTGGTGGCGTGTTGATGCGGTTGGACAAACTAGTGTGTCCAACTTTCGTGTAGTGTATTTCGCGAATTTACTGAACGGGTTTTTTGATATTCTGCGATTATCACAATAAAGGTAACAAAGAATTTCTTAGAATTGATTTGGTAACTATGTGTAGTTAGTTTGGTCACTTTTTCAGTTGTAATTAGTTTGAAAGATTTTTCCCAGTAGTCGATTTAAGGGTTGTTTTTTTGGGGCCTTGCTGGAAGGTCACGCAGGTTCACCGAGTTACTGATATAATATTGTTGTCAATTATATTTATTAAAACTGTCAACTCAAAAAAAAAAAAAAAAATTGAATTATAACTAAAAAAAAATTGCATTTAGACAAAATCTGAGAGAGTTTCACAACAGATTTGTAATTTCCCACTTTCAATTTTTTTGGGTTTCAAAAAATTCAAAATATTTGTGTAAAGTAATGAATCAGCTGTATTGTACTTGTGACGTCATTTATAATGATGCAACTGTCCCAGTAACATACCTTATTATGTAGTACATTGTCTTATTCTTCTTATTGAGGGGTTAACAAGTTGTTGACAAATATATTTTTGACTTTCCTTTACTGATCTGAAAGGGAGCATTGAATGTTCACTTGATATACACACATTTTAAGATTCCTTGAGCCAGAAAAAAATTCTGAGTATGAAAAAATATTTTTAGCGTACATGATAGAAACAATAAGTTGAAGTCGACTTTTTACAGGAATTGGAAAGCCTTACTCGGACGATAGATGAGAATCCGAAACAGGACAGAACCAAGAAATTGAAACATAGCTATGACGAATAAAATCATAGAAAATCATAGGAGGCGTTTTCGAGAAACTCGCAAAAAATTTGGGAAAAAAAAAAAAACAAATCAGAAAATTGGCGCTTCCGGTATTGTCAGATGCTGTAGTAATGCCTATATAATGTCAGATGCTGTAGTAATGCCTATATAATGTCAGATGCTGTAGTAATGCCTATATAATGTCAGATGCTGTAGTAATGCCTATATAATGTCAGATGCTAATGCCATAATGTCAGATGCTGTAGTAATGCCTATATAATGTCAGATGCTGTAGTAATGCCTATATAATGTCAGATGCTGTAGTAATGCCTATATAATGTCAGATGCTGTAATAATGCCTAAATGGAATAACAAATTTTGAGATTCCTGCGGATTTTTTCATTTTTGAGATATCTTGTTTAAACACATAAACCAATTCGCTAAAAAAATTGATTTTTTCGTACTCAAGGGACCTCAAAACATGTATTTCCGGTGGAAACTCTATTTCTAAAATTTGACACGATCTCTAAATAGCTTTAGCAGAGAAAATGCAAAATCTGATGTGAAATACCTCCTACGACTTTCTCATATTGCAGTTATTGAAAAGTTTTATTTTAACTTGGAATGTTTTTTTACAGAGGTCCAACATAAATATGGAGGGTAATATCCTGGTAATTAGTACCCTTGGCTTATTTTTTTTTTTATTGTCTTTTTTATTGATCTCAGGGAAGATGCTATCTAAAGCTCTTCTGGGCCGATATAGTTACCCTAAATTTCGGAGCCTTCTCAGTATACTGCCGGCTCTCATTACTGATAACACTGTCCATCAGCGAACAGTGAGCTATAAGAGGCTCCTAGGAAGAAAAAATCTAAGGGCAGCAGCTAGACTCGAACCCGGGACCTCCGCGTCGCTAGTCCAGCGCGCTACCACTGAGCTAATCCCTTCCTTACCCCTGGCTTTATGGCAGCCACAATGTAGTCCAGAAGGCAGTGCCAATATCATTGAAGGAACTCAAATAATATTTGAAATTTAATGAAACAAAATTCACAGATTTATTTAAAAATTTTTTTTTTTCGGAAAATAGTTTCGGAAGTAATAGGTTCATATCTGTGCGAGTAACATTATAAGTTTAAAGATAAACATTAGAGTTGATTTCGAGAAAATCCAAAAAAATAGAAACTCAAAATCCAATTTTTTTTTTTTTTTTTTAAGGTGCACAACATCTAAAGGTCTCGCACACTGATAATAATCCTCCAAGGTGCACAACATCTAAGGTCTTTCGCCCTGATAATCTCCTCATACTACTACTTTACATAACATTAGATTATCTACAATTTGAATAGCCTTTCATAAATTACTACATTCATTAAAGAAACGGAGGTAGAGTACTAGAGGTCATTGATGCCTAATCCTAAGAAGAAAAAACAAGTATTTACGTATTCATACTAATACATTCATCAAACATTCATCCTAATAAATACATTTCATACGCCTATAAATACAGTCACACATATGTTCAAGCTTAACCCAGTTAAAAATTGAGTACTCGATATTCCTCCACCTCAGTAATAACCTAACCTAAATTAAAATCCTATCTATTTACAATAAAACTTCACATTCATACGACAATTCATTCACACATGTGTCCGAGTGCCAATCCCGACACAGACCCACCCCTCCAAAGTACAGTGGCTCCCTAAGATAAGCGGGGAAGACGTCTCCGGAAGACTAGAAGTTTGCCACCCCTGCCCCGGGATTGACACCCTCCCCCCACTTCATTCACACACATATATACACACGTTCTTACAACCTTTGTTTAAACGTAATCCGTAAATACTAATCAAACTCTAATCCGAACGAACCCTAATAAATCTATCAATAACTATTTACATAAGAAATTACACTCGAATTAGTATAGCGTCATATTAAGTTGAATATATTTATAGTTTTTAGAAACTGGAATGTTCTTCCTACACTTTCTTCGTTATCCTCCAGTATTTCTTTCATACTATTACTGATATTCAGGTTATCTTTAGCGGATGCATATTTCGAACATCCCATGAAAATGTGTTGGACTGTTAATTGTACATTGCAAGTCTCACAGTTAGGAGATCGTTCCCCTCTAAAAATATAACCGTGAGTTAGCATTGTGTGGCCAGTTCTCAGTCTTCCCAATACGACTTCTTCGCGGCGGGAGTTTCTGCACGAAGTTATCCATTTCATTGGTATTGCCTTAACAGTTCTTAAATTATTTATTAATGGGAGTGCTTCCCAGACCTGTTTCCACTGTGATAACACCTTATTACGCAACGCATTTTTCCAATCGTCCGGCAATACATATTCATATTGGGTGTCTATTAATGCTGCTTTTTTATATTTGCTTCATTGTATTTGATCCCAGTATGTTCGGGAGCCAGAGAAAGTTAACTCTTTTATAATTTTGTGCACAAAGATGCAGATAGTTATGTATTGCCTTGATCAATATATTATCATTATCTAACTTACATATCGCATCTAAGGCACTTTTGGAGTCTGTGCAGATTATGAAGCTTCTCCCGATATAATTCACTACATGTTCAAGAGCTTTGCAAATTGCGAATAACTCCGCCGTGAAGACACTGGAAATATTATTCAATGAACAGCTATAAACTCTTCCAGATCTATCATCCAAGCACATCCCATACTAGACATTGTTTTAGAACCATCAGTGAAAATTTGTTTGTAATTTCTATAATTAGTGTCTATCCTTTCCAGAAACTTATTTCTGTACACATAATCAGGAGTATTTCTTTTTATATATTTACTGAGGATAAAATCAACTGTCGGTTTGTTACGTATCCAAGGTTCTATCTTCTGGGTTTCGGTGCTATCTGCAGAAGGCATGACGATATTGTTTTCGATACAAAAGTTAGCAAAACGTATCCTAACGGCTTGCTGTTAGCACAGATACTGTACGAATCCGCGAACTCCAGTGAGTAAACATTTTCATAAATCATTTGATTTTTGAATGGTAGCAACTTTGCCGCATAATTACAAATTAAAACATTTCTTCTAGTTTGT
This sequence comes from Triatoma infestans, assembly GCA_011037195.1. Taxonomy (NCBI): domain Eukaryota; kingdom Metazoa; phylum Arthropoda; class Insecta; order Hemiptera; family Reduviidae; genus Triatoma; species Triatoma infestans. The sequence goes on from JAAEAF010000808.1 coordinate 77,997, forward strand.
AACGGGTGTTCCCCGCTTTCCGCATACAAACTTTCTACTGGGCTTTAAGCAATTCTACTGAAACAACAACTTTCTACTGAAATTTAAGCGCATTCAGTTTCCTAATGCATCTTTGCTTTAAATCCTCTAAATGAGGACAGGACGCCAACTTAATTTTGAGTCTAGAATTACTCCCAAGTATCTGACTTTATTTCCGCAAGGTATGGTTCTACCTTCCAATCTTAGATCAATAGTTGGTTGTACCCTTCGAAATTGATGAAAATGCATGCAATTACTTTTTGTTGAAGAGAAACGGAGACCATTCTTATTCGACCATTCTTCGAGATTTTGGAAGACTTTCTTCCACTACATTGAAACTGGGAGAACTGCTAAATATCACCAGATCATCTGCATAGAGCATTCCCTCTACAGATGACTCCAATGACTCAAGTACACTGTCAATAGCTATAAGAAATAGAATCGGGCTGAGAATACTTCCTTGAGGGACTCTATTTTCTTGGATGAAAGAAGAAGAAAGGGCTCCTCTTAGTCGCACTCTAAACAATCGCAATTTTAAAAAGTTTTGGATAAAAATTGGAAGGTTTCCTCTTAAGTTCCATTGATGCAGTTGTTTAAGAATGCTCAACACCATATCGAATGAATTCTTATGGTGATATCAAAGAAAACTCCTATAAGGTGTTGCTTTTTTAAGAAAGCATTCTGGATGGCACTTTCAAGTTTTACAAGAGGATCCAGTGTACTAGATCCTGCTTGATATTTACTTAAAAGGTGGCGCGACTCTAAATACCACGTTAATCTTTTGCAGACCATTCTCTCAAGAGTCTTGCATAGGCAACTTGTCAGAGTAATTGGACGATACGATTTCGGGTTTGACTTATCTTTCCCTTCTTTTGGAATAAGTATCGTTATAGCCAAATTCCATGCTTTCGGAAATAGATTATGACACCAAATTTTATTATAAGACTTTAGTAGGTACATTTTATTTTGTTTTGTTAAATATTTTAGAAATTTGTAATGTATATTATCAGCGCCTGGAGATGTATCATTGGACTTAGATAAAGACGTCTCAAGTTCCCAAATTTTAAAAGGAATATTATAAGTATGACAGTTATCATTATCGGAGAAGTTGATAACATTGTTCTCCTCTTCTTGTTTAGTGGACTGAAATTCCTGCGAATATCTGTTCGTTTGGGAAACCTTGACAAAAGTTTCCGCAAGAAATTCTGCCTTCTCTAAATCGTCTGTTTTGACGCTGCCGTTAATACTCAACCCAGGTGTGTGAGTATCAGATCTTACGCCAATAATTGACTTAATTCTTTTCCATATTTTTGTCGAAGGCTGCGTAATAGTTGAAGTAAATTGTCTCCAAGACTCTCTTCTACTCTCCTTTATTACCCTCAAGATTATAGATCTTGATATTTTATAATGAGCGAAATTCTCTTCAGAGGGCTGGTTATAGAAGTGCCTTAGAGCTTTTCTCCTTTCTCTAATAGCGATTTTGCACTCATTATTCCACCAGGGTGCGGGATTTTTCCGTATAAATCCACTCGTTTTTGGAATAGAAGCCTCTGCTGCGGCATTGAGTATTCGCGTGATATAGTCAGCATGTTCATATGCTTCGAAACTCTTGGTCACTGAAATTTGCCAATAATGCGTATTTATCCCACTGAGCTCGTTTTATCGACAATTTTGGGGCCACAAATAGATCCTCATGTTGGCGATCACAATTGACATAATTGGAACTTCCACATAGATCCTCATGAACAACCCAATCGAGAATTGGTATGAGCGATGGGGAAGATAGAGCTAGATCTATAGCTGTGAACGTACCATTGCTGCTACTGAAATGAGTAGTCCCTTGCTTATTTATTAAGGCAATGTTTTCTGTGGTGAGAATATCTTCAAGTATTCTTCCTCGCGCTCGAGAGCCAACACAGGAATTTGGGGGTGTCTGTAAAGGCATTTGTGCAGTTTGTGTGTATGTGTGTGTGTTTCATGTATGTATTTGTATGAGAGTATATTGAGCTCAGGTTCCGTGGGGTTGCTAAACCCATACGGCTGTAAGCCGCCCTTGCGTAGTCCTTTAGTCGCCTCTTACGACATCCTGGACTTTTAATTAACAGATTTACTTCAAATTTGGAATTCTGCCAATGCTTGTGATGTACATTATTATATGTAAGTGCTAGAGAATCATGTACTTTTACAGAAGACGTACTTTAAAGGAAAACTTTACGTTATTGTCCCCCCCCAAACCCTCAAAAAACAATTTTCTCTGGCAAAAATGTTTTAAATAAAAGTGTTAAGGATTTATGTATGCAGTTTGATTAGTATACGAACCTTAAAGAAAATCTCTGACATTTTAACCATCGTAGCATGCATATTCCATGTGTTCCTGACCGGTTTCGGATTTTCATCCATTGACAGAGCAAACTCACCAAGTTCGTATAGAGAGTTCACTTCAAAATAGTGTGTCTGTTACACTCACACTTATAGTTTGGTGGTTACATATGTGCGGGAGGTTGTAAGGTTATGTTACTATGTGTGTGTGTTTAATTAAATATAACTTCCCTCATATATATGTAACCAACAAACCAACAAGTGTGAGTGTAACAGAAATATTACGTTGAAGTGAACTCTTTACAAGAACTCGGTGAATTTGCTTTGACGATAGATGAAAATCCGTAACCGGGCAGGAACAAATGGAATATGCATGCTACGACGGATAAAATACCAGATGTTATCCAGCAATGCGGACCCATCCACATATTCAATTAAAGCAAATTGTTGGAGCCGTTTATGAGAATATCGCGAAAAACTGGAAAAAAAAAACATTCAGTAAATTCCCATTTTTGGTTGATGGATTTTGCCCGAAACCTAAATATTGGAAGCGAATGGTTAGCACCTAAACGGTATACCATGATTGAGCTCCCTATGATTTTTCGTTTTTGAGATTTTTTGTTAAAAAGGTAAACACAGGCATAGATCATTCATTAAAAAACATTTTCGTCGTAATCAGGAATCTTAAAAACATGTATTTCTGGTGAAAGCTGAGTTTGTGAAATTTGTAACGATGGCAACACTTATTGTAAACCAGGTGTAGGAGAAAGATTAGAACTACCAACAGGGTCTGGAAAAGAAGACAAAAATTAACTACTTAGGTTGAGATTGAAAGGGATAGATATAAATATAGACACGTTATTAACACTTCACCTAGGATAGGCCGGAAAACAGTAATAAAATGAAAGTATTCATAGTACTAGATACTCGTACACTAATCTATATGATAATGATCTACTGATAGCATTTAGACTTAGATTGAGCTATTCATCTATCTTATCAACATCTACACATTACAATAAGACAATTAATGGTGTGGCTTAATGGCTTATTTCATAACAAAATGTACCTACTGACAAACCCTGCTAGAAATATTTTATTAGAGAACCATTGGACCATTATCAGGGCCACTCAAACCGTCAACATATCGCTAATGGGTTAGTCTAACCAATATGTTCTCATGCCGAGACTTGATTGGCCTTTGCCGAATTAATTTTGTCATCTCTCCTGACTCTGTTTCCTTGACAAACCTATTTGCTTTTTCACTTTACCTGATAAGGATTTTTACATTTTTACATGCATACAATAATGTATTTACATACAATAATATGTGTATTTTGTGTGAACCAAATATTTCAAAAACAAAAACTCGCAAGAAATTTAAAATTGGTACTACCTTCGCATCTGACATGAAGGTTTCGGCAAAATTCGTCAACCGCAAGTGAAACTTTATTTAATTTAAACTTTCTCTTACTTCTAGCAAGAGGATGTATTGTAATCGGGTCGAATTTTCACCGGAAATATGTTTTGAGGTCCCCTGAGTCCAAAAAAGTGTTGTATTTTTTCAAAAATTAGTGGTGTGTGTGTGTGTGTGAACAGCATAGCTCAAAAACGAAAAATCGTAGAAAGTTCAGACTTGATATTCCGATTAGGTGTCACCATAAGATAAGGTTATCTGTCGAAATTCCTCAACCGGAAGTACCACTTACTGAATTTTTTTTTTTTACTTTTTTGTGATTTTTTTTTAAGAATGCCTCTAATGATTTTCTTTAAACATTGCATTTCAACTATACAATCCAAAGAGCTACAACTTTTATTTAAAACATTTCTCTGGGAAAATTCATTTAAGGGCACTTTTAGTGTGGCGTGTGGTTAGGTTTTCGTTTATTACACAATTTCTATCATCTAAATAATATTAATTAAAATTAAATATGATGTTGAAATTCCGAGTTTGAAGATAATCGGATAGCATGTAGATTTTTTATAGGGGATTATTGCACTGCGTCTTGAAAGATCAATTGTGCACCCCGGAGCCTTCTCCAATGCACAGTCGGCCTCCAAGCAGCGTTCTCTAGCTACAGACAACCCTGCCTATCACCGGACAGTGAACTGTAGAGGCTCCTAGGAAGAAAAAATCTCAGGACTGCATGCTGGATTCGAACCTGGGACCTCCGCGTTGCTAGTCCAGCGTGCTAACACTGAGTTAATCCCTTCCTTCTCCCTTGGCTTTCGCCAATTAACTAGGGACAGAAACCCTATTTTGTGTACTGTGTTTGTCCTTGTCCGTAAAGTGTAGAGTGTATATAGTTTAAGTGTATTGTGTACTGTTCTGATGAAGTGCATAGATTACTGAGCTCTGGTAACCCTTGGGGTCGCTACTTCCCAAATAACTGCATGCAACAGATACCCCTTGCGGGCAAGAAAATCAGATAACTGGATAGTGCGTTTTTACTGAGAAGTATTTTTCAGTTTTCTACTATTTTCTCTAAAACGGGTCCAACGATTTTCTTTAAACTAAGTATGTGAACTACACAAATACGTGAACTACACTTGGTGTTGACACTTTTTTCCGTGTCAACTCATTTAAGGAGGCTTTCGTGGGTGGGAGGGAAGGGTTATGTTGTCCTCTAACGTGCTATCTTTATTGATTATTACAATAATTCTACCATCCAAGTCCACACGCGTTGGTCTAATGGCTAGCGTACTCGACTTTCGTGCGAGAAATCAGGGTTCGATTCCAGTGAGGACAAAGTCGGTGTTGACCCAGCATCATGATGAAAAGTGGGATGCTACAGTTAGTAGCACCCTAGGTAACAAAGGCTGGAACTAAAATGGCGTGGGAACTGCGGCGTGCTTACCCCCCCCATTCAAATCGCCGTCTGGCGAGCCTTGGCCCTTCATGGGCTGTTGCGCCATAGGGTAGGGTTTCTTACCATCCAAACAAAATTAATTAGAAATAAATAGATTGCCGAAATTCAAAACCGGAAGTATTTTTTTATCAACAGTTTTTTTTCCCAATATTTGCGATTCTCTCCCATAAAACACCGACGAATTTTCATTAAATTTGGTATACTAACTATAAAATTGTTAATTACAGTTTTGTAAACTGTAGTAAAAGAAAGTTGTGTGAGTGTTTCACGCCAGATTTTTTTTGTTTTTGTTTATACACCTAATTAATAAGTAATAAAGACCCATTCATATGTTGAAAACTACATTTGATAATGGATACTATTACACACAAAAATAAAAATAAAAATAAAAAAACAATAAAAAAACTTGTGGATCGCGTGACCGGAAATTAAATCAGTATTTTTTTTTTGTTTAGTGTGAATTTAGTTGGGTCATAATTAATAAACAAGCGAGGATTACATGTGGCAATGCGATGGAGGTCTGCTGGAAAACAAGCTGTCGTAATAAAATTGTACTTCTTACTGTCTTCCAATAGTATGCTTAAACCCCAAAGTTTAATTTTTTATTTTTTTCTGTAAAACAGATATTTGAATACAGATTTTTTTATTATAGTTATTCATTATATTCATTTATAATATATGACTCATTTCACGGTGAAATTATTTGTGTGTTAGTATATAAATTAGTTTTTAAAAAGAAAGTTATTACAATTCAAATCTGAATAGCCAGCTCTCTTTCTGGACGTGTAACACAACTTGCCGGCTTTATATACATATATATATAAATTTTATTTTAAATGTTACATTTAAAATTATTACTCATAAAAATATAAACAAAGATAAAATTGTAATCTAATGAGTAAAGAAAGTCTTTGAGCAAAAGATACGTCGCACAGAAATATGAAATCATAAGTTTTATTTTCTTTTAATGTTAAGAAGAGGAAGTTATTATATCAGATTTTTGAAATACTATATTTTGTCATCGCCTCAAATATTTTGTTAGTATTACAAGGAACTTGTTATAGTTGTTTTTTTAGGAAAATAACCTCTCCCCCCCCAAACTCAAAAAAACAATTCTGTAAAGTCGCACTTCCAATTAAACGGTTTTCTTTAAATTTTGGAATTCTACGAGGATCATACAATAAGTAACGAGATAAATCGCTGTAGCTCAAAAAACGATTGATTTAATCAATACAAAACTTTGGTTACTTTTCAACATAGTCCGCCAGCAACATTTATACAGTTGTCCATATTGTCCTTCTAATTTGTTATGCCTCTAGCATAAAATTCTTTGGGTTGATCTCGAAGCCACTTTTGCACTTCATTTTTAACTTCTTCATTGGATTGAAAATGTTTCCTACGTAGAGCCTCTTTAAGGGGTCCAAACAAATGGAATTCAGATGGGGTGAGGTCGGGGCTGTAGGGGGAATGTGGAAGGGTCTCTCATCCCACTTTTTGAAATGTTTCTTGAGTTAACTGTGCCATGTGTGGGCGTGCTTGTCATGAAGCAAAACCACGCCTTTAGTCAAGAGTCCACGACGTTTCATTCGAATGGCATGTCTTACTTTGTTGGTGAGCAAATCACTGTAATACTGGCTGTTGGTGGTTCGTTGATCTTCGGGATAGTTGCAATAAATAAGCCCCTGCGAATCCCAGAATACTCATGACTTTACCTGCAGACGGCTGGGTCTTGAATTTCTTTCGAGTGGGAGAACCCGTATATTTCCACTCAAGGCTTTGACGCTTAGACTCCTGCTTAAAATGGTGTATCCATGTTTCATCACATGTTTCAATTCTACTGAAAAATTCTGTTTTAATTAAACATCGTTCTTTCAATTGTTGACTGATTTGAAACCTGGTTTCTTTGTGGGCGTCCGTAATCTTGGAACCCATCTCGCACAAGTTTTTTGCACTGCAGTTTTTTCTGAATAAGGCTATGGATAGTTCCAATACTCGCGTGCACTTCTTCAGCTATTAGTTCAACAGTAATACGCCTGTTGTCCTGAATTAACGCGTTAATGCGAGATTCCAGTTGGGGGAGGGAGTTGCAACTTCAATCGGTCGTCCACTTCGTTGCTGTCACAGACAATTACACGGTCACTTTTAAACTGTTCTACCCATTTGTAAACGTTCGAACGGTTCAGACAATTATACCCGTACACTTTCAACATTCTTTCGTGGATTTGACTACCTTTGATACCGTCTGCAACTAAAAATCTAATCACTGAGCGTTGTTCTTCTGAGATGCAATGCTCGAGCGGACTCGCTATTGTTAACTGAATACATTTGAGGTTATACTTACCAAACACTGCAGCTGATGAGAAGCTAAGTACGAGGAAGCCAACTTTACGCACTGAAACTATTGTATTGATTAAACAAACCGTTTCTGAGTTACAGTGATCTGTCTCGGTACTTATTAAATGATCCTCGTATTATTTATTATTCAATAGAGGGGAAGGCTAAACCCTACGGTATCCAAAGCCTCTATGGACCCATACAGTTGCCCAAAAGAATAACAACAACCGGGTCAGGAACAAAAGTTCGGGTCCGGTTTTCACCCACCTAAGTTTTACCACAGTCCGAACAAATAGGACAATAAACATAAAAGGACAAAGCATAAGCTCTTCAACCGGCATCCTGTTCCAGCCAAAGGTCCTGAACCTAATCTTCTCACAGTCCAAACAATCCGTCATGAGATGTATGGGTGTTTCTTTCAGTGTCTTACAGACTCTATAAAAAGGATCCGGCATGAACCCCATAGTATAGAGTTGTCTCCTTAAGCCACTATGCCCAATAAGGAAACCAATCAGATGCCTAAGGGAGGTCCGTGAAAGATACAGCACTCCCTCACTAAAAACCCCACCCGGACCCCCAATGAGCATCTTAGACTGACGACATCGGAATTTCAACTGGGCTCATCCATAGAGATGAGTGCTGTGACGCTGTCCATGACATTCTAGTAATGCTAACAATGTATATTAAACATTATATAGGTGGTAGAACTATATATTGTACTGAAGTAGCACTTTAGAGAAAGCATAACGTTAAAGAAAGGACATTCTGTAAAGTTGTACTTCCGGTTGATGAATATCGCCTGTAACCTAACCTAACTTAACCTAACCTAACCTAACCTTCAAGTCAAATGCGGTGGGAGAACCTAAACGGAATACCAACTTTGAGCGCACAATCTCAAGATTATTCTCTACAAACTGCTTCTTTATTTTTCTTACTCAGGGTACCTCAGAAATTTGTATTTCTGGAAAACTCAACTTCCAAAAATTTGATGCGATCGTAATATCTCCTTTTAATAGGAACGAATGATAGTTAAAAAAACAAACAAAATCTAGTGTGAAACACTCACACAACTTTCTCTTAATGCAGTTGACAAATTTTATAGTCTATTTATTACTTTCTCTTACTCCTAGTAAGAGGAAGAATTGTAATCGTGTCGAACTTTTCGATATCGAGTTTACCGAATATCCGTTTTTGAGGTCCCCTATTCCCAAAGTTTGTTTTTTTAGCGAATGGTCTGTATGTGTGTGTGTGGGTGTCTGTGTGTGTGTCTGTGTGTGTGTATGTATGTGAACAGCATAGCTCAAAAACGAAAAATCGTAGAAAGTTCAAACTTGATATTACGTTTAGGTATCACCATGGGATCTGACGGTGCGTTATGTGTCAATATTCCTCAACCGGAATTACCACTTTACTAGTTGTTTTTTTTACGTTCTTGCAATTTTCTCAAAATGGCTCCGAAGATTTTCTTTAAACTTGTTATATCAACTACACATACAAAGAGCTACAACTTTTATTTGAAACATTTCTCCAGGAAAATTCATTTAAGGGCACTTCTTGGGGAGGGGTGGGGTTAGGTTTTCATCTTAACTGCTGTTTCAGTATATTAGACAATTCTGTCATCTAAATAATGTTAATTAAAATTAAATATGTTGTTGAAATTCCGAGTTTGAAAAAAATAGATAACCGGAAGTGCGTTTTTTACTGAAATATAATTTTCAGTTTTCTGGTATTTTCTCGAAAATGGCTCCAACGATTTTCTTTAAACCAGCGTTGTTAACTATACATATAAAGAGCTACAACTTTTATTTGAAACTTTTCCCCTGATAAATTCATTTAAGGGGACTTTTGGGGGAGGGGGGTTATGTTTTTCTTTGAAATGCTATCACAGTTGATTATACAATTCTGTCATCCAAATTGAAATAACTAGAAATTAATATATGACCCAAATTCCGAGTTTCAAGGAAATTAGTAAACCGGACAGTTTTACTGTACAGTGTTTTCACTTTTCGACGAATTTCATTAAATTTGGTACACTAACTATAAAATTTGATCCAATTATATTTTGAGTACTGGAGTAAGAGAAGTATTGTGGTGAGTGTTGCACACCGAGATTTTTTTATTTATTTTTATATTTTGGCTGTATAATCATAACAGATTGGTGCAGGAGTTTGGCTGTAGTCAATAACGAATATATTAGGACTACAGATAATACAAATTATTCAGAAAGATACATAAAAAATACAGTCAAAATGAAGACATTTTTAAAACTAAAATAAAAAGTTTCACTTATACAAATATAAATAAAATTAAAAATTCTCCAAAATATCTTGCTACCGATAATAAGAACGGCATTACACAAAATAATTCAAAGAGAACAGAAAATATCCAGAAAAAGAAAAAAGAAATTTAGAGAAATAATGAAAACAGATACAATGTGGAGGTACATAATATATATATATATGCTAAACATAGTGAATATGTATTTATTTATTGGTGATCTTACAGAATGAATATTAATCATTCACACAATAGAACTCATTTTTAGAGAACTTATTACAGAAAAAATAAATGTTCTTTAATTAGAAAATGGAAATATTTGAGAGTAAGACTGTAAGTTAGTCTGACTGGTCATCAGAATCATTTAAATAATTTACAATATCATTTTTCCTACATATACTTAGTATTGGGCAACTAACTGGGAAGTGCAGGATATCGTCGCTATCTTGGCCGTTACAAAGGGGACAAAAGTCCTGGGGATTGAACTTATAAAACAAACCATTTAGAGATAACCTAATATGCTTCTTACTCATCAAACGTAATTGCGAGATCAATCTGATCGCATGAAGGTAATAATTGTATCTTATATAAGACTCACCTAAGCCCAGAGTAGAAATATGTTTGTAGTAAAGATTAAATGAAGAGGCGATGACAGATTCCACATCGTAGCTCAGCAGGTTGTTATTGAAGGAGATTACTAAGGAGTTTAGCTGAATTTTGGGCAATCCATACATCCTCGGCTCCTATTGAAAGGAGACTGCTGTTTAATTATTAAGGCCCAGTTATAAGGAACACTAGAGCCGCCACTATGTTTAAAAAAGCGCATTATAACAACATTCAACTATGTTATCAGCTGGCAGATCAAGGATTTTTTTGCCAGAATCGCAGCATTCGTTTGAAGATTTTTGATTTTAACAAATTTTATAGTTGGTATACCAAATTTAACGAAATTTGTCGGTGTTTTTATGGAGAATATCGCAAAAACTAAAAAAAAAATACTATTTACTAAAAACGCACTTACCGTTTACTAATTTTCTGGAATCTCGGAATTTTCGCTATCTATTTATTTCTAATCAATTCTGTTTAGATGGTATTATTATTATCGGAAACGGGTGCCCAAAGGCGCGGGACCTAAGCCTATATGGCTCTTATCCCCCCGATACCCCCCGTAACCCCTTAATTAGTCTCCCCCGGTAACTTGCCGGTTAATCTACAATATCTCAAGATATCCCTATACTCCAACTCGCCTAGACAATCCTGCGAGAGTGAGGATACGAAATATACGAAACCTAGTTCCAGCGAAACGGGGACACTGACATAAGTAGTGATCCACCGTTTCCCTAACTCCGTCATCACAGTTCTGACAAATGGGACTCCGCGTCTTTCCTATGTTAAACAAGTGGCTGGACACCCAAGTGTGTCCAGTCACTATTCCTACCAAGGTCCTCAAACCCGTCCTACTGAGAGACAGGAGATACTCCGAAATTCTCTGCTTACCTGCCTTTATAAATCTTTTAGCTTGGAGGCACCCCTGCGTGTCCCCCCAGCATTTCTCCAAAGCTCTCGTCTCCCAAAGTCTAATCTGTTTGTCGCGAAACGTCTTTGTAACGGCCAGGGCTGGTTCAGGACCACAGAATGGTAATGATGATCCCTCCCTGGCCAACCGATCCGCCCTCTCATTGCCCTCTATTCCCGCATGTCCGGGTATCCAATAGAGATGCACCTTACCCCTCCGAGCCAAAGCGTTGAGCTTCCTCCGACATTCTCCCACTAATTTCGAACTCCACCACTGTTTAGATGGTAGAATTGTATGGATCCACCTACGATTAGCACTTTAGAGGAAACCATAACCCATACACTGGGGTTCCCCTAAGCCCCCTTAAATGACTTTACCTGGAGAAATGTTTCAAATAAAAAATTGTAGCACTTTATATGTGTAGTTCACATAATTAATTTAAAGAAAATCATTGGAGCTGTTTTAAATAAAGTAGTACAAAACTGAAATATACTTTCCAGTAAAAACGCACAGTTTCGGTCATCCGATTTTCTTCGGAATTTCAACAATATATTTAATTCTAATTATTATTATTATTTAGATGATAGAAATTGTGTAATAAACTGAAATAGCACTTTAAAGGAAAAATCCTAACCCCCACCGTTCCACTAAACTTTTAAGGGCATTTAAATGAATTTTCCCGGGGAGTAATGTTTTAAATAAAAGTTGTAGCTCTTTGTATATGTAGTCGATATATAGAGTTTAAAGGAAATCGTTGGAGCCTATTTTAAAAAAAAATTATAAAAACTGAAAAAAAAACATTCAATAAAGTAGCTCTTTCGGTTGAACGATTTTTACGAAAAGCTAATTTTCAACTTATTCTTGGTAGCACTTTAACCAAATTAACTTTACACATCCTTTAAACATTATTTTCGTTTTTGAGATATGCTTTCACACACATACATAGACCAATTGCTAAAACCACTTTTTTTTGTACTCAGAGGACCTCAAAACGGATATTTGCAGTGAAAACTCGAAAATTTGAGACGATTTTTTTTTTTTTTAAAATTTTAAGTCGCGTCAACATCTATGGTCATTGGCGCCCGGAGCCTTCTCAGTGCACTGCCGGCCTCCGGACAGTGGTTCTCTCGTTGCAGACAACCTGTTCATCACCGGACAGTGAGCTGTAGCAGGCTCCTAGGAAGAAAAAATCTAAGGGTAGCACAGCTGGACTGGAACCCGGGTCCTCCGCGTGGGAGTAAGAGAAAGTAAAAATGGTTTTACCGAATGTTGTGTCTCTGTAAAACAAAACAAAAAAAAGTCGCAATAATCTTCCACCTTGATATTCTGTTTATCACTACAGCATCTGATACGAAAGTTTTGGACCAAATCCATCATCCATACACGCCACTTTTTCTGAATTATTTTTTTTTTTCAGTTTTTCCCAATTTTCTCGTAAAAAGGATCCAACAATTTTCTTTAAACTTTATCTTCTATGTTCTCATATAAATGTCTAGCACTTTTATTATTATTATTATTATTAAGTCATGGGTGCCTCTGCTTCACTTTAATTGGAATCATTTTTATAAGGAAATTGATTTTTTTTTTTATTAAATGGGGGAGCTCAAACGTAAAATAATCCCTAAAATTTATCCTGAATGATGACACTCTCAGAGTCTTGGATGAGAGGGTACGTAACACTAACTTAAAGGGTGTTGTATCTGCTCGGACAGCCAGGCTGCGCTGAAGACGCTGATTTTATGTGTCTTCACTTCCAGGGTGGTGTTAGAATGTTCTAAAAGACTGGAAGAGCTTTCTTCTCTGAAGGATGTGCTTCTAGTCTGGGTACCAGGTCATACGGGAACTTTTGGTATTTGGGTTTGCCAAATTAGGCGTCTCTCTCCCTTTCATTGGTCCCGAGCCTGCTGTTGGCATGTCTTCTTGCACATGTCTGTCAGGCTTCCAATCATGGAATGCTTCACAGCATTTATCTTTATGGATGAACACCGGGCAGGGCTATTAGTGAGACGTTGCCGTGTCTTTCACGGACCTCTATCAAGCACCTGGTTGGATCTCTTACTGGACTTCGTGGTTTATGGAGACATCTCCACGTTATGGGGCTCATGCCGGATCCATTTTGTAGAGTCTGTGAGACAGTGGAGGAAACACCCATCCATCTTATGACAGATTGCCTGGGTTGTGAGGAAATTAGGTCCAGGACCTTTGGTCGGAACAGGATGTCTGTGGAAGTGCTATTTCCCCTTAAGGTTATTGTCCGATTTGTTCGGACTGCGGTGAATCTTAGATGGATTGGACCCGGGTCTGGATATTTGTTCTAGAGCCGGTTTGTTGTTGTTTTTCTTGGGGTACAGACAAATAATAATAGTAATATAATTAATAATAATAATAATAACTCTGAGCGTAAATAAATAAAATTATAATACAATACCTATTTAAATTCATGTTTAAATATTCGTAAGTATATGGATGGACTATATACGTAAGTATAATAATTCCAACTTTAACTGAGATTTAATTTTCTTGCTGAGCAAAAAAAAAAAAAAAAAAAAAAAAGATACCATCAAAAAAATTTTTTAACAGATATTGAGCATTAAATGTAGCGTATTGTATTTTTTCGTGGATAATATCATTAAATAAACTATATATAGATAAAAAACGATGGATTTGCCTAATAAAGCTTTAAAACCCAAAATATGAAAAAATTGTTTTCTACAGTTTCCAATTTAATTCATTATCTAGCAGATCGCTGTGATTTTTTTAAAATAAAAGTTTTATATAAAAAAGAAAATTTAACTCCGAGACTTCAGTATTGCCAGTTAAAAACAATATAAATAAAAAATCTATTTGCCAAAAAATGTTTTTGCAAATAACTGCTCTTTCTTTTAACCTTAAAAAATCTTAAAACAATTTGATTTAGCGTTGTCTGGAAATGATGAAGACAATTACAGAACTACTTTAAAACATACCTGTGTTAATAAATACCTATAAAATATTAATATAAAAGATTTTATTCGGAGATGATGTTAGAACCTGAAAAAAATGAATAAAAATTTCAATCGGAGAGCTAGAGCAGACCAACCAAAACTGTATTTATTGTTTCAATGTTAAATATTTTAAATATTGGAGAATTAAGGGCCTTCTCTGATAGCCAGACGACACTGAAGGCTTCATGAGCCTCTTCCCATGTTAGGAAGTGTAAGGACTCCCTGGAACTACTCTGCCGGTACAACAGAGTTGCGTCTGGTATAGGTGCCGAGACATAAAGGGATAAAGGCAATGAGTTACCAGACCGTGAGTGAATACTCCGTTCTGTGGGCCGGAAACTGTACTCTGGATGGCCAAAATGACGGTGCAGGGCGTCTCTGAAGGAATGGATTCAGCCGTACTGGAAGCTAAGTCCGAAGCATAGTAAGGAGGCTATGCCAAGACTGTGTAGAAGAAGGACCAAAGAAGCCTTAGGTATAGGCAGAAATCAGATTTGTCGGTTCAAAAAACATCTACACAAGGTAGGGTTAATCAACTCGGAGCCTTTGTGTCGACGGCCTCTCACTGCTGTTCGACTGAGTTGCAATCAGCAGATTGCGATATGAGATCTTTGGCAAGTTGAGATCGTCCCTCCCCTTTCCTGTCTAATCTAATGTAATCTAATCTATACAGGGTTCTGCAGGATTATTAGTTTTTGAATTGAAAAGGATGGTTACGAAGTGTTACTTAAATGAATGTTTTTTTTTTTCGGTTTTTTATGATTTTCTCAAGAACGGATACAACTATTTTTCTTTAAACACGAAATGCTTGCTGCATAGATAGAAACGTATAACTATTATTTAAAACATTTTTCTGAAAAGGTATTAATTTTAGAAAGGTATTGGAGGTCTGTCTATTAGTTCAAGTTTAAATTTGTCCATGCTTTCTTGATTTTGTAACATAGAGCGCTCCATATAAGGTAGCTCACGTGTATAAATAAAACCCCAGCACCATTTTTATGGCCAGCCAACTAAACATTATAATTAGAAAGAAAATCTGGTGTCGGTATAGTGTGCGCTCTACAAGCTCTAATGTTATCTACTGTATAAATGCTCTACTCTAGTAAGTAAAAACCTTATTAGTGTAAGGCATTCAGTAATCTCTTTTACGGGGGTGCTCCCTCCTCCGTACCACACTCGTTGACAAAAAAAAAAATCCCTTATTCGGTCAAACTCGAAAATAAATGGATCACTTTTTTCTATTTTAGCGCGCTTACCGTCACACAAGGGATAAGTAAAGTTCAACCGTGATAATAAATGATGTTGTGGTGTTTGGTTCCGCAGAACAGGAAAGCATCAGAGACATTTTCCGTGGTAGTCTGCTTCATTTTGTGGGCGTTCGCCCATCGTCAGGAAGCGTTTGTCAGACAGTGTGATAACACAGACTTACACAGAGCAAATTCAGTTTATACACTCTGAGTATATAAACTCGGAGTGTATAAACTGAATTTGCTCTGTGCAAGTCTGTGTTATCACACTGTCTACAATAGCATCCTGATGATGGGTGAACGCCCGAAACCGGTCGATAACCACAAAATGAAGCAGGCTACCACGGAAAATGTCTCTGGTGATAATAAATGTTGAATATGTGGATAGGTCCGCAATGCTGGATAACATCTGGTATTATATTCGTCGCGTAGCATGAATATTTTATCCATAATATGGATGCTACGACGGATACAATACCAGATGTGATAATAAATATTTTGAAAATAATAGGTTTAATTTTAATTTTTGTGGAAACTGCATACTAAACCAGAATCATGAAGGTAGATTACATACAATACCAGAAAAATGACGGTACAGCATACACTGAACCAAAATCATGACGGTAAAGCGCACACTATACCGAAAATATGTTGATTAAATTGCAGTACGAGAAAGGCGTGTAAGTGTTTCATACCAGATTTTGTTTATGCAAAAAAAAAATTGTGAAATTTTCTTGGGTCTGATCTAAATTATTACGAAATCCTTTAAACGTGCAATAATTAAATTTCAATTTATGCATATTTGTGAAACCCCACTCTCAAGATCCACAAGCTCAGCTACTGGTCCCAATAATAATTTTTAATAACGCATTTGCTGGCCAGAATCGGGCACAGGATAATAGATAGTGGAATGTTTTACTCACCTTTGCTGGTTGCATTATCATATTACTGTTATGAACTGCTATCAGTTATCATGTAGTATTAATCAACCTGTTTAAAAAGATTCTATTAGTTTGTAAGGTGTACAGATTTGAATAAACCAATGTAACAGTTTATAAAAAAAAAAAGAAAAAAAAAAGGAAGACAGCGATATAAACCATTATGAGAGACCCATAGTATCGATGATCTCTTATCGGCAGTAGGCTGAAGCAGTGGTCCGGAATGTGGGTGCTAAGGGTGGACATTGTGGTGCCTCCTCAAAGGCTGGCGCCAGCAATACACACACTCACACAATTCCCCCCACCCTATCAAGTTAAACGTCCTGCCTTCTGCTCTTGTGTCCATCCGCTCTTCTTCATCGCCCATTCCATCTCTAACCGTTCTTTGGTTCACCCTTTCATTTGCTCATTCTTGCTAGCTCCTTTTCTTTTTCTATCCTTGTTACTCTTTCATTCTATTTCTTATTGCTGCTGTGAGAGAAGACCCCCTTCGTCGCGAAGGACCGTCCGGCTGGCCGGCTGAACTGGGCACGTCCTGACAGAATGAAGGAGCCAACGTACACTACACTAGTCCCAATGTTAGTGTGTTATGTTTATGAGTGTGTGTGTGTGTGTGTGTGTGTGTGTGTGTTTTTGAGAGAGAGAGAGTGAGAAAGAACGCAAACTGGCGCCTTCAACGTGACTTGTACACACGGCCTAAACAATATATATTGCACGAACTACTACGCAAAAATCTCAAATTAACAAACCAATAAACCAGACAACAAAACTTTGAAAGCATAAAAAAAAACGTTAAATTATTAAAAGAGAATTAAGAATAATCTCTGTGAAATTTATTAGATAATTTATTGCCTCAACAACAGAAAACCTACTGATTTCTAGAGCAATGTGAACACTACTTTTATTACAATAATTATAAAACCGACCATATATATATATATACATATTTTTTTTTTGTTTCAACTTATATTTTAAATCAACATTTAATTGCCTTAAGATAAATAACAAATTGTTGTAACTTGTTGGCCCGTTGGGATTTCATATGATGTTTGTAATTGTTGGTTTATCGGCCTGGTAAAAGGTAGGGATAAAAAAGTTGACAAGTTTCTCAAATGTTTATTTTATTAAATCAATTCCCAAGTTTCGGCAAACATTGTTTGTCATCTTCAGGGTCTTTTTTTGTGAGACTAGTGAACAATTGGTTTATAAAAAAATAGATTTTTTTTTTTTTTTTAATTTAAGGCGCGTCAACATCTATGGTCATTGACGCCCGGAGCCTTCTCAGTGCCCTGCCGACCACCGGACAGTGTTCTCTCATTACAGACAGCACTGTCTATCACCGGACAGTGAGCTGTAGAAGCTCCTGGGTAGAAAAAAAATCTAAGGGCAACACAGCTGGCCTCGAACCTCCGCACCTCCGCGTAGGAGTCCAGTACGCTAACCACTTAGCTATTCCCATCCCCTAATAGAATTTATTTAAAGTACCCCTTAAAACCGGTTTTCGAATTTTTATAAACAAACGTAATTTAAAACAAACCAAAAAACATTTATTTTGAAAAATATGTTTCCATAGGGGATTTCCAACAAGCCTACGCTACCGCGACCCCTTTGGATCTATTGTGACACAAATATATATTTAGTATAATGGAAGCATAAATACATAACCATAGCAACTTAAATTATATTCCAAACAAAATGACAAATATGATCTTTTAGCTTTGGGCCGCTTATTTTTCTTTAAACTTCAAATTTTGCATATTCTTGAGGTTTGCAAAAATATATATCTGCCTTCGGCGTGCCAACGGTTTCTTTTGTGCAATTTTATTTCAATTTTTTCGAAAAATATTACAAAATAAAAGTGATAGGTTTTCTATCTGTGCGGTTAGCAGTCTAAATTTTAAAGAAATCGTTAAGCGTCATTTTCGAAAAAATTCTAAGAAACTCAAAAACCTATCATGTAAAGTGGCATTAACGGTATTTCGATTTTCTTGCTCTGTCAATGTACGTATATGAATATTATATAGGTGGTAGAGCCAAACATTATATAGGAAAGCTCAACGACGCTATTCCCCTCACCCCCAGAGCCCCCAAAAATTTAATTTCCTAGAAAATGTTTATAATAAAAGTGATAGGTATATCTTCTTTAGAATCTCCCCAGCTTCTAAGATTTTTCAGTGATATTAGTTTGAAAGGATTAATCTCAGCCTGGCACCAGTGGAGTGGCAAAATCAGAAGTTGCATTGGAGTCTCCTCCAGCTCCTCACAATATCTGCAGGTGCTATGATGTTCTAGGCTCAGCTTCTTCAGGTTCCTCTGAGTCTACACAATGCCCTGTCAGGAAACACGTCAGCATGCGAAGCCAATTTTACTCAGACTAATGCACGCTTCTAATTTTTTTTCTGGTAATAACAGCTTAGGCAGTAACCTTGGTTCAGTCCTGAGCGGGTTTTCCAGAGCTGTGCTCTCTTCACTTCCTCGTTCTGTGCAGGGCTCTACGTTTCCTAGAGCCGACCCTACACACACTACATATTGCTTAGTTATTATTTGATCTGTGGACATCAGCTTTGTACAGTCTCTTTAGTTCCATAAACTTCTATGATTACTGCAAGAGATACAAAGAAGAGAAAATATATGGAGTTACGAAGAGTGCAAGATTATGTTGGTATGGAAGGAAATGAGTTGCAAGGACTCCCTGGCAAGGAAAAGCGCTGCTTTCAAACCTTTCATTTGAGGCCTGAACCCTTCTGTGGAATAAGGGACAGTCTCTTTGGAAAGAACTCAGAAATGAAGAGGAAGCCTGTTTTTACTCAAACTGATATATGCTTGGGATTTTTCTGATCATAGCCGCACAGACAAGCCTTACCTTGCTGCAATCTTGGGATGTTTTCAGAGCTGCGATCTCTTCACTTCCTTCTCATTTCCGAGCTCTTCTCGGGGAAACTGGTCGGTTATCATACAGCAGTGTTCTGGCCCCTTTAAAGGGTATTCAGTGCCTTTCTTTGCCAGGGATTCTGCCATCTCATTTCCTTACATTCCAACATGCCCTGGCAACCAGAATAGGGTAACTCTATAGTACCTGAGTTTGCCGAGGTATTCGCTGCCATTTTACAACTGTTGACATATGAATTCATTGCTTCAATCACGGGCTGGCTAACGAATAGGATTACAAACTCCTAATTCCGACACTTCCTGTCGAGTTTAATCAGGACACATCTTTCAATTGCGTGAATTTCTGCTCGGAAGATACTGAGAAACTTGCCCATTGGCTATGAATGTCTAGTATTGACCCAAAGACTTTCACTTTCACAGACTTTCTAAGGGATCCTCGACCGATTAGGAAACATGTCCTTTAATATGGACAGAGCGAATTTTGTGCTTCATTCTCTTGTGGTACACAGCTTCAGAGACAAATTTTTATCGATGTTGTATTTCTTAAATCATTCCAACTCTAGGGGAGTTCTAGATTACAAAACAAAGAATCGCAGAATGCTCAAACCTAATATTCCTATTAGGTATCTACAAATGTTTCACAAGAAAGTATCTGTCAAAATCCATTAACAGAAGTGCAACTTTATTTTTGTTCGTATGCAATTTTCAAAATTGAATTTTCAACGGAAATATATCGTCTGTGCGCGCGCGCGCGTGTGTGTGATACAAATATCTCAAAAATGAAAAATCGTAAGAAATTCAAATTTATATTCTGTTTAAATACCATAACCGCATCTGGAAATGCTAGTTTCGGTCAAATTTCATGAACCAAAAGTGCGACTTTACTGAATGTTTTTTTTTTGCGAGTTTATCGCAATTTTTCATGAACACGGCTCAAATAATTTTCTTGAAACTTCAAATACCTATTACTGTTCTTGAAACATTTTTCTGGGAAACTGATTTTTTTTCTTTTGAAGAGGTTCTGATGGAAGTATAGCGTTAAATTTTCTTCTACCGTACAACTTGTGTAGAAATAACTTTTGAACCTGAAAGAAGATGAAAAAGAGATCAACGACGACTTTCATGGAAAAAAACCTTGGTGGAGGTCATGGCAGGCTATAGACTGGTGGATGAGGATACACTCTCGACAGGAAGAAATGCAGAGATGTTGATGCTGTGTTGTATTTCTTGTTTACTTCCTCTTACTGCTGGAAGTACATTTACAATAAAAAAAAGTTATAAAAGTTATTCCATTTTTGAACAATTTTTTTATTTCCTTTATTTCCTTTCCTTAATTTTTTAATATAAATAAATTTTAAAAAAAGTACTTTTCCCTATTAATTTTTAATATGAAAAACACGGATCCACAATATGGGCGAAACGTTGGTTTATAGTAAACCATTGACGCGATCAAGGATTGTTGTACTCGCTTATGTATACAGAGATCTATCACTTCTGTTTGAAATCTTTTTCCGAGAAACTTCATTTAATAGAAGTTTAAGTGGTGGGAAAGTTATGCTTTTGTAGTGGAAGAACGAAATGAAAAATAATAGTTTTTAAAAATAATTTAGAATATTTTATAATGTGAATTTAACTTCAAAAAGAATGTATTTTACTGTCAGGTACTGTAAATTTGGATCATTAAACAAAGGCAAAATCCCGTTAGGGTAACTCTTTTGTATAAGAGAATTCCCCCGCGAGAGAGAGAGCAATTCCAAAGAAGAGAGCCATCAGCTTTAAAAGAGTAAAGAGTAGATAGTCTAAACTCAACCTTCAAACAGGACACTTCAGGAATTGCTCTCTAAATATCTGTGCCAGTTATAAATTAAATAAGTTTATAAACCAAATAAGTTGTTATTATTTTAACAGAATATATTTATTTATAAAACAGTAGTGTGTTCTTAATTACTCTTAATTCTTATAATCTATCTCAAACAAACACACAAGCCCTTTTCGCTAAAACGCCTCGCCACAAGCTACCTATACACACATCCACACCATTACATTACATTGGTGCCAGCTGTTTGGGATATTTTCAACGAGAATCCACAAATTTACAAGTACGTAAAATGTCCAATTAATAATTAAACAAACTATCCATCAGATAATTTTATTAAATTTTAAATTATTTTCTCAGCGGATATATCTTAAATATTTCGCATAATTGAATTTTTATTGAATTTCATTTTTAAATTTTTGTATTTGCACCATCCCTTGTGAATTTTGTATTTCTAAAATGTATAAAATTAACGGACAAAACATGAAAATCGACGCTGCTGTAGAATATTTACTTGCTCAGCAACAATTAGCCAATCCTCCTCCCACCCCCAGCAATCAACCAGCTAGTTCTTTAAGAAATTTACAATTAATTAATAGTTTACCTACCTTCGATGGCGAAAATTCAGCCAAAGTGTCCGATTTCCTAGACCAAATTAGCCATTGTGCTAGTCTTTCTGGCTGGGACGACGCTGCTAAATTAGAAATATTAGCACTTAGACTCTCAGGTTCTGCAAAAATATTTTACGACACCCAGAAAGCCGAATTACAACGCCAGGGTACAAATATAACGTATCCTCTAATTTCTGAGCGACTTCTAGCCCGATTTCGTAAGGAGAAAACACCCCTAGTCCTCTTACAACAGATGACTAATATTCAGTCCTTGCCCACTGAGTCTCCTGAAACATTCGCGGATAGGATTAGACATATCCAATCCGCCATTCATTTAAAAGCTCAAGCCAACCCACTCGAGGCCTTACAAACAATTTTAGATAAACTGGCCACTGATGCATTCTTGAAGTCACTTCCTCAACCGCTTCGTAATGAGGTGCGAACGAAGCTTCCTCAAAAATTAGATGAAGCACTTTCCTATGCCAATGCCCTAAAAGAAGTTCAGGCTTCTGAATCAAACCATACTATATAATCTATCTCAAACAAACACACAAGCCCTTTTCGCTAAAACGCTCACGACACAACCAATTACTACAAACATCATAACATTACACTTTCCTCAAGAAGGTAATTTTAGCTTCGGCCATTGCAATGAAATTGATGGCAAGTAAACATTTAGTAATAATTACAAGTTTGAAGACAATTTATCAATAAAAATAATAACTTTGTAAATGGCAGTTAGATAAAGTCGTGTGAGTGTTTCACCCCAGGTTTTTTTAAGTTCAAAATAGTTGTTCACACAAATATATGTTGCGTAATATAATTAACATATACCTATTACAAATAATGCATTGGAAAATCGATGGATTGATAAATAATTATTGGAATGTGGAATCCTCACATTCAAATATTTTTGTTTCAAAATGGAATAAAGGGGAAGTTAACATAGGATTTTTGAACAATATTCTTATCACTTATAACATCCAACATCTAAGGTCTTTTTGTTTTCGGTGTTATTAAAAGTAATCCAATTTAAGACGTTCCAGCTGCACAAATCTGAATGACTTCGATAAATGTGCCAATTCTTTTTGTATCTTCTTTCTGGCAGCCCCAATAGAGTAGAGATTTGCAATGCCAGCATTTGGCATCTGTGTCTTTACATACAAAGACTATAAAGAGATTAACAGACCTGGAGTTGGTCTACGCTTTATTATTTCAACACAATCGCAAAGTGGGTTCTGCTTGACTCCTATTTTGGTGCAAGATGGTTCTGTTTAAGGAAGGGATTAGCTCAGTGGTTAGCGCGTTGGACTCCCACGCGGAGGTCCTGGGTTTGAGTCCAGGGCTACCCTTAGATTTTTTTCTTCCTAGAAGCCTCTACAGCTCACTGTTCGGTGATGGACAGTGTTGTCTATAGCGAGAGAACACTGTCCGGAGGCCGGCAGTACACTGACTGAGAAGGCTCCGGGCGCCTAAGACCATAGACGGTGACGCACATTAAATTTAAAAAAAAAAAAAGATGGTTATGCAAATAGTCGTGGCCATAAAATTTGTGCATGGCAAATCGGAGGGGATCTTGTTTTTTCCCCAGGCTCTCTCAGCGCTTGTTAGAAGCATTTTGTTCCTACTACTCTGCAGTATGATTCTGGATAATTTTTTTTTAATGGCTGATACAAGTGGATCCACTATGGCTAGGGATCCACCGGTTTGCGACTTCTCATTTTCTGGAGGTGATGTGTCTAACCTCTTGGTTAGGTGAATTCATATAGAGCTTTTCCCCAGAATCCATCATTGAACAAAACAAGACAACAAGAACGCCATTTGCCGCCCAATGTGCATAAAATTTTTTTGTGGTAGATTGACGTTCATTTCATGTTTATACTTTAATTTTTGAAAAAAATCTGGTATCTTCATGTTTTCGCGGGCGTCAGACCACATGGCGTGTTTGACCTACTGCCTAAGCGGAATATCAAATTTGAGAAATCCCCGCAATTTATTTTTTTTTTCCTTTTTTAGACATTTAATTCGCAAAAACACAAACAGATCATTCGCTCAAAACATTTTTTCTTCATATTCATGAGATTACAAAACAAGTATTTCCGGTGAAAAGTAAATTTACAAAAATTTCTCACCCACTCGCAATATTCCTCTCACAGCAGTAAGAGAAACTAATAAATCTACTTTTATTATTTTTCTTTATTGCTGTTATTATATGAAGAAGCAAGATCATTGTGTGATCTAACTTAAAAGGATCTCGTAGTAAAATTATTTATCTTTGTGTGAACTGCTGAAGGAGATAGGTCGTGAGGAGTGAATATGGCGCCAGACTGCACTGCCTACGGGCCTCAGGACGTGAATGGAGCTGAACTGGTAATAAATCCAAATTGAAGACAGCGTAATGATAAGTTTGGTTAGATGCTTGCGCTAGGGCCTGCAAGATCACCACCATTCAGTTTCGTCTTCACTTAGCCCTATCAACTACTACACAATTATCTTGTTCTTATTAAAAACTGTCCGCTCTAATAATTTCTATCTAACTTGATTTTAGAACTTTATATATATATTTATTTATTTACTAACTTTACAGAACGCCCACTGTTTTCCTAATTACACAGATGTGAATGTAATTTTTGTTTTTTTTTTAATGATTATTATTTTAATCACTACTGAAATTTTTGTCATCTCCTTACATGATTCATTAGCCATACATATAACGGTTGTTTTCGGATGCTGAATAGCTGATAATGAAATAAATTAAAAAAAGTATATTCTTGTTTTTCAACATTTTTAAACCTACGACAAAACCACAAAAAAAAGAGTAAAAATCTGGTGAGAAACAGTGACACGACTTTCTCTTGCTGCAGTTATATACAAAATCATTAATTTTCTTTAAACTTCAAATTTTTTTATCATTTAACTATAAATAAGGGCGGGGGCAAGTATCACACACAGGCAGGTGAGTACGTTGTAGTTCAGAGAGAGGGAGAGAGAGAGGTAGTGAGAGAGTGCCAATAACACTGAACCAATCCCTTATAGTATTTGAAATTTAAAACCAAAAATTCCGCAGGTCAACGAAAAGAAAAGGTTTATATCTGTGCAATTAAAAAAAATAACTATGACGCAACAGCCCATGAAGGGCTAAGGCTTGCTAGACGGCGATTTGAATAGGGGGGGCGTATGGTAAGCTCGCCGCAGTTCTCACGCCGTTTAGTTCCGGCCTTCGCTACCTAGGGCGCTACTAACTGTAGCTTCCCACTTTTATCACGATGCTGGGTCAACACTGACTTTGCTTTCACAGGAATCGAACCCTGAATTCTCGCATGAAAAGCGAGTGCGCTAGCCACTAGATCAACCTGGAGGGCTATCTGTGCGGTTAGCCATTTTTTTAAAGCAAATCGTTAGAGTCTTTTCCAAGAATACTCAAAACTCAAAAAAAAAAAAAAAAAAAAACCTATTCTGTAAAGTGGCACTTGTGGTTAACAAAATATTTTTTTTACTTTCTCTAACTTGCCTTGAATTATATCTAGACTGACAATTTATTAACCGGCGCTATAAACACATAACCGAGACTTTCTCGACAGTCGTTCAAAACTAAACTTGAACAACCAAAAACTTATTTTGATAAAACTAATTCTGTTCTTAAGGTATTGAAGAAGTATTTGGGAACTGACTAAAAGTTCCAACACCCAAAGTACCCACAATCCATGCCGCCAAAAATCCTTGGGAAAATCCCTTAATGCTCCATTTTTTTTTGTAAAAAGGCCTCACTATCCATAATGATTTGAATATCCTTATTTGTTCATGATTATAGTGAATCTAGTATCCACAAATTCCATACCACTATAGCGGGCTCATTTCAATCCACTAATACTATAGCTTTCTTGTCCCGCAATATTGGATAATCCCCTGGTAATTCAAGAGGAGATTCCTCGTGATTTGCTATTATCATGATACCCTAATATATATATAATGTTTCACAATGATGGAGTGTCACCTAGTTGGGTGTCTTCTCCAATCTAGCATCTCGTTTTTGATAATTATCAACATATTTACTCATTCTTTGAAGGACTGTTTTGTTTCTGGTAATAACTTTCGCAGTCTTTAACTGAAGTTTCTATATGTTGGTCAATTTCAGACATTTTTTTCAAAATATTTACAAAACACAATACCGACATTACAAAGCCGTATGTCAGGAGTTTGGCTATCTCTTATATATGTAACATAAATACGAGGGTCATTCAATAAGTATAACGAGACAAATCGCTATAGCTCAAAAACGGTTTATTTAATCAATACAAAAAGCTGACTACTTTTCAACATAGTCCCCAGCAACATTTATGCACTTGTCACAACGTTCTTCTAATTTGCATATGCCACTGGCATAAAATTCTTTGGGTTGATTTGAAGCCACTTTTGCACCTGATTTTTAACTTCTTCATTGGATTGTAAATGTTTCCCAAGTAGAGCCTCTTTAAGGGGTCCAAACAAATGGAAGTCCAAATGGGGCGAGGTCGGGGCTGTAATGGGGGATGTGGAAGGATCTCCCATTCTACTTTTTGAAGTGTTTTTAGAGTTAACTGTGCCGTGTGTGTGCGCGCGTTGTCCTGAAGCAAAATCACGCCTTTAGTCAAGAGTCCACGAACCTTTCGTTCGAATGGCAGGCCTTACTATGTTTGTGAGCATACCCACTGTAATACTGGCTGTTGAAGGTTCGTTGATCTTCGAGATAGTCACAATAAATAGGCCCCTGCGAATTCCAGAATTAGCATGACTTTACCTGCAGACGGCTGGGTCTTGAATTTCTTTCGAGTGGGAAAACCCGTATGCTTCCACTCAAGGTTTTGAGGCTTAGACTCCGGCTCAAAATGGTATATCCATGTTTCATCACATGTTACAATTCTACTGAATAATTCTTTTTTAATTAAACATCGTTATTTTAACTTCTTTGTGGGCGTCCGTAAGTTGTCTTGGAATCCATATCGCTCAAGTTTTCTTGTACTGCAGCTTATTCTGAATAATGTATGGACAGTTCCAACACTCGCGGGTACTTCTTCAGCTATCAGTTCAACAGTAATACGCCTGTTGTGCTGAATTGACGCGTTAATGCGAAATTCGAGGGAGGAAGTTGCAACTTAAACCGGTTGTCCACACGACCACTTTTAAAGTGTCCTACCCATTTGTAAAAATTTGAACAATTCAAACAATTATTCCCGTACACTTTCAACATTCTTTCGTGGATTTCACTAACTTTGATACCCTCTGCAACTTAAAATCTAATCGTTGAGCGTTGTTCTTCTGAGGTGCAATACTCTAGCGGACTTGCCATTGTTAACTGAATACATTTGAGGTTATGCTTACTAAATACTCTCGAACACCTGATGAAAAACTAAGTAAAAGAATGCCTACTTGTCCCACAGAAACTATTGCATTGATTAAACAAACCGTTTTTGAGCTACAGCGATTTGTCTCGTTACTTATTGAATGATCCTCGTATAAACAAAATATAAATAAGATATGGAAAAATGCACTAAAATATTTCTTTATTTAAAAGTGTTTACACTAGCAATCAATTTTTAATTACTTTTATGCATTAAGTAATTGTAATTAAATTCCCCAATATTTCTCTGTATCTTTATAGTCTTTTTTACATATTTATACAGATTCTGAAAATCTCTTCCATTTAATTATTTCAGTCATTAATTTTAAATCTACTTTTTTTTTTTAAATATTTTTTCCTTACAAAACCCAGTATTGGACTCGGAGCTAAAAAACTGAGAAGTTGTTTCATTTTCACTTAGATTGCTAAACGAACATACATAAATGCAACCTTTCTAACCATGGTTTATAATTTAAATTAAAAAGTTCATTCCTTGCCTTAAAAATAATTTGCATAAAATCCATGCCCATTTTGACGTTCATATAATTAATGTCTATTAAATTTAATTTTTTTTTGTACATGAGAGGATATTTCGCTGCCGATACATTGACTAACAACTCTTCCTAAACTTCTTAATATACTTATCAATGATGACTCTCAATCTGTTTCGTCCACCTTTCAGTAGATACATATTTCCTGTCCACTTCAACGCACACCAAATTAACCAATTTGCATTATTCATTGAACCAGGAGTTATTATATTTCAAGGCCTCTTTAGCCAATATTTTAGGTAGACGATCATTCGAGTACTGCCATATTCTACGTACATATTTAAGATTATATCCAAGTGTTGTTTTGTGTGGAGTTCACTGAGTTGTTACGCTTGGATCAATGAAAATGCAATCATTTTGTTGTCTAGTTTTTCTTGTTGTTACTGTAGTCTAATTACTTCTAATCAGGGCCATTCTCAAATGCTTTCAGTAATTTTGCCTCATTCTATGTTTCTTCGGCTGTCAATGCTATCAGATTTATTTGGGTTGATTTAAAAATTACGTTCTCATGGAAGGAAATCTGGAAAGATAGTCCGGCGTTTGAAAATCTTTGATTTGATGCCCTTGATGATGTCATAGTAACAAAATCTGATAAGAAATTTGCATAATTGAATACTCTCGTGGTGAACAGGGTCGTCAATTGTTTGATTTGATTTTGAAAATTGAAATATAACGACTTATAATCTGTGATTAAGATGAGTTTACGGGCTATAATAGTATTGATGACAATTCTTTAGTCCCCTATCGATTTTTAGCGTCTCTATCTATTTTTGGCTATATTTTAATTTACATTTATACAATTTTCTTGACTCAAATGCTAATCCAATGTGGTATATACGCGCGTGGGTTTGGATCCCATTCCAGTCGCCATTGTTCTGTTCTAGATCCATCTTAATAGCTTTCACTAGCTTAAGAATAAATAATTTTTATATACAAGTAATATTTTTAATTGTACCTTTTATAGATCATAAATTATATCGAAATGTACATTAGTAAAAAAAATAGAAAATATTTTATTGCTTCAAAAAATTACATACATTCTTGTAGTAATAGAATTGGATCAGATAAATGTTTATAATATTAACATAACCATTAGTTCTTCCTTCTTTTGCTTCAAAAAGAAAAAAAAGAAAAAAAAAAAATAGACAAATCTTAACAAAATAAAGTTCAATTAAAATATTTTATTTTGATTGATAATTTTAACTATTTGCAAGATAATAGTCAAATTAAACAAGTTTAATTATTGTTATAAACAATTAAAGCTTTAGTGATTAAACTTAAATAATCTTCTAGGACAGGTGGTATCCAAATTTACTGACGAGAATAAAAGCAGATTTTAGAAAATTGTATATATTTTCAACTGTTTTCAATATTTTTTTGTCTCAAAGAATTATAGAGAGAGTAGACAGAGTTAGGAAGTGCTCTAGAATACTCTTGGATGTGACAGGAAAACAGGATGTATGTAATCTATCAGGATAAAAACTATATACTTACTTACTTAGTCGGAGACCTCTTCATACCCTAGGGTGTCGAGGTTTGCAGAAGGAGCTCCATCTTTCCCTATCTCTGGCTAAGTTTTTGGCCTCTTCCCATCTGACCCCTCTTTTTGTTATTACCTCTCGGAGGTTGTCCTCCCAGGTAGTTCTCTTTCTTCCACGGGGCCTTCTACCAGTCATTCGCGTTTCGCATGCTTTCTTCGGGTACCTCTCGTCACGCATTCTACACACATGTCCGAACCATCGTAGCTGACCTCTCTCAATAACTTGAGATACCGGTTCGCTTTTAAGTGTGGTTCTAATGGTGGTGTTGCGGATTCTGTCTCTTCTGGTTCTTCCTGCCACTTTTCTTAAATACCTCATTTCGGCGGCTTGGAGTTGGCTACGTTCCGCTTCTCTTAGAGCCCATGATTCACTTCCATATGTCAGCGTTGGAACGAAGGTCGAACGGAAGACTGCCATTTTTGTGTCCTTTGTTACTTCTTTTTTACTGAGAAAATTTCTGTTTATGGCGTAGAATAGTCTTCCTGCGGCGTCTACTCTTGCATTTATTTCATTTTTGACTTTGCCGCTCTTACTCAGCATCACGCCCAGATATTTAAACACAGACACTTGTTCTATCCGTTTTCCGTCTATTTCTATTTGTACTTGTTCTTCGCTCCTAGACACTGTCATACATTTAGTTTTGGAGGTGTTAATTAATCTCCATGTTAGGCCCCTATGGAGAATGTACTAGAAACGACAATGGCAAAAGAATTTTACAATTCTGTACGGCCAATGAATTAGCATTGTTAAACACAAAGTTCCCACACAAAATGATACACAAAATCACTCGAGAAGAACCGTCCAGAGGAGAAAAATCTATTATAGACTATATCATATGTAAGCGAAACTTACTGCCCAGAATAAGAGATACGAGAGTCAAAAGAGGCCCTGAAATAGGAAGTGACCATTACCTATTGGTAGTGAATATAAGTGTTCCTGACTCTAAGAAACAAAGGAAAAGACATAAAAAGAAAATAACTGAGAAAATTAAATCATTTAAATTGAAAAGCGAAGACGTGCAGAAAGAGTTTGCAACTAAAGTAAAAACTATATTTGACACCATTTATATTAAAGTTAGGGAAAATGGAGGAAGTCAATCTAATATGAACAAAATAGCACGAATTTTTTCCTGTATTATTATCTAATAATTTCTATATTTAGTTACTAAGTTAGATAACTCTATTTTAAGTAGCTTTTGGACTTGCTCTTGCCCTTATGCACTCACCGGCCAAAAAAAATTCCGGCCACTTGAAAAATTCAACTATTTCTATGTATAGTTTTCAATTTTTTCATCATTTTTTTATTATTCATAACGTTAATAGTTAAAATGATAATTTTTCATTAATTTTTTTTAATGGGATGGTGCTAATACCGAATATTAACTCCTCTTGCCTTTATCACAGCTTCTAGGCGTCTCGGTATAAAGCGGGAAATTTCGTTTTGTGAGATTAGAGCCCATTCATCTTGAAGTGCCCTTTCTAGCTCAAGTAGCCCTTCCTGTAGCGTCCGGATATCTTATCCGTTTTCCAAGCATATCCCATAGATGCTATATGGGATTTAAATCAGGGGAACGGGCAGGACAGTTTAGTAAGTCAATATTATGGTTATTAAGAAAGGCCTGCATTATATGGACAAGCGTTATCTGCATTAGCACAAACTTCTCACCTAACTCCGGCATGATAGGGACCAAATGTACTTGCAGTATATTCGCCGAATACCGAGCAGCAGCCATGGTACCTCCATGAACGGTCACTAACTCCGTACATCTTTGTAAACTGATAGCTGCCCAAACCATCGCAGAGCCTCGTAGGAAAGGCCTAGTGAGAACAAAATTGCATTGTGCAAATCTCTCATCTCTTCTCCTGCACACTCGTTCACGGCCGCAAGAGCGATTGGGACTCGTCAGTAAACAATACACTAGCCCGCTGCTCGATAGACCAGTTGATGTATTGCCGAGCAAACTCAAGGCGAGAAATTCTGGGCTCCCTAGTTTGTTCTGGCCCTCTTGTGGGGGCGAAAAGCCTGATTGACCTTGCTCATTCAATCTCCTTCGAGCTATTTTCTCAGAAATTTGAACACTTCCAACGTCTTGGAGGCGATGAACTACTTCATTCACTTTCAGATGAGGATTTCGTAAAGCTGTCAGTGTCAAAAAAAATGGTCGTCCCTCAGTTCAGTGGCACTTGAACGCCCTGAGTCTAGCCTTTTTGAGTTTGAGCCTCTGTAAAGCTGTACGGCGTCTCGCAAAGTTTGATAGGGAACACCAATAGTAATGGCTGTATACCTGATGGAGCGGCTACCGTCAATAAGTGCTACAGCCCGTGCGACATCCTCGGCACTAAGGGGCATTTTTAATTTTCTTAATCAAGAGGACAAAGTTTAAGCGAAGTTAAAGCAAATAAAAATCAATTCCAATTGAATAAAAATAAACAAATTGAAAAATAAATGAACACAAACTAGTAAACAATTTTGATTTCTTTAATTTTTTTTTTTTTAATATCACAAGTGTAATGTACAAAGTCTAATTTACTCTAAAAATGTTAACTATTAATTGCCAAAACAAAATAACTGGTGAAAATAGACCGAACAATATTATATTATTTATTGAAAATGTAATTTTTTAAATGGCTGGAATCTTTTGTCGGTGAGTGTATTTATATTATCTGGTGCTCCAATACAGCTTAGATTTGCCAATACATTTCTGACCAATTCAAGGGAATCATATTTTTGTCAAAAAGGTAATTTAGACGATCAGAACATATTTTTGTTTGTAAAATATCATAAGGATGAGAAATTAATTTAAGCCAGAGGTTTTGTTAACATTTTTTTTTTTTTGAGATGGGCACACCCCGTCACAAGTCGAACAAAATAATTTTGCGTACAGCGTGGTAGTGGGAGTCAAAATATATAAGAGCTCAAAATTTCAGAGCAACCTATATTACAATAACTATTTAAATTTGGGCTTCTGTGGAATTTATGACCTTACAATTTAAGCGTTATTGAGGTTTGATATGTGTAGGCGATGTCTTTAAAGTACAATATTTAATAACAATCAAGTAATTGTTAAGTATTTGCTTGGGACCATCATGCAAAATGCCACAATCACAATAAAAATCTTTCTAAGAGGAAGTATTTGTAATCGTGCCAGATTTTCGAAATCGAATTCTCACCGGAAATATCCGTTTTGAGGTCCCCTGAGTCCAAAAAAGTGGTTTTTAGCAATTGGTTTAAGTGCCACTTTACTGAATAAATTTTTTCCAATTTTTTTGTGATTTTCTCAAAAACGCCTCTAACGATTTTCTTTAAACATTGCATATCAACTTATAGTACAAAGAGGTTTTAAATATTGTTCCAGAAAAATTCATTTAAGGGGCACTTTTGCGGGAGAGATGGAGTTAGGTTTCCTATAAAGTGCTATTTCAGTTTACCACAAAATTCCATCATTTGAATAGTATTAATTAGAATTTAATAGGTCGTTGAAATTCCGAGGTGCGTTTTTGATTGAAAAGTATTATTCAATTCTCTCTCTAAAATGGCTCCAAAGATTTTCTTTAAAAAAAGGATGTGAACTGCACATGTAAAGAGCTATAACTTTTATTTGAAACATTTCTTTGTGGTAAAGTCATTTTAACTTTTACTGAACAATTGTTTTTCAGTTTCCACCATTTTCTCCTCCAAAAAAAAACACCGACGAATTTCATTAAATCTGGTATACTAATTACAAAAAATTTATCAGTTACAAGTTTATAAACTGCATTAAGAGAAAGTTGTGTGAGTGTTTCACACTAGATTATTATTTTTTTTTTTTAATTCCGGGAGCCACTGTCTTTTGGAGGGGCGGATATTTTGGATTGCTGTTGAGGGATGCGAAGAATATTAAATACTCCACTCCATAATTATGTTTAGTTATTTATCGTTTGGATTGAATTTCAGCGTATTTTTTGAGCGTAATTTTTTGTATTAAATTCTGTAATGGACATTACATATTGCTTATGATATGAAAATATATTATTGCTATGGCCTTGTAGCTAATGCCCCCTTCAAAAAATAAATATTTACTAAAAATTCCGAGTTTGATGAAGATTTATGAATAATAATAATAATAATAATAATAAGAGCCCCCACCTAGCGTGGGCGAGACCTGGCGGAGAAAGGCGTTACACGGACAATACCCGGCAGCACTAGATGGAGAATTGATTGACAAGGAGGCTTCCGTGGCCTGGTTGACGCGTGGGCTGCTGTTTCCGGAAACGGAAGGTGCCCTCATCGCGATACAGGACCAGGTTGTTCCCACCAGGTACTACAGGAACCGCATCATGAACGATAGCGGTGTCGCCGACGTCAGGTGCAGACTATGCCGGGCTGCGCCGGAGACAGTTCACCACCTGCTAGCGGCGTGCCCCTTGCTGGCACAAAGAGACTATCTCCAAAGGCACAACAGTGTGGCCAGGATCCTACACAGAGAGTTGGCGCAGAAACTCGGTTTGATTCAAGATGCCCCCCATACTACAAGTATAACCCCCTGCCAGTGCTAGAAGTCGCGCGGTGTCTCCTGTACTGGGACAGAGAGGTACTGACGGACCATGCTGTCGCCAACACCCGGCCGGATGTGATCTGGCATAACAAAATAACAGGCAGGGTGTGGCTGATTGATGTATCTGTCCCGGATGACGCCAACATAGCCCGCGCGTATACCACGAAATTGGCTAAATACAGGCCACTGGCGGCAGAAATATCTGCTGTATGGAGAGGAGTCTCAGGGGTGGAGATAGTCCCGTTGATTATTTCAGCCACGGGACTTGTGCCGCGGTCGCTGGGGGAGGGCCTCTGCATGATGGGAATCAGGAGGACCATCATATACGAGATGCAGCAGGCTGTGGTACTCCACACCTGCCGCATTGTAAGGGAAGTGCTAAGGGAAGACGCCAGAGACTAGCACGGACATATTTTTCTTTTTCTTTTGTCTTTATCATAGGACAATTGTCCGGTTCCAGTAAGAACCGTAATACCAAATACTGAAAACAGGTTCCTCCCTTGCCTGCGGGCCGCGAGGGATTGAAAAAAAAAAATAAAAATAAAAAATAATAATAATAATATTAATAATAGTAATAATAATAATATAATAATTACAATTACATTAAGAGAAAGTCATGTGAGTTTTCTACACCATGTTTTTCATTTACTTGCTTTATCAGGAAGTATTGCTTGCTATAACAGGAAGAATTGCTTGCTATAACAGGAAATATTGCTTGCTATAACAGGAAGTATTGCTTGCTATAACAGGAAGTATTGCTTGCTATAACAGGAAGTATTGCTTGCTATAACAGGAAGTATTGCTTGCTATAACAGGAAGTAGGAAGTATTGCTTGCTATAACAGGAAGTATTGCTTGCTATAACAGGAAGTATTGCTTGCTATAACAGGCAGTATTGCTTGCTATAACAGGAAGTATTGCTTGCTATAACAGGAAGTATTGCGATCTTGTCAAATTTCAATATCTAGTTTTCCAAAGAAATATACGTTTTGAGGTATTAACGAACTACTATATAAATTAATTGTAACATTTTTATTATCATTTACTTACAATAATATTTAAATGTAAAGATAAGTAATGATTGTAATTATTGAGAAAAATCGTAGAAAATTATAAAAAATAATCACAAAATCATTGCATATAGAAGTACTTTTTAGATTACTACAAAAATGGGTTGCTTTTGTGATTACTACAAAATTGAATATGTATAATTTATTGATTATTTTGCATATAATGTCTATGAGAAGATTGCTGCTTGTAGTGGAATCGTTTATTGTGATTCCTGAGGTATGTAGTAGATGTCTTGAAGAGGGCGGAAGTTAGTTTAGAGATTTTTGGAAGTTAGAGTTCGAATTACTAACACTGAATTTATAAAAATAGACTATATTTTTACAGTAATTTA
The DNA here is from genome assembly GCA_011037195.1 of Triatoma infestans. Taxonomy (NCBI): domain Eukaryota; kingdom Metazoa; phylum Arthropoda; class Insecta; order Hemiptera; family Reduviidae; genus Triatoma; species Triatoma infestans. The sequence goes on from JAAEAF010000808.1 coordinate 113,220, forward strand.
AATGTGAGAAATGGTAACTATTAACATGAAATACTTAGATAAAGTTAAAATAAATATTTTTTTTATTTATTTCTTAAATTTTCACTGTGTTCATATACGTTCAATCAAATTGAACTATTTTTGGTGAATTTATGAAAACTAGGGGATCAAGGAAAACTCGTGCAAGTCCCATTAAAATTTCTGACCCCCAATCAATTAAAAACATATAATCTCAATGGTGTACAGATGTCTCTAGAAGAGGCTGTGCAACACCTCTTGGGTGAAAGGGAAAGGTCTGCACCTACTCCCCCGGCCCAAGATAAAACATCCATTATTGCCAGTCTGAACCTTTTAAATCAGATTCCGTGTTTTGACGGAGAACAGAACACAAACATCGAACTTTTTCTAGAACAGGTACAACGCTGTGCTAGATTGTCACGATGGGACGACGATACCACATTAGAAGTGGTTGAATTCAAAATTTCCGGTACTGCAAAAACCTTCTACAACACCCAAATATCGCTACTCGAGTAGCGAATCAACAAGTAGTTGATTTTAAAACCATATCAAAATTGCTGCTCAACCGGTACCACACAGAACAAACGCCTCTCGTTCTGTTACGCCTAATCACGAACATGCAGGCTTCCCCAAATGACTCGGTAGAAAAAATCGCCGACAAGCTCCGTCACCTGCACGCTCTAATCTCAGACAAGGCCGAAGCTAATCCCAAACTAACTTTACAAACGGTGTTAAACAAAATCACCACCGACACCTTCATTAGGCTACTTCCGCAAAATCTAAAGAACGAGGTCCGCACTAAGCTTCCTGAAACTTTAGACAATGCGCTGGAATATACCACGGCACTAAGACAGATAAAGGCGGCAGACTCTGCTCCGTCAGTGTTTGCAATAACGCCGAAATCTAAATTAATTAAACCGGTGGCGAAACAAAATAACCTACCGCCATCGCCATGCAAATATTGTGGGAGTATGCATTTTCACGCAGAATGCACTCAAAAAAATAAACCCCCATTATTTAACGTAGTCAAAAATCGTCCATGTCGACATTGCTCAGGGCCTCATTTCGACAGACATTGCACTGCTCCAAAAACAAAGACGCGTACAAACTTCGGCAAATTCTCGCCGCAAGCCAATAAATTTAATAATTTTCAAGGGCGTATTACCAACTACACAAACAAATGCCAATCCACACATACACCGCAACCTCACAATTCGCGCAGAACGTATTCGGAAGTGACAAGGGCGACAACAAACAAATTTAATACGAGCGACAAACCGACCTGCCAGTATTGTGATAAATACGGCCATACTGCCCGAAATTGTTTTCATATCAAACCAAAAACGGTTAAATTTCCGGCAGTCACAGGCAGTTACCACAACTATGGCAGTCATTCCGGCCTTCACCTCACACGTAAACCTAATCGTAATCCTACGAATAAATAAAAAATTACTCCATGCTCTCGTGGATATAGGCGCTAGTCACAGTCTTATAGATTTTTCTTACTGCTTATAGAATAAGACGCTTCACCCTTCAGACATTTTACTGAAATCACTGACCGACCAAATTATACCAAATTACGGCGTCACGTCCCTTAAACTTCATGCGGACGGCGTCAAGAACTCGCAATTTATGGGTGAATTCGTTGTGTCAAAGCTTCAGGGTGCATTCCAGGCTATACTCGGACGAGACATACTCACACACAACCAATCCATTATAAACTTATGAACTCAAACACTCACACCAAGACATCTCTCCTAGTGTGCGACCTTGTGCGACCTTGGCTAATCCGGTGACCAGTGATTTAGGTCAGTGGCCAGCTTTATCGGTGCTTGCTTTGATGTAAAGTATTGACCCTTGTATTGAAAAAGGGTTTTGTTTGTTTGGCCGCGGCCTTGTCTTGAAGACAGCGGCCGGCTAGACCACTAGTTATAAATTATCCTTTATTCCTGCCATCCTTTGTGAAGATAGCAGCTGGCTGGAACCACTTTGACATTACTATGACTTTGATACCACTTTGACATTGCTATGACTTTGATACCACTTTGACATTGCTATGACTTTGATATGTCATTACATGCTGCTCTTCTTCAATTAACTTTTCAATTGTGGTTTCTAAATTGGTCAAAATAATTCGGAGCGGTGAAACAACCGAAAGCCGATTTCTTAATTTATTTTTTGAAGTTTGGAGTAAATGCCCCCAACCCCAAAGGAAACCAGTTCATATGCAATAAGAGAATTCTCTCTGGATCAGAGGGGACTAACGCGATGAAGTTGAATATTAACTATGCTCCCCTTCGGGCGGTTCCGAGGGTTGGCGGTCAGGCAATAACGGGAGGTGTTGGAACCCACTGTCGCAAATGCGGTAGTGAATACGAAACCCCAGCTCATGTATTGGGAAATTGTTCCAACAACATGTCCCTTATCACACGCCGCCACCATAAGTGAAGAAGCGAATAGTGGAAATATTAAGCAATAAGGGGTATACTTGCTTCGACGAATACAGCAGGTACTAATCGTTTCGCGGGCATTGTGGCGTTCAAGAACAGTGGAAAAGAGGCCTTGTCATTGATCCTACTGTCCGCTTTAAATCCAATGATCCAGAACATTGGAGGAAAGTTGATTCAGAGAAGAGGGGCATATACGAAACATGTATCCCTCACCTGCAGGTAAAATACCAGGTAAGGTTTGGTGAATGTCAGTTCCAAGTGAAGGGGCTCTGGTTTGGGAGTGGAGGGGCGATACCTAAAAACCACGGAGTGAATTTTTTGACCGGTTGGGAATTGACCAGAACTTTCTGTGGGAGATTGCTGAGACAATCATACTTGATTTTCTCGGTATAATCCACCACCATATATATGGGATATGACCAGCAATGATTACTTGACTTACACATTCACTTAACTTTAGTCTGTATATATATAGCTCTTGTAGTCCGTTACATTTGTTCCGGTATGAATTTGTGTATAGTAAATACCTACGCATTATTCCTATTCAATCATTGTTTTCTGAATTGATTGGTATGTTGTGTTTCAGCAACTCAATGCAATTGAGCAGCCACACTTAGTTTAATTATTGAAATAAAGTGCTTTTTCTCTTCATAAATGAAAATCCCTCTTCACATAAATATATTGTTGCGAAGGAGACTAACATTTTCATTATTGCTTTCTCGTATAGAGATGGATTTCAGCACTCCGTTCATTTAAAAAAAAAAAATAATCGTGACTAACAGGGTGACAAATGTGAGCACACTCCAATGATACCAACCTTCAAAGACAAAATTATGGATTCTAGATCCTGAAATTGTGGCATTAAGGTAAAAAAGATTTCACGTTAGCGTACACAATTTTAATATTATTTTTTTTTTTTAATAAGGGATTTTTTTTTTTACGAGGACCCGAGAAAGCCGGACCAGAGTGCATTAGAATGCACATGCATTTAATTACAAAACAAACGAAAAATGCGATAATAATAATATTAAATTAATTATAATTTATTTTTATTATTAGTTACTATGTTTATTTTATACTTTTTTTATTATTATTATTATTTTTTTTTTTTTACTTAATTTTAAAGATTGCTAAGCTGAACAAGGTTTGAAAGCGTAATGATGTTTTGTTAGTATTTGTTGTAAGTAATTGGAGGCTGGCAGAATGTGTGCGCTCTGTAGGAGGAGCTTGTACCATGTTTTATATAAAGCCAATGTTCGTATAGACCGCCCACTAAGATAATTTATTTTCTGAAGGAAGTAAGGACAATCAGTGTGTGTGTTTGTGTGTGCCTATATATATATATATGTGTGTGTGTGTCAGAGAAATATGAGTGTAGTGGTGTAGGTGACACGACCAGAGTGCTAGGGGGCATGTGGGCCCAGTAGTTGCTATTGATCAAGTAAGTAAGTCCACTTGCAGAACTTAATTGTAACAGCCCCGGTCAATAGCCATAGTTATCCTTATTCTACTAGAAAAGAAATACATCAAAAATATAATATGAACTTATTATCTTCCACAGGTTCTAGTTTAACGATTATTATAAAACACTGCCCCTGATTGTGGCCGTAAATTTACTTACCATAAAACAAAAACGTGCGAAAGATTCACACGAATGAATATTGAACCAAACGTGTCGAAAAAAAATTCCGCAGAACTACCTAAAATCTTCTCAATTATTTTATTTTTCGGACAATGTTGCAAACAAAAGAGATATAGTAAGGATTCCATGTTTAAAGGAAATCATTATAATCGTTTTCGGACAAAATTTCCCGAAACTCAAAAATTTATTTGTATAAAAGTGGCACTTTCGGTTAACCAATTTTTTCAAATTTAGAAATCCAACCAACGCTTATAATGTGTTGCAACCAAGTGTGGAGTAGTAGGGGGGCATAACAACGTTCGCTCCAGTACGAGTAACTAAGTTTGATAGTGTGGGGACACTCCGCTACATACTCTCTTGTCTTGTAATGTTGTAAAATAGTTTAAAATTAAGAATTCTTTTAGAGGAAAAAAAAAATGATTAATCAGATATACAAGAAACTATTTTTTATAGTCCGAAAGGGGCATGTGTTACATGCAGTTACTTGAGGAGTAGCGACCCCACGGGTTACCACAGCTCAGTACGCCATGCACTTCGTCAGAACGTACACAATACACTTAAACTACATACACTCTACACTTTATAGACAAGCACAAACATAGTACACACAGGATCTCCGTCCGTAGTTAATTGGCGTAAGCCAGGGGGAGGGGGAAGAGATTAGCTCAGTGGTAGCGCGCTGGACCAGAACCGGAGGTCCCGTGTTCGAATCCAGCATGCTGACCTTAGATTTTTCTCTTCCTAGCAGCCTCTACAACTCACTATCCGGTGATGGGCAGTGTTGTCTGTAGCTAGAGAACACTGCTTGTAGGCCGGTAGTGCACTGAGAAGGCTGCGGGGGCACAATAGATCTTTCAGATCGCAGTTTCAATAATCCCCTACAACAATCTACATATAGAACGCGGTAAGCCATCCCATATAGTAATGCTTCCGATAAATTTAATATTTTAATATTGTTTTCAACTTTTTGTTAGAAACGGAATATGTGTACACATAGCTGTCTTTTATGTACGTATATATACGGAAGCTAATGTACTTTTAGTAAGACTTGATTTAGTGGACGAACTGGCACTAGGCTCACATTTTATAGTTGAACGATTTAACTGAGTAAGGAGAGAAGAGAGTTTATAGAGTAGAGTGAGCGAACTAAGAGTTATGATGATATTTGGTAATGAGGATAGACGATCATTCAGTTTCCTTTTCAATTCCTATAATGCCCTCTGTTGACGCAAAAGTTTTCACAAAATACGTTTTAAATTTTTTTGTTTTGTTTTATTCTTCTGGGGCCAGAGATTTTGGATCCAAGGACCAGACATTCGGAACCTGTAGGCAAGTTTCCCAGCATCTTCCTGGCGCAATAGATCTTTCAGGACAAAGTGCGATAATCCCCTTCAACAATCTACAATCTACAACTATTTTTCATAAACAGACACACGTTTCATTTCTCTTAGTATTATTAGCAATTATTGTTTGCATGAAGTTAGGATATTGATAGATAATTAAGATAACGTAATAGAAATAATTTTCTACATGCACAAATATATTACATTACAAGTCAAGAGCAAGTTAGCGGAGTGTCCCCATTCCATCAAACTTAGTTACTGGTACTGGGGCGAGCGTTGTTTTGCCCCCTACCATTCGGTTATAGTATATTAATAATAATCAGCTGGAGAAACCATAAATTTGTTCTGAAGTAGTATCTCAGTGGAAAGCGCAACGTATTGTCCCCCCCCCCCCCCTAGAAGTTGGAGTTTATTATCAAGAAAATCGTCAGAATTGGGGGTGGGGGAGGGAACATATGTTCCAGTACAGTCGCCCTTCCGGTTAATGGAACTCGTTGTGTCTAGGCATAACAAGTTTAATCTTCCGGCGATGTTTTTTTCTTTTTTTCTAACTCACAAGATTTTAAAACATGAGTAAACGAAAGGATTTGTTTACTGAAGAATTACGAACTAAGTTTAAATATTTTAAACAATCACCAAATTCAAAATCGGAGGCGGCAATATGCACGGTTTGTAATACGCCAGTTTCATCTGTATATGTGATTTTTTTTTTTTTTTTTTTTTACTAATATTCACCAGTGGATTACAAAGTATCAGCTGATGGAAGGAACTTTAACTTTTCACACATTAAATCACCATTATAAGTTTTAACTCTGAAGCTTGCACGAACAAATTTTTAACAAACATTTTTAATGACGCGGCGGTAGCTAAGTGAATTTCAACTGAAAAGACAAAAAACTAAATGTACCTATCGCAGATAATGTTATCGCTCCATATTTATAGAAAATATAATGCAATCATTGTCAGTTGACCGTTTTTATCAGTTTTAATTGATAACAGTATAATTAAGACGCAATCAAAATTAAATATTTTTGAATAATATCCCCTTTTCTTTTGTCTTTCCCAGTTGGCAATCCTAATATATAATCCATTTCTAAAAAATACTTTATTCGAACTTAGGGAATTTCAAAGCATATATTTCCGTTAAAAATCCAATTTCGAACATTTCAAATGTAAGATTTTTGGTTTTTGAACGATGCTGTTCTCTTTCTCACACACCCACAGACCATTTTCTAAATACCAATTTTTGGACTAAGGGGACCTCAAAACATGTATTTCCGGTGAAAAATCGATATAGGAAATTTGACACGATTACAATACTTTCTCTCTAACTAGGATTAAGGGAAAGAGAAATTCCTCTGACAACATGTTTTTGTTTGTATGAATTGGATTAATTGTGTGTTTACATTATTAGTAACAGCTAAGGGTTTAATGTGGATATGCTAGTAGTCACTTGAGTGTGTTAGCATTATAACCAAATGGTCAGTGTCAATAACTTGAACAAAATAACACTTCAAAATGTTTTGAGACAACTTCATCAGTACTCCTGCGAAATAAATTTTTCCGAATAATTGTTTCCAATTAAAGTGTTAGACGATTTTGTGTTCAGATAGGATATGAAGTTTAAAGAAACACTTCAAAACCGTTCAAAAACGTTAAAAAACGTTAAAAAACGCAAAAAACTGAAAAAAAAAAAAAAAAAAACCATTCAGCAAATTCGCACTTCCGGTTGATGAATTTTGACCAAAACCATCGTACGGAATACCTAGTTGGAATATACTTCTATTTCTTGATTTTTGAGTAATTTTGTTCAAACACAACACACTCAAAATAGATCATTTCTCTGAAAACTTTTTTTTCATATTCAAGGTACCTCTAAGTATGTAATTGCTGTGTAGACTCAATTTTGAAAAATTTAACAGGCTCGCAATAATTCCGTTATAGAGTACGTGTAAGTAAAATGCCATATTCTTAGGTGTATTGTATAGGGTCATTGCAAAAATTTTTTGATACGGTATTATTTGGTGAAATTAAAAATGCTTTATATGTAAAATGAACATTTATTTAATCTATGATATAATTTTGCTTCGTTTTCAATAATCATTTTCCACCGATCAGGTAAGACCTGGATCTCTTTAACAAAAAAGAATTTTTTCTTCAAAAAAGAATCTAAATGATTTTTTTTTTTTTTTTATTGATTCTTTAGATGTGAATCAGTTTCAGTTTAAATGATTTTGTAATGAATGGAACACATAAAAATCTGATGAAGCAAGATCAGGGGAACAGTAGGGAGAATGAATAACAATGTCTCAGTTAAGCTCTTTGAGTTTCAGAGATATTTTCTGTGATAGTCAGTTTCTTTTTGTGGTCATCGACTGGTTTCGGGCTTTCGCCAATCATCAGTATGTTTTTTGTCAAAACAGTGTGATAACATAGACTTGCACAGTGTTGAGATTTGCTAAAGTGTTAGAGTGTATCAATTAAATTTGCTCTGTGCAAGAAAAAACATTCTGAAGAAAGCCCGAAACCACTCGATGACCACAAAAATAAAGCTGACTGTCATGGAAAATATATCTCTGAGGCTTTCCAGCTCTGCGGAACCAACCACAACAATTCTTTAAGTTTGTCCCTAGTTTGCCAAGATTTGTAAGGGTTGGCATTATCGTGCTGGAAAACAATCTATTTCCGATTGGCTAAAGCATGTATTTTTGTTTTAATGCCAACTTCAGTTCATCTATGGCGACAATATTTAATAGAATTAATAGTTTCATTAATTCATAGAAGATAACACCCTGACAATCCAGGCAAATTGATAGCAAAACTTTCTTTCATTACAAGCCAGATTTTGACGTCGATTGACCTTCCTAATGATCAGCTTCTTAATCTCAATACAGTGTTGTGTTAAATCCATTTGTTATCTCCTGTAGCTAAGCGATCTAAAAATGGATCACGATTTTGTCTCTCAAGCAGGTTATACGGGAAGCAGAGACCCTAGACATTTTATTTTCTTCACTTAGAAGCTGCTAGGACTCAAACATCAAACTTGGAAACATATCCCAACTTATTTGTATGACTTATATATATATATCACAGCCTAGCCTTCTAACGATCTCCTGAGTTATTATTCCGAGAATTGTCGATGATGAAATCATGAACACACACATCATCAATCTCTTTAAGGCGACCAGACTTCTATTGGTCTTCAAATCGAAATTTCCCTGCCTATATTTTGCTAGATTAGATTCGAACGGGGAGAGAGAGCCTCATTCCACTGCGACCTACAATAAGAGATCTATTGTAAATCCCCTAAAATTATAGCACATCCCTCAGCTTCGCCCTCTTAATCAAGCTGAGAGTGGCTCCGCCATGAAGCTCATGGCTTCGGGATTGCTTGTCCCCAGTTGAAAAAAACCTCGTCCTCGCCAGCGGCACACTCTCAAAGGATATGTTCCGGGGTTTCCTCCTCATTCGCACAATCGGCATAACGCGTTATCCGCAAGTAACAAGTGGTGCATGTGCCTATTCAGCTTACAATGCCCTGTTAGTAGACCCACTATTAGCCTTATATCCATCCCTTCCGGCAATGACTCAGTAGATCCCTGGTAGATTTAGGCAAATATCTCTTGATAAAGAATTTGCCTGCCTCTGTCTTGGTGTTCTCTCCCACCAATCCAACCCTTGATAGAAGATTGAACTAGGCTGTTGGACAAATATTGCTCTTGGGCGACCAGACTTCGGTTAGCCTTCAAGTCGAAATTTCCCAGCCAGTATTTTGCTAACTACGGTTTCACTGTAATTTTTTTTGAAGAATAAACAACCCCATAAATTTCTCGCATATTTTTAAATATATTCAGCACATTTGAACGGTTTCAAAACTCTTGAAATATAAAATGCATGTTTCAAAATTTTTTAATTTTAAATGGCTAAAAGACTAAAATTATATGTAGACTAATAAAAACTATCGCAAAAATGGTGTGTTAGCCAAGCTAAATGACAAATACATTACTAGGAGGTAAGTAACAACAAAAAGAAAGTTATACACGTGGTATGTTCCACGAAATAGACACCATATGCTACTACAGTAACTAACATTACGTTTTATTTATCAAATTCTAGTGTGACTATATTTTAATCCTACAACATCCGCTTTCTTATTACAGGACTTTTCTTAACGAGCAATTTATAATATATCATTTCTTTAAATAATCTTTTTTTTTTTTTTGTTTTGATTAATAACCGAACTAATAGTATTCGAAAGCCAGCGAAGTCAAAAACGTGGTTCTTTTCTAAACTTGTTTTGGATAAAGCAGTATTTTCTTTTCTATTGATTATATCATATTTTTATGTTCATAAATGCGTCTTTCTAAATATTGATATGTTTTCAGGATATGTCACAATCACTACAATTGATTGCATAAATTAAGATTGTTGCATTTATTTGTTGATATTTTACCCTCTTCAGTAATGTATTTGTCATTTAGGTTAGTTACCAATTTTGGGCAATAGTTTTTATTAGTCTATAAGTAGTATATAATAGGCGACTCCAGGACAGAATTTTGCTCCCTCACCTACCCCCTCGCCTTCTACCTTCCAACCTTCCCTGTCCATGATCCACCACCCCCCTCACCGCCCTAGTTACCCCTCTCCCACCACATGATCCCTCTCCCCTCCCCCAACCTATTCCCAACTTTTCCCCCACCCCCTCCCCATCCCCTTTTCCTGTAAGCGAAGAAATATTAAAAATTAATTTTTTTTTTTGCTTAGGTCAGCAAAAGCGATCTCACAACCTTCGTCATCCAAGTCCATCACTTACACCACTCAGCTATAGTGGTAACTTGGCAATAGTAGTTTTCTTTAGATCCTTATACCTCACCCACATACTTCTCCATCATCTCTCTCATATCCTTTCTCT
>JAAEAF010000808.1:123583-158490 GCA_011037195.1 Triatoma infestans
AGGTGAGGGAGCAAAATTCTGTCCTGGAGTCGCCTATTATATACTACTTCTATATAATTTTAATTATTGTTTATAATAAAAACAAAATTATTATATTTAATTACATAATGTATTAATAACTTTGGATTGAAACATCTTATTTTGGAAGATTAATTTCATGTAAATTATATACATTATAATACATAATTATTTACTGTCTCTTACTCCTTCTAGTAAGGGGGAATATTGCCATTATTTCAAATTTTCGAAATCAAGTTTTACACGGGAAATAGATGTTTTTAGGTCCTTGGAGTTTTCATGAATTGATGGATCATGTTTTTGAGTTTTTTTTTGTTAAGTGTTTTTTTTTTGGGTTTTTGACAAATACCGTTAAAAAACTTTGCTAGGAGGTTGATACGGAGGGCGATGTCAGCTAAATAAGTATAATCTATTTACATCTAAATAGATATGACAAATAAAATATGGTCCAAAAACAATTTATATATTAAATGAAATTCTTGATGGGGTCGATCATGTATATGACCCCCGAACATTGCATATGTAAGAATTAAACTAGATAAATTATTAAAAAAAAACAAAAACCGAGAGGTGTGGGTGTTGGTGTAGTGATTATGATCATGGACTTCGCAGTTCAAGTCCTGCGTATAATTGCTAAATTTTATATTTGTTGTGCTGGTTGGTTCCACAGAGCTGAAAGCATCAGAGACATTTTCCGTGATAGCCTGGTTCTTTTTGTGGTCATCGACCGGTTTCGGGCGTTCACCCATCTTCAGGATGCGTTTGTCAGAGAGTGTGATAACACAGATTTGCACACAGTAAATTCAGTTTACACACTCAGTGGAGTGTGTAAAGTGAATTTGCTCTGTGGAAGTTTGTGTTATCACAGTGTCTGACAAACGCATCCTGCAGATGAGCGAACGCTCGAAACCGGTCAATGACCACAAAAAAAAAGCACTATCACGGAATATGTCTCTGGAAATTTTATATTGGTTTAAAAAATGTTAATAGTAAAGTAGGTGCTTCAGCCCCCGTCCACGATACCTAATTTGGTAGTTGGACGTTAAGCCCGCCTGAAAAAATAGGCATTACATTACTTATTAAAAAAACCTTATCGTATTTTCGAGTTTATACATATATATATTGTCGAGCAAAGACAGCTAATACCAGAATTATAACTTAACAATCATAGAAATGAATCTGAAAAGTGTTTCATACTATATATAAGGGGTTCAGTTTGATAATGAAGCGATCATTACTAGTGAGGTATTAAATCAATTTTGTACGTAGATTTTAATCATGTTCAATAAATTATATAGTTAACAAAAGTAATCATTGATAAATTCTGTTCGAAAAGTGAATAAAAAAAAAAATTAATAATAAATTATAATGTCAATAAAAAAAAAGAAAGGGTTAATTTCAGAAAACGCAAGGGTTATGCGTAAAATTAATGCACTTAATGACCACTTAAAATATTATATTTTAGATAAATATCAAATAATTAATGAATAAATAATAATGTAAATTAGTTTCGATTTAATAAATGATTATCTATTCTATTCATTTAAATCATAATACTAATTACATATAACATGTTAATCATGCAATTTATATATATGTAATATATATATATATACTTTAACAGAGTCATTAGATAATAGAATTGTGTAAATAAGATTTAGATAATATCCAGTGAAGTCAATATAATAATACTGCTGGTCAGTGGAGGGGGTTAGAGGAGTCCACGTGCACGTGCATGTCCACGTTTTCTTTAAACTTGGTACATCACCACCGACCCGCACCCTACGGGCCATCAATAAATGCATTTATTATTTTCAATTTAGTAAGATATCACTGGCCGTATAGCCGTATATTCCAGAAAATTCCTAAAAAACCGCACATCTGTTTAACCAATTTCTTTAAGTTTGGATTTGTATGCAACAAAAATGAGGTGTGAAACATTCACACATTATCATATTTCAGTTTGTTTTTTTTTTTTTTAATTTAAGGCGCGTTTAATTTAAGACCTGGAGCCTTCTCAGTGCACTGCCTCGTTGCAGACAACACTGTCCATCACCGGACAGTGTGCTGCAGAGGATCCTAGGAAGGAAAAAATCTAAAGGCAGCACAGCTGGATTCGAACCCAGGTCCTCCGCTTGGGAGTCCAGTGCGCTAACCACTGAGCTAATCCTTCCCTTCATATTCTAATTAATGTAATTTAATTAAAAATATTCTTTAAAATTGCACCATTTACAAGGTTTAGTTAAGTTGGCAATAAAAAGAAGTGGTAGCGATTTTTGTACGATTTTTGTACTTGTATATCTGAGCAGCCATGTGGGCCACAAAGCTTGTAAAGTTTAAATCTAACTGACAGACCACAAAACGTTTCTAAAATATTTTATTTCTGTTTTTTTTTTCAGAAAAATGTTTCAAATAAATAAAATTGATATTAATTTTTATCTTTTACGGTGAGCATTCCATGTTTAAAGAAAATCATTATAGCCGTATATTCGAGAAAATTACTAAAAAACCGCACATCTGTTTAACCAATTTCTTTAAATTTGATATTCTATCAATGCTTTTAATGTGTATCAATATTATATAAGTGGTAAAGCCATACATTATACTGAAATGGTACTTTAAAGGAAAGCATTATTAAAGATTGAGATTATTGGAATCATGAATGTTACTGTATGGTATAAGAGTGGCAAGGAAAAGTTAAAGATGTGAGGATATTTTCTGATAGTCAAACTGCACTAAAGGCTTTGAATAAGCCGTATTGGAGCTCTTAGTGAGTGGGCGAATGTAGGAGAGGACTATTAAGTGAAATATTAGAACCCGCTCAGAGAAGCAGAGTGGAGCTCTTCTGGGTACATGGACATGCGGGTGTAGAGCGCAATGAGAATGCGGACGAGTTGACTAAAGTGGGATCCTCCACTACCGTATTGTTTGGGGGAGGGGGATCTGTTAGTTAGGTTTAAAATTAAACTGACCCTATAAGTTTATTGGTTTTGGCAGCGGGCTCCCGTTAAGACCTTTCAGCTACAACCCCTCTACCTTTTTTTTCAAACCTATAGGCACTACAGGCCCATACAGTTCCTGAGTCCACTCAGGAATCCTCGACCTATCTGTGTAGCTCACAATGGATGTTCTTTAATATCAGACTGAGCGGATTCAATGCTTCCACTCTTTTCTGATACTAACCCTTCTGGACAATGAATCTATATATTTCTTAATCATCCTATTAAGCTGGAGCCAGCTGATAGGGAAATCCATTGTCAGGTGCCAATGCACCCTTTCTTTCTAATATCTTCTCTAGCTGTTCTGAAAAAATATTATACTAATGTATATTGGCTCGCCTTGATGCATTGCCGTCATATATTTTGCTTGGTTGATTTTTGAAATTTCTTGTACCAGTGGATAACAGAACGAAGTGTTGGCGGTGTGTCACTTGACCCGGTGGGGATTTCGACTTTTTGATTGAAAATATTGAAACCCGAATGGCTCTGAATTTTGAAGGTCTCTAAGGCCAGATGCCTCTTCTAAGGTTTTTGGCAATTTGATTTTTTTGCACTTGTGGTTTTATGATGGATAGGAGTGATTTGATGAAGGCATCGGTAGCCAGTTTGTCTTCAAGGTTTTGCAGCGCTTGCCATCATCAAATGTATTGGAGTTTTTGTTGGATCGTGAAAAAGATATATATATGAAAAAAATACAACTGCAAGGACTTCACACTGTTGAACTAGAAAAGATTACGTTAACGTGACAGAGTGTCGGAGTATGATGACTTCTTGATGTAGAGTTAAAATTATGACTTTATTGGATGATAAGTTGGGAGTAGCGCCGCATTTATATATATTTCTCTAATCCCCTATTACACCTTGACTTCTCCTTCCTGCTTCATAGGTGTTAGGTAAGTGGATCACTTCCTCTGCTACGACCAGAATCTTAACCGTTTGTGCTAGGAAGGCATGTCATGCCTTACGTGACGTATGGAGTGACGCAGATGTGATTACATTGCAAGCAAGGCACGCCAAAATACGTCACGTCAATGCGTCACGGCCATCTATCATAATAATAACAACAACCAACAACCGTTCTTTGTTCGACCATTCTAACCTCTTTAACACTCATTCTCCCCGCAATATTTACTTCAAATAAGTAAATTTGTGAGTATAAGCATACCCAGAGGTGTGTTCGTTCATTCTTCAACGTCTATTTTCATTTCCTGCTGCCTTCGCAGTAATCAGTTTACAGCAAACATCAATATGAATTTGTAATTATCGGATTAAGCTATGCTAAAAACAAGATGATGATCTTTTAATTAATTTTGTTTCTTTAATAAACGCCGTCAACGATGGGTCTTCACCTATTTTTTAATCCAAATGTTTGGTTCATCTGCCTTTAATTATGCAGTGTAGGAGATATATCATTATTTTGTACTATAAGAAATAGTACTTGACGGTCGTATTAGCAGAGTCGTATACCATTGTGTGTGCGTGTGTGGTGTGTGTATGTGTGCGTGAGAGAGAGAGAGAGTGAGAGACAGAAAGAGAAAAAGAATAAGAAATGAGTGTTTATATGTGGAATGTTATGAAAGCAGTTTTATTTGGTGGGCGTGCCGGAGAATAGAAGGTAATGAGGTGGTGACAATGATGCAGCAGACAGCTGTTTCATGTTGGCCCACTTTGCTGCCCCAAGTTCTGCCCTTTTTTTATTTATTTTTTAACATTCTCTTACTGCTATAAGACGATCGTGTCAAATTATCGAAGAGTGTTCACTGAAAATACATGTCTTTAGGTGTCCAGAGTAAGAAGAAAATGTTTTTAGTGAATGATCTGCAGATGTGTATGAACCAAATAACACCAAAATGAAAACTCTGTAGGAAGGTCAAATTGGTATTTCGTTTAGATAGTATCGCCTATGTGGCATGGAGGTTACTGGCAAAATAATCAATCAGTAGTGTGACTTTATTGCAGATTTGTTTTTCAGTTTTTCGCGATTTTCTCAAAAAAAGCTTTTTTTCTTTATACTATCTACACACATCAATATCTATCATTTGTATTTAAAATATTTTTACGAAAAACTTGATTGAGTTGTGAGGGAACAGTAGCGTCTAGCTTATTGCCACCTGTATAAAATTAATGTATATTAGAATAATATTAATTTAAAATAAATCGGTTAACCGCAACTACCCCACTTTACACAATAGGTTTTTCAGTTTTCTGAAAATTTCTCAGAAGTTCCCACATGGATTTCCTTAAAACATTTCTAACAACCTATCACTAAGAAGCTATCACTACCAACCTATCACTAAGAAGCTATCACTGTGGTTTGTAACATTTTTTCTGAACAATTGTTTTTGTATGGTCCAGAGGAATCTTAGACATTAAAATACAAATCGTGTTTGTTCAAAATTATTGCCGCTATCTTTTGGACCACAATGGAATGACTTCTACTACTTACCTGGTATATCGTTTCTTCATCACTAGGTTTATGTTTAGTCAAATGAGTAGTTCCCCCCCCCCAAATACCGTGCCTCATAGTTGACATTCCGCCATTCGACGTCTAGCAGCCCAATATATTTTCGCTCTTGCTGAGAACTCATCATTAGGTTGAGTATTTAAATAAGCATGGGCCTCGCACTCAAAGAGGTGATCTCCAGTCATATGCTCGGCCCCGCAGAGAACACAATAGATATCGACTAGCCCAATTCTATATAAATATGCTTGTAGATTATTTAGCAGCTCGCTATGATGGATGATCGTTCAACACTTGCCTTCCGACTGTATCTCATGTAATTCTGCAGTTTCCTTTTTTACACTTGCCCGGAGAAGTCGCTTAGTTGTTTCAAATGAAATGGTTCCCACCGGCTGGGTCATACCTGCTGTTGACTTGGCTAATTACGTCCCTAATGACATTATGACATTATATAATGCCGTAGGATTCGATCAATGCCCAGCTAGTTAATGGCCTTTATCGCCACCCTACGAGTCGATAAATAAGATACTTTGCTTAACTTTAAGTGAGTTATTTGTTTCAGGGCTAAAAGTTTCTAACTTTCCCATCAAAAATTGGAGGCGACTCTTCCTACCGGTTTAGCTACGCTAACAACTTAGGAATAGACTCTCGCGCCCATGTTAGAGACAGCACTCAATGTTAATCCATCCGAATAAACGTGTATCCAAATATTTTCGGGGTACCTTACAGAAATGGTTTCTAAGGCTGGCACCTTTAATTCATGATCTGCTGTATCTCTTTTCTTCATAACTTTAATTAATAAGGTGCAACACTCCCTGGGCGAGATATTTTTGGTCTGTCTCTTGTGAATTTGGAAGAATCTGCCCCCTCCCCCCCCACTTTTTGGGACGGCACACGTAAAAGATAACTTCTCAGCATTCGATAAAAATAGTCTTTTGAGACTTTAACCTTTAAGGAGGTTGGTGGAATTAGTAGTTGAAATGTAAAGAAATTTACTGATTTGTAATTGTATTAATTGCTTTGACATAGTTGTTAATTGTATTGACAGCAGTGAGAGAAAGAATCGTGTGAGTCTTTGGGGCAGCTTTATGAGCTTTGAATAGCATAGGGTTTAGTCTTTTCCGCATTAAAAACGCTCTTCTGGCATCTAGAGAACTATAACCGCCCACTTTTGAAATCCCTTATCTAAAATGTGAAAATCTGATTTCCTCTTTAATCTCCCATAGATTTGTTGTGATTCCATTAGGTATTGTTCTAAAATAAGACCTACCGTTCAGGAAAACAGAACTTCCCAGCCTAAGTAAATGTTTTAATTAAACAGCAAAGTTGAAATTTACATAAGAAATCTACAGGTGCTTATTATTTGAGGACAAGAGCCGAGCTAGGTTTACTCTTTGCTTTTTTCAAGAAATAAAAAGGAAAAAGAAGTCAAACAAAGAATTCTGTACTTAATTCCCCTTTGTAGTTTTAACAAAGGATAAACACAGCGTTCCGTTTTTTCTTTTTTTTTGTTGTTGTCCCTAGGGATATTGTTTAATAAAGAAATTAAACGAGACCCACAGGTGTCATTTGAAGAGTCTTTTATACTTCAGTAGAGAAATGTACACTTAAATAAAGAAAAACCAAACAGTGAAAGACGTAAGAAACAAACATTGTGGTTACTAATTATACATGAAAAAAATATAAAGAATGGTATAAGAAAAAGTAAGTGAAAAACAAGGGCCCAAGATGATAAGGGCACAAGGTGGTAAATATGTATCATTATTAGAAAGGTTGTAATTATTATTGATTAAGGCAGATAGCGCCCCACTAACCTGTAATAAACAAAATTTACATGTATCCTATTCTTTCATTCAAAGGTCTGTTTACACGGATCTCGCATTAACTATGCTAAAAATGCATGTTATTAAACATAGTTACCTTACATCCCACAATGTCACTATTCTAACTGGTCATTTCAAAAAAGTACCTATATATTTTAGATTTAGCCTCAGCTATTGTCGTCTGCTAATGTTTACTTTCTCTTACTCTTAGTAAGAGGAAGTACTGCAATCGTGCCAGATTTTCGAAATTGAGTACTATTATAATTATACCAGAAACACATACTTTGATGTCCCCTGAATACAAACAAATGTTTTTAGTGAATAGTCTGAATGTATGTGTGTGTGTTTTAACAGAATATCTCAAAAACGAAAAGACATAGGAAGCTCAAACTTGGTACTCTGTTTAGGTCCAACCCCGCATTAGACACGAAGATTTCGGGCAATATACTCACTCCTACATCAACCTAAACTGCGACTTTACTGATTTTTTTTTTTTTTTTTCAGTTTAACGTAATATTCTCAAAAATGACTCCAACGATTTTCTTTAAACTTCATCATATATTATCTACACACATAAATACTTATCACTTTTATGTATGGGGGAACTGTAGCGTTATGCTTCCTTATGAAGTATTCTGGCTTTCGATAGGGCATGGCACCCAGGGCTGTTATATAAACTAAAGCAATTCCTTCCTACCCCATATTACCAAATCCTTCAGTCCTATCTGACGGATCGCTATTTCAGAGTTAGGTGCGGCATTGAGTTCTCTGATATCAAACCCATTCACGCCGGGGTCATCCTTGGCACACAGTATTCACTGCTGATTTTCCCACACATCCAGAAACCCTGATCACAACCTATGCAGATGATATTATCTGCAAATCCTAATCCTGCTCAAACTTACTCATATATCCAAGAACACTCTTCTCCTCTTGGTGCAACAAATGGAAAGTAAGACTAATGAAAACAAATGCCAACAGATTATATTCACTTTACGCAGACAAACTTGCCCTCCCGTACATATCAACAATAAAGAAATAGCGACTTCCACACAAGTGCGCTACCTAGAACTGTATTTAGACAGTCGACTTACTTGGAACCCTCATACGAGACTGAAAAGACAAGAATTAAATAAACGTTATGAACAACTACGAAGACTGCTTGGACGGAGATCAACAATGAACGTACAAAACAAACTCATACTGTACAAAACATTGCTGAGACCTGTCTGGACTTACGGAGTTGAACTTTAGGGCTCCGCTAAACAATCCAACATCCAGAGAATTCAATCCTTTCAATCTAAAGTCTTTTGCCATATCCTTTCGTTACCGGGTTAATCCACATACGCTTCCTTAATTTCCACAATAACCTAGAGACTCATCCCAATCCCACTGCACAAGCCTTATCATCATCATCCCATCCTGACATCCTCCACGTCGCTTGAAACGTCGTTGGCCACGCGACCTCCTAAAAACCTAGCTCCCTTGTAATACGCTGAGAGTTCCAGCATTGGTTAGCTCCTCTCAACATGCCTCTCTGATTGTGTAGCTGAGTCCTAAGGGATTCAGTGCTTCACAGTGTATTATGAATTTCACATTTACATGATCTATTTATATTTACAGGTTGTAAATAAAATAAAATTAAAAAAAAAAATTAAATAAAGTACCACTTTAATATAATATATAGTTTTACCGCATACACAATATTAATACACATTAGAAACTTTGATTTAATCCCAAATTTGAAGGAAATCGGTTTACCGGAAGTGTAATTTTATAGAATAGATTTTTGAGTTTTTTGGAATTTTCTCGAAAACGGTTTCAATGATTTTCTTTAAATTTGGAATGCTAACTTCACAAATAGAAAACGTTTGACTTTTATTTGGACCATTTTTCCGAAAACAAAATTATTTTAGAAAGTTGGCGCCAAATTTCAAATGTAAATTTTATATATCTAGTTGGTTCAGTGTTTTTGGAGCGCTCTACTGGGCCATAATATAAACATCACTTCCCTACCTGCCAATATTAGTAAGCTGGTACCCATCCCCCCCACCTCTATGTTTATGTTAGCACACATATGTAAACTTTTAAGTTTAAAGAAAATTGTATATATAATTGTATATATAATTGTCGTTAAATCCACACTCCTCCTCGTCGACTAGATCGATGAATTAAGAGGGGATGCGTGTGTGGGGGGGGGGGATATTTGACAACCTTTGGCTCCACACCACCTTGCCGAGCAAGGTTTTCTGAGTGGATGCCATCTAGGATAACATGTGCCATCCCGGCTCGTGCGGACCCGGTTTGAGAAAGAAAATTAACTGAGAAGCGCTAATGACCGCAGTTGTCGATGCGCTATAAAAAAAAAATCTGGTGTGAAACACTCACACAACTTTCTCTTACTCCAGTACTCAAAATTATAATTGACAAATTTTATAGTTAGTGTACCAAATTTAATGAAATTCGTCGAAAAGTGAAAACACTGTCCAGTAAAACTGTCCGGTTTACTAATTTCCTTGAAACTCGGAATTTGGGTCATATATTAATTTCTAGTTATTTCAATTTGGATGACAGAATTGTATAATCAACTGTGATAGCATTTTAAAGAAAAACATAACCCCCCTCCCCCAAAAGTCCCCTTAAATGAATTTATCAGGGGAAAAGTTTCAAATAAAAGTTGTAGCTCTTTATATGTATAGTTAACAACGTGGTTTAAAGAAAATCGTTGGAGCCATTTTCGAGAAAATACCAGAAAACTGAAAATTATATTTCAGTAAAAACGCACTTCCGGTTATCTATTTTTTTTCAAACTCGGAATTTCAACAACATATTTAATTCTAATTAACATTATTTAGATGACAGAATTGTCTAATATACTGAAACAGCAGTTAAGATGAAAACCTAACCCCACCCCTCCCCCAGAAGTGCCCTTAAATGAATTTTCCTGGAGAAATGTTTCAAATAAAAGTTGTAGCTCTTTGTATGTGTAGTTGATATACAAGTTTAAAGAAAATCTTCGGAGCCATTTTTGAGAAAATTGCAAAAACGTAAAAAAAACAACTAGTAAAGTGGTACTTCCGGTTGAGGAATATTGACACATAACGCACCGTCAGATCCCATGGTGATACCTAAACGTAATATCAAGTTTGAACTTTCTACGATTTTTCGTTTTTGAGCTATGCTGTTCACATACATACACACACACACACACACACACACACACACACACACATACAGACCATTCGCTAAAAACCACTTTTTTGGACTCAGGGGACCTCAAAACGGATATTTCCGGTGAAAACTCGATATCGAAAATTTGACAAGATTACAATACTTCCTCTTACTAGGAGTAAGAGAAAGTAAAAATATATATATAAAAAAAAAAAAATTGCCGTTAAAATGAGTAAGTGAAAGTTGTGTGAGTGTTTCACACCAGATTTTTTTGTTTCTTATTCTTACCTGTTAGGCGAAATAGATCATAATAAAATGAACTAAGTTTAATTAAATTAATTAAAAATTTACAAAAAAAAATTAATTAATTAAATTTTTTCCAGTTTTGTCGAGATTTTCTTGGAAATAGCTCCGTAGATCTTCATTAAACTTCGTGTACATTCTACATACTAAATACCTATCAATGTAAACAATATTTATTTTTGGACGTTGTTAATTAAACAAGCTAAAATATTAGTTGGCTGGGGCCAAAGATTACCTTTGATTTCCGAAATGCGTCTGTCTTAACTACCCATTCCAACCACCTGAAGCGACTAATTGTGTAGCTTGTCTAAATACCTATAATTTCTATATGAATGATTTCCCCGGGAAATTGTTTTTTTTTGGGCGGTTGTGGGGGAACAGTAATGTTAAGCTTCAATTCAATGTGTGGCTGTTTCTTTTTTTAAACAGAGGTGTTTAAAGTAGTCCCTCCCGACCTACTGACTGAGCCGATCCTTCCATTTCTCCTTGTCTTAGCATCGGCCTCCATCAAGCCGTATCCCGACACGGATTCCATCGCGGTTTCCTTCCACCTGGTCCTAGGTTTTTCCCTTTCTCCTTCTTCCCTCAACCTTCATCTTATATGCAGCTTTTGGTATTCTGTTATCATCCATCCTTAACAAATGCCCCAGCTGTTTAGACTCTATGAACAGAAGGATATTTTCTTGGACCTTTAATGCTTTTCTGAAAAAGCATTAGATATGTGATTGTGACATTTATATAATATTCATCTTCATAGAGCTATTATAGTGGCATTTTTGAGGGAAGCACTAGCGCTACACAGCTATCTCACAACCCTCCAAAATCATGTTTCCCAAGAAAATTCTTCAAATAGAGCTTATAGTTATTTATGTAGTGTAGCTATGATACAAAGTTTAAAGAAAATAGTTGGAGGAGTTTTCGAGAAAATCGAGAAAAACTAAAGAAAAATAAATTCAGTAAAGTGACACGTCAGGTTGATGGTTTGGTAAGTGAGCGGGGGTGGTAAGTGAGCTTCCTACAATTTTTCGTGTTTGTTTTTTTAAGATATTTTGTTTACAGGCTCACCTGCACCTACAGACAATTCGTTAAAAATATATTTTTTTTCATAGTCAGTGGGCGTCAATTTCAAAAATTTGTCACTAAGAGAAAGTAGAAATGCCTATCGCTTTTATTTAAGTGAGTTGCGATTCACTTTTTCAATTAACTTGCTGAAAATATGAAAATGAAGAAATTCAAAATATTCTATAAAATTTTGGTATATGACTTAGTAATGTTTCTAATCCATAGAACATACATAATAATTGTCAGTTTATTCAAAAGGCAATGATTTGAATGTGTTTACGAAGCAGGAATAACCGGAGCTTAAAATATGGCCAGTGCGGCTGTTACAGGATGAAGTGCAAGATGGTAGGTCTGTGAGTCCGGTGAGGAGGTCAACGTGTGGCTTTCCACAAAACAGACAATACCAAACTCTCAACTACGCATACACACATACATACAGAGTTCAAGTTAGTATAAACACAAATATACCAGTTATAGAAACATAATTACCATTTATTACCATATAAATATCACGCCTATTCCAGCTTTTAATGTTAAACAAACTGAATGCCCTAAAAATGATCGAACCACCCAGAAAGAGCAAAGTTAAAGGGTTTAGAATTTCTCTCTTTACTTATATTAACCTAAGCATTAAATGATTTCAGCACCAAACAAAACAAAAAAAAAAATCTGGTATGAAACACTCCACGGGGGCGTTTCAGGTCTTTCATTTTTTACCCTAATTAATACAATTTAATCAAGAATTTTTTTTTTAAATTGCAACGTTACAATGATTATTTGAGCTGGCCATAAAAAATGGTGCAGGGAATATTATTTGTATACCTAAGCGGCTTTATGTGGAGCGCTCTAGGTCAAAACCATGAAAGCTTGTGAAAATTTAATTTAAACTAACTAACAGACTTCCAATATCCCTGTAAAATAAAAGTGATGCGTTTCTATCTATGCAGCAAACATTCTGAAATGTATTTGGTGTGATGTGTGTTTGTAGAGTTTGTGGCGTGAGCATTGATGTAAGGGACTTGTGATTGTTTAAGATGTTTAAGAAGAAGTGAGAAGTATTAAGAAATAAATAAGTAGTCACCACTGCTAACAATAAATATATTCTCGTACAATAACAACTATAAGTTAATTGCAATGAATATAAAAAGCTTATGAATATATAGAAACTAGCTACATTGATTTAACTCAAATAATAACACTAAGGAAGGCATAAGCTACTGTTCCCCCAGAACCCCCAAAAAACTCAATGTCAGCTAACCTTCCTCATCATGTCCACTACAATGTATGATTGGCAATGAGCTCCAATCTTCGTGATAGGTTAGCCACATTAGATGCCTCTATCCCACTTCATTGATTCCGAGGCTGCTGTTGGCATGACTATGGGCACATGTCTGTCAAGCTTTCAGCCCTCATCCCTGTGGATGAGCTCAATGGGTTGTTTTATTGTGGACCCGGACAAGTTTTCAGTTTTCAGGCATCTGGTTGGCATTACTGTTCATTTGTGGTTTAAAGATATACCTCTAAGTATTGGGGCACACTGGAGTGGAAGCTTATGTGCTATACACAGTAAAAGTATGATGACCAAACTGTGTAAAAGGAGGACCTAAGTGACCCTTAGCCTGAGTAGGAACCAGATTTCTTTGGTGGCGGGGCTATTAACGGGTCATGGTAGGCTCAGAAAGCATCTGTAACAAGGTGGAGCTAATAAGCTCGGAACCCTTGTGCAGACTGTGTCAGGAGGAGGAGGAAACGGCTCCCCACCTGCTCTTTGATTGCTTAGCAATAACCCAATTGCGATACGAATCCTTTGGTACATTGCGACCTGAGGAGATAGTATCGGAAAAAAATCTAGCGGTGAATGCCCTTAAACTCCTTAGGAAGGAAGGGTTCACCTGCTAGAAATTCGAGCTGCGATGCCCAGATAGAGCCCACCTAAAGCTGAAAAATCTAAATCTACATCTATATGGGGCCCATGCCAAACCCCCTTTGGTAAAGTCTATGAGGCAGTGGAACAAACACTCATCCATCTTCTGACAGGGTTGTGAGGTAATCAGGCACTAAAGTTAAGTGAGCGTTTTCTGATACAAATGTTCCGGTTCAATGTCTAATTCAGACTGTCTCGTTTTAAAGCAGAATTTAGACTGTTTAAAGAATGCTCTGTTCTAACGGGGGATTTTTCTCCTACAAAACAGTTGGCCAAGTGGCATTGTCTTACCCTAACGGATTCTTGTCCCTTTAATCTCTTCAATAGCACTGACCTTAATTTAATAGTACCTGACTCTAAAATACACTATTTTTGAAGGTAAATTCACTATTTATTTTCCAAAATTATTTCACTTAAAATATTGTCAAAATTCACAACTATTCCGAGGGTTTTATTCACAAATACAAGGGTTCCGAGCTTATTAGCTCCACCTTGTTACAGATGCTTTCTGAGCCTACCATGACCCGTTAATAGTCCCGCCACCAAATTTACAACTATTTTTCCAAATTTATTTTTCCCAATTGCTACTTCCACTACATTAACACTCATCACACCAACTACATTTTAATGGGTTAGACCTGAAATTTTGTTTGGGGTAGAGCTATATATCGGCTTTGAATAGCGTAAGATTTGGTGTCTCCCCATAGAACACGTTCTATAAATAAGACGCTGGACGCTAATGGATTATGCAGTAAAAGAAAGTTATATGAATGTTGCTTGAAATTAGATTTTTGCGCTTCTCAAACATTTTTTTTTTAGAGAGACATACTCCTTTCTTTTTTTTTTTTTGCAATTTGATGATTCGTATTAGTATATTAAAATATGGATAATTGTAGAGGTTAGCAAGGTGGGTCACCAAGCTACATTAAACAATAAGAAAGAAAATAACTGTTTTTGTTGTAGCTAAGTTATTAGAATCACCTGTAATTTCCACTATATAACCTATAATTTAAGATGTAAACATTTCAAAATAATATATGTAAATGAACTCGTTTCAGTAGTTATATTGTCGTCAGCACATTAACTATATACATACTGCCTAGTATATTAACTAACATATAAGACTAGTTAGGATACATTAATGTGCTGACGGAGATGGTTGCACCACTCATTTATAAGCATTAATTTTACTTGTGCTTACACTGCTTACAACTCCATGCTATATCATTTTATAACAATCACTTTACAAACATTAATATCATTTATCTTTTTTTTATTTTATTTTTATATTTTATTATTATTTCTGTAATTTTTTTTTTTTTTGCCAAGAACGTACAACCTTGTTGATTGCAGGTTGGTTGTGAATCTAGAGTAAAAATACCCCAAACTATCAAATTTCCTTTAGATCTAACTTGTAGTACTGCTAACTCCGTAATTTCATTTCATGTAGTCCAAAGATTATTTTATTATCCTATTATACAATATATCTGCGACAATTTTTAAGCTGCCTAAATTGTTAAGATATTAATTCTTAATTTTATTTACGAAAACTCCAGGGTATTAGGTATAAAAATAATAAAGATAAATTACTTTTTGAAACATAGAAAACTTTTTCATAGCACGTAATTAGAAAGATTAGCATGAATAAATTTTGTTATTGTGGTTCTAAATATATAGTATTATACATTAATCCATTGACGTAAATTTTACTTTTTCTTAATGTTATTGTAAAAGGAAGTTATTGCGATCGTGACAAATTTACAAAATTGAATTTTCACTGGAAATAAGATGTTTTGAGGTTCCCTGAGTCCAAAATTGTGGTTTTGAGAAAATGGTCTGTGTGTCCCCCCCCCCCATGGAGGGTCGGGGTAGAATAGCCCTCCGGTATTCTCTGCCTTTCGTAAGAGGCGACTAAAAGAGACGAGGGATTTTGGGTATGACTTTTGCATGTTTATGGCTAACTCGTTGATTATAGATCTGTATTTGTTTAAATAGGGCTGGCGCTGAGGCGTGCACCGCTGAAAACTTGTGTTTCGGAGGAAAGCGTCCGTAGGTCCCTATGCGATGGCAAGCGATACATGCAGGTGCCCGAGTAGTTAAAGGCACGGGAGCCCCGAGACTTATGTGGTAGGGGCCTGGGACCGCACGGGAGTTGAGTAATTTCCTCCCACTGTTGGTGTATTCCGGCTGGGTGGGGGAACTCGCCGACCTCTAGGGTTGATAGCTCTAGGGAGAGGGTATACCCTGGCGGATAGCCTGCATGTAGTTGGGATAAATAGAATTATGAGTTCTAATAAATCTTTAAGAAAGGAGTTGCGGGCGGAAGGTTTGAGTATTGAGGAAAGTAATAAGGCTGGAACAGAAACGGCTAACGTTCCTGGTAGGAAGCTGTTGGTGAGTGGGTAACTCCAAGGAAAGGCAGTAAGAGATTGAGAGGTTCTCTTAGTTCCCCATGCTGAAGTTGGTTTCTGAATCAATTGGTATTTAGAGAGAGCTGGTGAATTTCTTCAGCCAATCGGGCAAAAAGGCAGGATCAGTAGTGACAGATTTTGTGTTGACAAAGGTTGGCTCGCTGGTTGAACTGGTAAAAGATTCTATTGGTGCATTCTTAAAATTAGAGGCAGATATTACAGCGGTAAAAAACACAGAATTTCGGATTGAAGGTTGTTATCGACATTATAGACCAATTAGTTAATGAGCAACGACTGAGAGCAGAAGAGGCAGCATCAACAAGCGAGGCAATCTCGTTATTGGCTAGAGGCTTTCAGGACACCGGAATCATCAAGAAATCGTACGCAGAGGCAGCTGGGACTTTAGATGTACCAAAAATCAGTGTGGGCAAGCAAGTCGTTCGACCGGTGAAAACTGTGGCTATTGTGCGGCCACCAGCTGGAGTCGAAAATACAAAAGAAGAGCTGGTTAAGCTAATTAAGCTAAAGGAAGAGAAATTTCACATAAATAACATCCGCAAATCTGCGGGTGGAGGGATTGTGGTTGAGACGGCTACCCAGGATGATGTTAAACGGTTGGTGGAAAGTAAAATCCTGAAGGAGAAAGGTTTCAAAGTAGACGTTCCGGGACGGCGGAGACCTAGGGTAGTGATTTATGATGTTGACAGGACTTTATCTGAGGAGAATGTGGTGGAAGCGGTCCTAGAGCAAAATGAAGAATTGAAGAGTGTAGGAAATTTTAGAGACAACTTTCGTTTGAAATTTCGCGTTGGTCCTCGCAGGGATGACCTCGTAAATTGGGTGGCGGAGCTTTCTCCTAATGTAAGAAAGATTCTGCGGCAAAAAGAAAGGTTATATTGAGTGGCGTTCGTGCCGAATACAGGATTTTGTAGGTATTCGTAGATGCTTCAAGTGTCAGATGTATGGACACATTGCGGCTGCATGTAAGCAATCCATTATAGCCTGCGGACATTGTGCGATGGAAGGCCATGAGGCTAAAGACTGTAAGAGTTTAGAAAGTGCTCCAGCATGCATTCTATATAAAAGGGCTAAGAAACCTTATAATCATAGTATAAACAGTAGAGACTGCTCTGCGTATCAAGTTGCCGTGGAACGGCAAATAAACAGGATTGACTATGGTGTTACGGGGTAGATTACGTTTAGTTCAGATCAATTATCAGAAATCGGCTTCTGTTAGTCAACAGTTGTATCAAAAGGTGAGTGAAGCTGCGATTCGTAGATGCAATTCTTAATGCAGGAACCTTACACGGTAGGTGGCCGCGTTGCTGGATTTGGGCCCCCTTTTAGAATACTGGCTGGACCTGGCACAGATACTCCTTGGTCCGCAATTGTAATATGCAATCCTGAACTGGGTGTACTGCAGCTTCCTCAGTTTTCTGACCAGTACATGGTGTGTGCGCAGTTACATGGAGATTTCGGGAATCTGTATGTAATTACATTGTACTGCCGTTACAGTATATCAAATGAAAGTTTTCTTTATCGCCTTGACCAGGTATTATTACGGGGTAAACCTGTTTTAATTGGAACAGATGCTAATGCACGTTCTCCACTTTGGTTCAGCGATGAATCGGATGATCCTGGTCAGCGACTTGAAGATTTTATTTTTGAACATAAGCTGCAGGTTATCAATGAGGTTTCGCCATATACCTTTTCTTCTCATGCTGGAGAGTCTAATATCGACGTTACGGTTATTTCTTCCGCAGCAATACGGTTAAATTGGTCTTGGCATATTCAGCCTGAATGGTGTTTTAGTGATCACAGATGCATTGTCCTGGATGCGATTGATTATGATAAGAACAGAAGACTAGCAGGCTTGGATCATTTTCTTATTTAAAAAGCGAACTGGGAAGTATTAGATGCACGCACTAAAGAAGAATTTAACAAAGAAAAACTCCTAGAATTCTTGACTTTGCCAGCGGAAGAAAAGACGAGACGCATTACTGATGTGATTAGTATGGCTGCTTCATGTTCAACCCCATTAAGACGGAAGTTAGTTGGAGGGGTGCCATGGTGGTCCGCAGAATTAAATAAACTACGTAGAGAGGCCAATAAAGCTCGAAAGAAGTTTCAAAGGTTGAGGCGCCGTGATAATGATAGTAGACTATCTCAAATTGCTTGGAATGATTTCCGAGTTAAGAGAAATGTATATACGTCGGCGATTAAACAAGCAAAGGAGAGGAGCTGGCGAGACTTGGTTAGGTTAGAAGGTAACAGCTCTCCTTGGGGTCTGGCTCACAAGCTAGTTGTCAAAGTACCTCAGGAAACAATACTATCCTCAATTAAAGTGAATGACGAAAGGATAACCGTGAGCTGGGAAGAAACGGTAGAAAAATTATTGACAACCTTGGTTCCAGATGATATCGAAGATACTGCTGCCCAATCTGTGATAAGGAGGTTAAATAATGAATATGCTAATGATATTAACCAAGAAGATTTCTCCGAACTGGATGTGGAAGCAGCGTTAGCTCGCCAAAAATGCCGCTCTGCCCCTGGTATGGATAGGATTACTATGGACATGATTAAGAGAATATGGTCACTGTGTCCTGTCGTTTTGATGAGTACATATAACAGTTGCCTTAAGGAAGGTCATTTTCCAGAGTGTTGGAAGTCCGGGGAACTACGTTTATTATTGAAGGCCGAGATAAACCGTTAGATGATCCGAAATCTTACCGCCCAATTTGTCTACTATTTGTGTTAGGGAAACTATTGGAACGTCTGTACATCGGAAAATTGACTAATTTATATGAGAGAAAAGGATTATCACAGGAGACCCAATATGGATTTAAGTCGGGAAGGTGTACGGAGGATGCAATACACTCACTGATTAGTTCTCTTGATAGTGACTTAAAGTATGTCGCGGGAATTTTCGTTGATATCGCAGGCGCGTTTGACAATCTCTGGTGGGAAAGTATTCTCGAGCGCCTCAGATTGATGTCTTGCCCTATGAATTTATTCATGTTAGTACAGTCATTTTTGAAGGAGAGAACAGTGCTTGTTAGGTCTAGCTTCAAAGAGGTGTCGAAGACAGTAACTCGTGGTTGTCCTCAAGGCTCAATTTCAGGTCCTGTGATCTGGAATTTTGTTTTAGATGGTTTACTTGCCTCTGAAATCCCCGGCACAGTAAGGAAAATTGCTTACGCCGATGACCTAGTGTTGGTGATAGGTGGGCACAGTCGGACTCAACTAAAATCAAATGCTTCTATCGCAATGGAGATATTGTCCGCGTGGTGCTCATGACAAAACAGCAGTTTTATTCAAAGGCAAGCTAGCCCCAACTAGACAGCCGGTTGTTCGCTTGAGTGGTCATCAATTGAATGGGTCCGGCAGGTCAGATACTTAGGTATACGCTAGATAGTAGCTTAAGTTTTGTCCCTCACATAAAGGAAATAAGAAGGAAATCTAAAAGCTTAATCGGCCAACTTAGTCGAGTTACGAGGAAAGATTGGGGATTAAAGAAAAAAACTGTTAAAATAATGTATAGAAGCGTCTTACTGGCACAGGTATTATGCTGCTGCTCTGTTTGGGCGCATAAGGTTAGCAGCTCGGTCTTTAGAAGTCATACCATGGCAATACAGAGAGCCATGCTGCTGTTGATGGGTAATTTTAGCCGTACGACATCAACTGAGACTCTGCAGGTTTTGACGGGATGTCTTCCACTCGACCTGGAAGTAGTGAGATCGGCCCTATTATACTTTTTAAGAAGAGGGAAAACAGTGAGTTTGGGGGGACATTCGTTGGAACCATTACCAGAAGGAGAAATAGGAAATGATTTCAGAATCTGGCTCCTGAATGAAAAAAAGAAACAACTGGATCAGGATCTGTTACTGCAATGGAAATCTCGCTGGTCTTACTCTCAAAAGGGGAGGACCACCTACAGGTTTTTGCCAGACGCGACGGGTAAAAGAATAGTCCCCACAGATTTTTCTTACGCGGTCTCCAGGCTAGTAACAGGCCATGGGCAAATTAAGGGAAAGTGGTATGAGATGGGTTTGGTAAGTGATAGTTGCTGTCGTTGCGGTGAATTGGCGCCGAACATATTATTTTTGAATGCATTCGTTATGAGGATCTCCGGGCAAAATTATGGAGTGCTACAGGCTATCATGTTCGCATTGATAATGATACACTAACCTTATTGCTGGAAAATCTCAGTGCATACGATGCCTTTAAAAAGTTTGCAGAAGAGGCTCTGTGCAGACGTGGTACACTGTGGGGAGATTTTCGAGGGTAGGCGGAGCGGAAGTGTGGGATATAGTAATTTATTGTATGACTGTGGAATGAATGACTTAGATTGGGTAGTTATCGAGTTTTTAGCGGGCCTCTCAGGAATATCGAGTACTGAGAGGTCAATTAGGATAGGAATTTTGTCTGCATGCGTGAAGTATGAATGTATTTATTGTGTGAATGAGTATGAATGCGATGCGGTTTGTTAGCTTGTTTTGCTATGGTGGCATAAATTCATTATAATTTATGAAAGGTACCTTGTTGTGCCCTTCCCTCATATATTCTTGCTTGGGAATCATTCTTGTTTAGGGATAATTGGGGATGAAGTATAATCATTGGGCTGCAATGAGCGAGAGCTCGGGAACGGTGTGCGTGTAATTAAAAAAAAAAAAAAAAAATGTAATTAAAATAATATGCTTCTAAGCATATTAATTTTAAATTGCAATTTAACGGATGTAATATAAATTTTATGATGTGAAATCTGACAGGACTGTTGATAGCTTAGATCAAATCTTCGCCATAGCACTAATTACCTTTACACAGGGTTAACAATTAGTGGTATTTCAGATGCAACGTAATTATCAGTAGTTCATGTTTATAAAAAAGTTCATGTACATAACATATGCAATTTAGTTTATTATTTAACGTAATAATTTAATGTAATATAAAAGTGTCTCAATTTGTTCACGTAAAAGCCGCATGCGGTTCCGGAACTACCGGTTCCCCGATCCTTTCTCTAATTTCTGAGAAACTAATTCTACCAGTTCAGGATTCTGAGTATAAATTCTTTGAACAGTTCGTCATTGATTCCATTTCTACTCAAAATGATGCTTGACAATGAATTTATAAGCCTATATAAATTTTGTTATTAATGTATATGTATTTATTTCGTACACAGTATGTAGTATGTTGTTAATAAACTCACTCAAGCTAGGGATACTTTAAAGGGGAGAATGCACACACAAACAAATACAAGACCATTCGCTAAAAACATTTTTTTCCATTCTCAGGGGATTTCAAAACATGTATTTCCGGTTTTTAAAATTTGAGGCGTGTCAACATCTATGGTCATTGGCGCCTGCGAGTCTTCTCAGTGCACTGCCGGCCTCCGGACGGACAGTATTCTCTCGTTACAGACCAGCACTGTCCATCGCCGGAAAGTGAGCTGCAGAGGCTCATAGGATGAAATAAATCTAAGGACAGCACAAGCCGGAGCCGGGTCCTCCGCGTGGAAGTCCAGTGCGCTAACCACTGAGCTAATCACTTTCCTGAATTTTAAAAGTTTGACACTCTCGCAATACTTCCTCTCTTATCAGGATTATGAGAAAGTAAAACAAAACAAAATCAGTAAGGTCGCATTTCCGGTTGATATGTTTGTGATAAAAACCTTATTTACAGATCAGGGTGCCCGCAAGGGGTATATGTTACATGCAGTTACTTGGAGAGTAGCAACCCCATGGGTTACCTACCACAGCTCAATACTCCAAACACTTAGTCAGAACAGTACACTATACACTTAAACTACGTACACTCTACACTTTACAGACAATGACAAACACAGTACACAAACTAAAGTCTCCGTCCCTAGTAAATTGGCGTTAACTAAGGGAGAAGGAAGGGATATTAGTTCAGTGGTAGCTGGCTGGACTAGCAACGCGAAGGCTCTGGGTTCGAATCCAGCATGCTATCCTAGATTTTCTATTCCTAGGAGCCTCTACAGCTCACTGTCCGGAGATAGGCAATGTTGTCTGTAGATAGAGAACATTGCTTGTAGGCCGGCATACACTCGGAGAAGGCTCCAGCGGCCACAATAGATCTTTCAGGTCGCTATGCTATAATCCCCTACAACAATATAATCTACAGATCCCGGTGGTGGTAACTAATGGAATAGTAATCATGTTTTCATTTTCTGCGGTTTTTTTTTCGTTTTTGAGATTGTTCAGACATTTCACAGTTCACACATTCACAGTTCACACACAGTTCACAGTTCACACATTTCACAGACTATTCGCCAGAACATTTTAATTTTGTTCACAAAACATATTGAATTGCAAATATAATGAGGTTGGTTTTATGTTATTTGTGCGGCGCACTTCACTTGCTACCTGCTGGGGTTGGTCACAACTTTAAACTTTAAACACAATTTATCATTTTTATAATATAATTATATTAACGAAGGGTAAGAGAAAATCGAGTGAGTGTTTCACATCAGATTTTTTTTTCTTCTTCTTGACGCGCAACCTTTTTGCTGGGTTGCAAATGGTAAACGAATTTATTTAATTACTACATCTATTTTCAACGTCTTCCTTCGGAACCGTTTTAACAAAGGAATATCTTGGCCAGTGAAGAGAAAGAATGGGCGGTATAAGTACAAACTGTTTTACCTCGAGATATTGTTGCCTGGATCTCATATTATTTGCTATTATTATTATTACAATATTATTATTATCATTATTTTTATCATTATTATCATTTTACTTAAATAATATATAAAGTGGAAAGTCTAAAAAGCCTGTAGTTGGGCCATTGTTTGTTTCTTTCAATGATAACATTTCACTTAATGACTTGTCTATGAGAATTAGAAAAGAGATGATAGTACATTGAGCATCACATCTATTACTATAATTATAGCAAGATAGCAAGTTCCGGTGTGGCGGAGCTACGGTTTCATCAGCACCAGATGTTTTACATTACTCTGGCTGTTAGCCCACTTCTTATTGTTTGCTCTTATTACTAGCATCTATTACTAACATCTATTACTCTTACTTTTTACTAACACTACTATCTATTTTCTGTTATGTCTACAATAAGCTCAATAAGCTGAACTAGATAAATGAAATTTTCATTTTCTATTTTCTTTTACTCCTAGTAAGAGGAAGTATTGCATCGTATCAAATTTTCTGGGATTTTCCACGAAAATAGATCGTTATCTTCTGCATAAGTAACATGTGACGTAAGATGTAACAAAAGTTTTTGAGTTTTGCATCTTACAATACAAAAATGATTTGTTTAATCACCTACCAAGCTTACTCCTTTCGCCAACTTGAACACATCTGTGAGACAACAAGCTGAAGCCAATTTTGGAGGTTTTCATTTCCTCCATTTTTGTAAATTTTATTTTTTACCATGTAAAAACTGGACCAAGGAGCGGAAGAGATGATAATCAGTGTGTGTCAAATCTAGGTTGCAAGCTACGTGAGGTGGGAGCTCAAAATTCAAATCTTATTACTGAGGAGAACATTTGACGTGAAGTGTGTGGCCTTGCGTTGTGTTGTTGAAGAAATACACTTTTTTCCATTAACTCAAAAAGGATATTTTGTAGCCAAAACGAAGCGACAAAAATTACGAAAAATCACAACCAAAAATCACAATTACGAAAAACTACCAAAAACAACGAAAATCACTAAAAATCACAAAAAAAAAACAACAAAAATCATAACCTAACATAACCTTTTAGGTTGGTAGAGTAACCTAAACGTTTTAGCTGAGTAGAGTAGAGTTCGAATGTAATCGCACGACTCAGTTAGTAACTAGCATAAAATGAATGAAGCCTTCATTGATCCACCACATACACAGCATCGCAATTTTCTCAAATTTTTCTCTTCGTTATCCTACGAAATAAACCTACTTTTCTTCGGAAGTAATAATTCGTTTGGTAAAACGAAAAACATTTGGGTTTTGAAGAAAAGTTTTACATACTTCACCACAGCGGTGTGCTTTGGGGGGGGGGGGGGGGTGCGTGCGTAAATTTATGTGGATGTTTTGGCAGCTTGTGGGAACTATGGCCGGCTGCTCACAGCTTGGCGGTTTATAGTTGAGTGTGACACGCCTAATTCACCGGAAAGTTTTCTGGTACTGTGCAAGGATCCATCTCTACAACTGTCTTCAGAAGTGTTGACTCTAAGGAGACAGAGGACGTCTTGGATGAAGCTTACTTACCATGTTCACATCACCTTCTCTAATTTTTTTTTTAACCATATCTGTTCAGCCGGTGTCTGTACTCAGCATTCCCTCTTTACTTCATTAATTTCGGAAGCGGCATTTGTGGCAGTAGACTTTTTTAAAAAGTATTTACACAAAATCGTTCGAATTTCTAGATTCAACTAGGTCATTTCTTAATTCGCTTAGATCTTTCCAGAAGCTGATATCAGCGTAAACTTAAAATAAAAGTGGTACCTAATAAGAAGAAGCTTATGTCAAACTAGTGTTTAGTAAAGTACTGTTGATTATTTACAAAATCCATGGCAAAATCAACCATCAACCGGAAGTGTTAATTAATATACTTAATAGTTGTTGTGGTGGTTGGTTCCGCAGAGCTGGAAAGCATCAGAGACATTTTCCGTGGTAGCCTGCTTCATTTCCGTGGTAGCCTGCTTCATTTCCGTGGTAGCCTGCTTCATTATACTTAATTCACCATTTAATATATTTTTTCCCAATAGTTCCGTAATGTTTTCGAAAACAGCTCCAACGATTTTTTTTCTTTTAAACTCAGTATGTTAACTTCACAGATAGAAAATGTATTTTTTTTTTAAGCTGGGAGCCAATGCACAGCAACCTTGCAATCTATTTGCCAACAGCACCCGAGCAAATGTCCCAAATGAACAACCGTTCCACAGAACCTCTATCAGGTTAAGATCCCTGAGGAATCCCAGTAACTGAAGGGCTCTAGAGAGAATATATCCCCTTCCGCCACCTGGTAGATACCCACGTTCTTGAATCATCGCTGAGTGGCAGCCTCGCTCTGTTAGGAAATGTAATGGAGTTTCCTCTAACTCCCCATAGAGTCTGCATGAGCTGTCACTATCCAAACCCAGTTTCGTCAGGTGTCCTCTAAATCGGCAATGCCCCGTGAGAACACAGAACTTGTTCTTACTCAAGCCGATGCAGGCATCCGATCTCCATTGGTTATAATTTCCCAGGCATATTTTAACCAGCCGCAGTCCGGGGAGGGAGTTCCAGAGTTGAGATCTCTTTGCCTCCTCCTCCTCCTTCCTAAGTTCTTCCAAGAGAAACTGGTCGCTGACCCCACAAAAAGTTTCCAGCCCTTAGGTCGCAGCACCTATCTTCGCCAGGGCGTCGGCCATCTCATACCCTTCCTTCAATGCCAACAGCCCTGGTACCCACCTCCTGCTGCCTAGGTTATTAAGTTTACCTAGGCATTCCCAGACCATATTAGAGCTAATAACTGAAGCACTCAATGCTCTAATGGGCTGCTTGGCTATCGGAATAAAAATGTATTACTTTTATCTATAACATTTTTCCAAAATAAAAAAGAAAAGTTATTTTGGATATTTGTGGAAGAATTTGTGGCATTAATTTCAAATTTTATATGTATTTGGTTCAGTGTTATTTTAGAAGCGCTTTTCTGGACCATTATTGTAATTATTACTTCTCTACCTACGAAAGATTAATATAGATTAGTACTTATCCCCCACCACTTCTATAATCATGTTAGGACATATATGTATGTAAAGTTTTAATTTAAAGAATGCAAAAAAATTGTATGAGTGTAATGTACACCAGATTTTTTTTTTTTTAAGTATTGTTGATAATGGCCTATCAAAGAGGTCCGAAACGTAACATGGAGTGAAATATTAATTACTGAGGCTAATAAACAAGGACTATCAATCCACCCCTAAAACAAAATATGTAAATAAATCACCCCACAAACTTTAAAAAGACTTCTTTGTCTCCATGTTAGTGTAATGAATAAAAAATTCGTACTGATTAGCATACAAAGTGCGTCTAACTAGATAACGATATATTATAACTTTTGTAATCCTTGATTGAACTTTAGTATCACAATAGTCTGACTAGGTATATAAGAACCATGTACTATACTGAAGTGGTACTTTAGAGGAAGCTTAGCGTTTGTAAGTCTCCCTGAACCTTCCAAAACCCCTTTTTCCTTGTAAAATGTTTCAATCTAATCTAATCTAACATCAAGTGCCTTACCTTGAAACCCTTGCAGAGATAAGGTTGCCCCAGAATGCTTAGAAAATAAGCTTGTTGATTATTACACATATCCATCAAAAACCAACTAAAAAATTGATGTCTTAAGATTTTATTCGTCTTTTCCTTTAATATGCCAATTAAAAAAAACAAAAAAAAAAACATATTTTTGTCAGTCAACTATTTTTTATTATTCATATTTTTACTGTCTCTTACTGCGCTGCAAGAGGAAGTATTGCGATCGTGTGTCAGATTTTAGAAATTGCCCTTTAACCGGGCAAATACATGTTTTCAGCTCTTCTGAGTCTGAACAATTAGTTTTTAGAAATTGCTCTTTAACCGGGCAAATACATGTTTTCAGCTCTTCTGAGTCTAAACAATTAGTTTTTAGAAATTACTCTTTAACCGGGCAAATACATGTTTTCAGCTCTTCTGAGTCTGAACAATTAGTTTTTAGAAATTGCTCTTTAACCGGGCAAATACATGTTTTCAGCTCTTCTGAGTCTAAACAATTAGTTTTTAGAAATTGCTCTTTAACCGGGCAAATACATGTTTTCAGCTCTTCTGAGTCTGAACAAGTAGTTTTTAGAAATTGTTCTGTATGTGCGCAGTCACAGCATCATTCACATCGCAGAAAGTTTGATATTTCATCTAAGTTTGTTCTATCAGGGAACGCTGACAGTAAAATATTGTTCAAAATTGGTCGACCCGGATATTCCACTTTACTAAATACATTTTTCAGGTTTTTCCCGATTTTCCTGAAAACGGTTCCAATGATTTTCTTCAAACTTGATATATCAATTAATCATTTAAAAGGCTATTTTTTTTATAAACATTTTTCCGTGGAAATTCATTAGTGTTAGGCTAAAACGCCGAGTTTCTAGAAAAGTCGGTTTACCGGAACTACGACTTTTATGTCATATTTAGGCTGCACATGTATGTACTTTCAGTTATATGTGAAATTAGGAAACTAGGTTATGGCTAGGCAACACTTGTCACACCGATCACATGTTTTTAGCACGCGAAACAAGTCCTTGCCAAATTTATTTTCAATTTTTAGCGAACGACTTTCAGCGACGGGTAACAAGTGTTTTACCAAGTGACATCATGTTGGTTTGTAAACTGAGTTTTTTTTTGCAGATTTTTGTGAACATTTGAATGAATTAAGTATTGGAATCAGAGATATTTACCGTGTTAGCCTGCTACTTTTGTGGTCAACGACCGGTTTCGTGCGTTCACCCATCATCAGGATGCCTTTTGTCAAACAGTGTGATAACATAGATTTGCACACTGTTTGACAAAAAGCATCCTGATCATGGGTGAACGCCCGAAACCGGTCGATGACCACAAAATGAAGCAGACTATCACGAGAAATATCTCTGATGCTTTCCAGCTCTGCGGAACCAACCACAACAATTCCATATTTAGTTACATTGCATTGGTAAGGCACTTGATGTTAGATTAGATTAGATTGAAAAACGGGGAAGGTTAACCTCACCTAAATGCAGCCTACATTAAGGGGTCTATTGTGGATCCCCTAAGATTCTTCAGCACATCTTTCAGTTTCGCCCTCTTAATCAGGTCTAGCAAAGCTATAAGTGGCTTCAGAATTGTTTGCTCTCTTTTTGTTTTTGTTTTTTATTATTTTATTTGCATCTACGAATTATACACAACAAGCAAATGAGATGACAAAAGATAATATAACAAATAATAAATTAAAATTAAAATAAAGAAAAAACAAAACTGAAAAAGAAAGTAAAAAAAGAATAACTAATAACTTGACGTGACAGAATTGAATGAGGGCCATCCAACAATGACCATCATAAGTCGGTTATCATAGACACCGATGAAGCGAATTCGAAGGATGCCATTTTTTTATGAAGCGATCAGGTGATCGCGACGCCATCGGCGCTTCAGTCTTTGGGAATTATTAGCAGGAAGTGTTATCTGTGACAGGTTGCGGATCAATGGGTTGTAGTGATGGAAAAGTTTGGAATGGAATTTAATATATCGGGACTTGGCGAGATCTAGGACAAATAGGAGTTTTAGATAATTGTGGATAGTGTGGTTGCTGACGTAAAAAGGAGCAGCGACTATTGTGCGGTGGATTTTTGATTGAAGGGATTGGATACGATGAAGATTAAAGCGCTTTGCTGATCCGTATAGTTCGAGTCTGTATGTCCAGATAGGAGCGAGCAGGGATGTGTAGATATTTTTTTGTTCGACAGAGTTAATTTTGATCGTCTGTCAAGAAGTCTTTTGATCATTCGGTATCGGAAGTTAAGTTCTTATCGCTTATCGAGTATGTGGGTTCCACGTAAGGCATTTATCAAGGTACAGGCCGAGATATCGCAACTTGGAAGAAGCGGCACACTCACAGATGATGTACCGGGGTTTCCTCTTCAATTCTGCAGAATCTGCATAACCCGTTATCTGCAAGTAGTAATTAGTGCATGTACCTATTCATCCTACAATGCCCTGTTAATAGACCACTATTAGCCTTACATTCTTTTCGGCTATGACTCAGTAGGTCCCTGGTAAATTTAGGTAAATATGTTTTAATGAAGAATTTAGCCTGTCTCTGCCTTGGTGTTCTTTTCCACCATTGCAGATGCTGTTGTTGTATTATTGTACGTGTGTGTGGTGTGTGTGTGTGTGTGTGTGTGTGTATTGTACGTATGTGCGACCAAAATATCCCAAACAAATAAAACAACGCTGGAAGTTCAAATTTGATATTCCATTTAGGTTCAACCGTCGTATTTAACAGTAAGTTTTTCATGCTAAAAACCATCCATCGATTTTACTGGAGGGGGAAAGTAATTTCTGTATGCAGCAACGTTAAGTGGTACTCAAAATATGGAGAGATAATTTTCCAAGATAGCCTGCTTCATTTTGTGATCATCGAACTTTCATAAACTGATAAACTGATAATCGACATTTTGTAAAAACTGATAATGCTTTCCCAACCACAATTACTCCAAAGTACCACTTCACTGATACTAAAGTTTCGGGTAAAATCTATCAACCGGAAATACGTCTTTACGGAATTATTTTATTTTACACAGTTTGCTATTTTCTCGAAAACGGCTTCAATGATTTTTTTTTTAAACTTCGTATTCTAAGTATACTAAATATTCCTAGAATTCTAAATTTGAAGAAAATCGATTTGTTTAACCCGTGTTGGATTTTATAGATTGGGATTTTTTGAGGTTTTAGGGGGGGGGGGGGAGGTGATTTTTCTCGCTGCACAGATCAAAAACATATCACTTTTCTGAAAAAAATGAGTTTAAGAGGTTTTTTGGGGGGTCTAATAGTTGTTTGAATTTTAACTACACAAGCTTTGTTAGTTTTGAGAGGACAGGTCCACTCGGAAATTCAAGTATGAGCCCTACACCATAGCCAGCCCAATTGGACATTGTAAACGCTGCAATACTTAAGAAAATTTGTTAATTAAGCTGTGTTAATTGGAGTAAGAGAATGTCATGTGAGTGTTTCACACCAGATTTTCTTTTTAAATAATTGGCTGCTCAAGCAATGCTTTTCTCATTTGGAATTTGGGTTAACAGGTTCAAATAAAAGACGATAAAATTTTCAAATATTAATTTCTTTTTTGTCAGACTTTGACGGATATATGTAATTATCAGATATGATCAACAAGCTTGTTTTATAAGATCCGGGACAACCTCATCTCTGCAATTAAGTGTTTGCTCTTCAGTTTTTTGGTGCTTGCTCGAGGGAAATATCTCCTCCAACTATCAAACAGCGCTCGCTATGAATTGGCTATCTGGTTTAACCACAAGTTAGTTATTTTCAGTTTTATTGTAGCCTGATAGCCACAAAAATCTCTTCCACTTGATAATGTTAGTAGCGCGATGTAATCTTCTGATATAAAATTGTGAACATGGCGATGTGCACCATGTTACATTAGCCATGGTGTTTCCTTTTCATTCAGGTTTCCATGTTCGGGCGTGCGTGTGTGTGTTTTTTTTTTTTAAATTTCAATGTACGAGCAGGAACATTATAGTGTTGATTAGGGTAGTTGGTTCTCGGTAAGAGGTGATGAATGGCGTGGTGAGGGAAGCGGCTATGTATAGGGCTTGCATAACGCGACATGGTGTTTGCTGTCCGTGCGTAGATGAGTTCGGGGCGCGTATGTAAGTAAAGGCTGGCGGCCGCTAGGCGGTACGGGAGTGCTGTTGCAGTTGTTTTATAATTAGCCGGGCTGGCACTGGCCGCTTCTCCTTCCATCTCGCTCGCGTTCTCTTCATGTGTCGACGGTCGGTTGCGTTGAGCGCGTCCCTCACACCCAGGCCACGCCCCCTTTCCATAGTCACGCCCCACTCATCCCTCCTTCAACTTTATCCTTCTCATCATAACAAGCGGCTTGTTCCCCGCCACGTTGCCCAAGTCAATTCTTCCTATATATAACCTACCCTTTTCTCACTATACTATATCTTATTCACTCGTATACTCAATCTATATCGTTCACACTGCCTGCAGTTTTTACCCCTTTGCATCGTTCCCCTACTCTTTACTATTTTAACATCCCCTATTCCACTACGTGATCTCATTTCCAATTCGCACTTCTACTCTAGATCAGCACACACAACACAAGCCTGAGGCTGGCTGTTCGCTAAACTAAACATACAACTCTTCATCCTTCTATACTTTCGCACCCCTGCTCATCTTTACTGACTGCATCATCAAAAACAACAGCACTCAACCCTGCTCTGCAGATACCATGATTATTAACCCTAGACTTGGCACGATAAACCTCACTAATGTTAACTTCCTTCCATTCTGTAGCTGGTAAAAAGAAACGTGGAAAATTACTTTTCTTCTGCAGCATACCTATTCACTACAGACATAAAGACGTTTTCGTCCTTTATATGTATTCGTTTGTATTTAAGTTGGAGTCATCCAATCCTAAGTTACTATCCGTACTCTTTTGATACTGCAATTTTTTATACTTCACATTTTGCGCAAATATAGAATATGAGCCGTCACTATTATACTATTTCTGCATAAATATATTCAAGCTCTAATAAGAGGAAACACTTATATTTCTTACCTCTGTTACTTAAATTTTTTCGAACACAAAAATGGAAAATCGCCTTGAGCTAAAAACTTGGTATTCATTTAAATTTTGATACTTACTATCAGACGATTTGGTCTATCATCCAAAGAGGTCTAAAACAAAGAAACTAAACGAAAGAAAATTTTCAGTTTATTTTTTGCGATTTTCACGAAAACTGTTTGAAAGATTTTCTTTAAACTTGGCAAATCAACAAATCGTAAAAAGAGTTACAACATTTACTTGAAACATTTCTCTGGGAAAATTCATTTAAGGGTACTTCTGGGGGAGGGGTTGGGGTAGGCTTTACTCTACAGTGTCATTTTATTGTATTATACGATTCTACAGTCTGTATATTATTATTATTACTAATGTGTGTCCAAGGCACCGGACCTAAGCCAATATGGCTCTTATGCCCCCCTCACAAAAATAAAGAGCCACTGCTAATAAACCTTCTCCACCAATCTACCAGAAAAAGCTATCAATTTCTTGGGCATTTTCTTAGATTCGAAATTTAACTGGACAGATCAAGTTAATAACGTCATGGGTAAAGTGTCGCATGGAATCTATGTTTTGAGAAAATTAAGAAAGTCCGGTTGGTTAGAAAGCTTTAAAGTTGGCATATTTTGCGTGTGTTCATAGCCATTTGTGCTATGGTTCTATGAATTGGGCTAATGCTGCCCAATGTAACAAAATATTGAAGTTACTAAAGGGAAGCAATTAGAATCACTTTGGGTTTAGACTCGGAAAGATTCTTGTCGTTCTTTTTTTACAAGCTTCAGCATAATGACACTGCCAGTCATCTTTATTTTGCAATGCCTCGTCTACATAAAGTGCAATTGAAGGCCAATTTCTATGTTTTTCGCAAGTTCATGATCATTTCACCAGAAAACGTAATGATATGGTCCAGAATTTGAAACAGGTTGACAAAAGTTCGCACCAGCTTCCTATAGTTTGTCCATCCATCTCTTTTTACAACTGTTTACCCAAAGAATATAAAAATAATAACTTGAAGTTTTTCACAAATAATATCAAAAAAACTGTTATTAGCTCATCATGAGATAAATGAATATTTCAAAATTAAGTTTTTGTCTTGACAATTTTGTAAACAGATATTATAATGTAACTTCTGATCTTGCCAATAAGAATGTAGTTTTTTTAATGGCAATAAAAAATAAAATATAAAATACCAGTCTGACTGCAATATCTTAAAATATTTTCAATCTCCAACTTATCTAAACATTCCCTTGAGAGTGTTGCCTTGCCAAATAAGCGAAACCTAGTAGTCGTGAAACAGAGACACTGACCTAAATATAAAGAAATATTTATTATGATTATACCCTATGTGGCAGCACTTCGCAAAAACAAGTAAC
The DNA here is from genome assembly GCA_011037195.1 of Triatoma infestans. NCBI lineage: Eukaryota > Metazoa > Arthropoda > Insecta > Hemiptera > Reduviidae > Triatoma > Triatoma infestans. The sequence continues at coordinate 156,436 of JAAEAF010000808.1, forward strand.
TTTCACACACTAGTGAGAGAAAATAGTGTGTAACTCACTTATGTGTGAAAGTCACAACATTCATCACTAAATTTATAGTGTTTATATATTCATTAAATAATTTTTAAATTAAATAAATTTAAATTAAAATTAATTAAGTATATAAATAAAATTTTAAATTATATTATAATTAAATAATATTCATTTTATCTGTCACACTTAGTTCAACGAATGTGAAAAAAAAAATTGATTTTTAGAATATTCTGGGAAAAAGCTGTTATGTAGTAGTGCACCGTATCCCTGGCTTCTTGGTCATATTTTTGACACAAAGGACTTGACGTCTTTTGTAAATTTTGTGTAAATGACTGGCTACACAAACGTGTCCAGTTTTCTCCCTGTCATAAATCTTTTTATATATCTTTTAACTCCTGCGTGCTCCTTCAGTGTTTGTCCAATTCCCTACTCCTCCATTGGTTGACTTCTCAGTTGCAAAATTACTTGATGATGGCTCTATTGCTAGCTTGGGAGTACAAAACAATAATAACGATATCTCACCTTAACTATCTCGTCCCCCCCTTCCGTTGCCTTCTAAACCCACAAATCCGGGTACCACTCCCATAAAAGAAGCTCCTATATGATATTAATAAGAATTAAATGTATGGCCAAAATTTTTAGTTTGAAGAAAATCAATTTGTGGGAAATCGAATTATACCCTATAAATATGTCAAAACTATACAGAAAAAGTCGTGTGATTATTTTACCCTTTGTTTTTTTTTACTTTCTCTTACTACTGTGAGAGAAAGTATGCTGGTCATATATCAAATTTTTGAAAATGACTCTTATCCGGAAATAACTGTTTAGTTATTCGGTCCTCTGAGTGTTTTTAGCGAATGGTCTCTCTCTCTCTCTCTCTCTCTCTCTCTCTCTTTCTCTGCTCCGTGTGTTGTGTGTGTGTGTGTGTGTGTTTATCTCAAATGCGTTGCACAAACTTGATTTTCCTTTTAGGTGTTGCCAGTAGGTGCGACACGAAGATTTCGGTAAAAAAATAAAATCATGCATCTGAAGTGCACTTTACTGAGGGGATAACTGAATATTTTATTTTATTTTAGCTTTTCCAATATTTCGAAACTAGTTTCAAACTATTTTCTTTATCATCTTTTGAATCTCTAGGCCTTAATTATTTTTCTTTGAAACATTATTTATTTAACAAGTGAGAAAAATAGGACTTTTACCCATTTGAGTTCGGATTTTGACCGTTCGAGCGCAGCAAGTACGTCAAACTGGACGAGAGTTGTAAAAAAATACTTTGATCACGAATTAAATATTAGGTTTTTGTTTTCCTGTAATCATATCAATCAATCAAATCAATCAAAAATTGAATTCAAATAAGTATGTCAAGAAGTTAATTCTGAATAAAAAAAACGGCCATAGTTTAGATATGTCAAAAATTTCATAATTAAAACATATATAAATATTCCTCACATATATATGATTATTGTATGTGGCAATGTAAACAAAATATTTATTATTATTATACCCTATGTGGCAGCACTTTGAAAAAACAAGTAACCTTCATCACTAAATTTATAGTGTAATCATCATCAGTTTATTCAACGATTGTAGAAAAAAAAATTGATTTTTAGAGTATTCTGGGAAAAAGCTGCAAAAATAAGCATTTTTCTAAAGTGTCCTTTCAGTTGAATACATGGTTCTAGACAGTTACACACTTACGCAGACACTTTTAAACTATTCTACCATATGTAAACGTTCGAACGGTTCAAACAATTATTCCCATACACATTCCACATTCTTTCATGGATTTAACTACCATGAATAGAACAGAATAGAATAAAGGAATGGAAAGTGGTCCCAATGATCCACCATCATTGCGACTCAAAGGATCTATGGTGAAATCGACATTAACTTTATGTTAACCGCTAGCTCAGAGCCTATAAGCAAGTATGATGTTCATAAGCAGGACTCAAAGCTATGGCCCCGAAAACTCAAAAAATTCTTTGCCCCGATCTCACCCCACCCTATCGGACTTCCATTTGTTTGGACCCCTTAAAGAGGCTC